>WOXC01007020.1:0-277742 GCA_011680675.1 Gymnobelideus leadbeateri | reverse complement strand
TATTTTACATGTAACTGAGAAACAAGATATACAGGAACTGGAGCATAGAGATCCACCGTGCCCTACTGGAAAGTCAAAGGTGGGATGGGGGAAGATAAAGGAGAGAGCAGATTCGGGGAGTGGATATTCAGTGGGATCAATGTTTTGGGGTGGAGGGTAGGGGAAAAATAGGGAGAAAATTTGTAAGTCAAAATCTTGCAGAAATGAATGAAGTAAACTAAAAAATAAAAAAAGAATAAAAAATAATTTGGTTGGGAGTGACAAGAGTAATCATCTTTTGATAGAAGTGAGGTTTAGTCAATAAATGAATGAATAAACAAACATCTCTTTAGTACCTCCTATGCATCTGATGCTATGCTAGGTACTAACACAAAATGAAAGTCTCTGTCCTCAAGCTTACATTTTATAGGATAAACAGTAATATTGTTCAAAGAATAATTGTGGGGGCGGCTAGGTGGCGCAGTGAGTAGAGCGCCGGCCCTGGAGTCAGAAGGACCTGAGTTCGGATCTGGCCTCCGACACTCAACGCACCCACAAACAAAACCCTAGCCGTGTGACCTTGGGCAAGTGACTTAACCCCAATCGCCCTCCAAAAAAAAAAAGCAAAGAATAATTGTGAACAATCGAGTTATTCTGAGTATTATAAACATTCAAATCAACTACAAAGGATCTATGAAGAAACACGCTTTCCATCTCCAGAGAAAGAACTAATAAACAGAAGCATGTATCGTATGGTTTTCCATATATATCTATAAAGCTGTGTAAAATGGTAGCCTTCTATAATGTGTGGGGAAGGGGGAAAGAAGGAGAGAACAAGTTCAGAACTCAAAACATAGCAAACAAAAAAATGAATTTAATTTCTAAAAACAGTTCATGGGCCCCAAGTTAAGAGCCCTGATATTAAAGTACTAAGTATATCGGAATTTAGTAACAAGAAGAAATTAGAAACTTTGGCTGAGACAGCTGTATTCTCCAACAGAAAGAAAAGCGGGGGAGGGGCAGAGGCACTTCCCATCTTCACTTATTCATTTATTCTCATTCCCCATCTCCGTTTATTCTCGGTCACCACTGTTCACTCATGACACATCATTCCAACCTCAGTGGTCCCATCTAGCACGGGAGGGCTAAAGCAGCTATCATCACAGCAGAGCTTGGTTACTTTTAACACCTTTAATAGCCAGCAATAGGCTTTAAAATCTATCTCCTCTCCTCCTGGATCCCACTCATCTCACTCTAATCATATCCTCCCTTAGCTCTACCTCCCAGTTCTGTATGTCTGTGCATTGAGCTCCCAGGGCAGTAATAATGCTGGTGGTTGTTAAAATCTGACCAATCTCTCTAGCTTTTCCCTTGTACTTCATAGAAAATTCATACAAACCCCACCTGCCTGTTCACTTCGTGCTCCCAGAACTATTCATCTCTCACAATGGAGGCTCTTTGAAAGTCAACTACTCTGTAGTCTTTGAGCCATATTAAGCTAAGGAGTCCTCTTTGAGCCATAACAAACTAAAGAAGTCCATCCCACCCAACAGAACTTTTATCCCAAGCTGTCTGTGTCCTTTGCAGAGAGAATAACAAAAACTAAGTACAAAAGAAGTAAGTATACACAAGATAAGGTATTGGGCAACATGACATTGAAAACACCCTCCAACCCTATTTTCCATAGGGCAGAGCTTGTAATAGGAAAGGTTTGACTTGGACCCAATCCAAAAAAGTTTCTAGTTCCTGAAATACCAGAGAGGCAGGAAAATTTACTGCATTTGGAGTCAGTCAAGTTGAAATCAATTTCCAGCTCCAGATGAGACCTTGGGCATATCATTTAACCTCCCTGTGCTCTGGTTTCTTCATTGATGAAAGTCAGAATGCTTGCATGATTTCTCTTTCAAAGGTCATTAAAAGGCAGATTCTTGTTTAAAATGCTAAATAAGTGTGAGTTAATATTATTACAATTATCATTATTACAAAAAGGATCTTGTTATGAAGAGGGCCTCCTCTCTAAGCTGGTCTCTCATCATGGACCCCAAGGACAGAATTGTAGTGAGACTTCAAGTTGAGAAAGTGGTTACAGAGCAGTGGAGGAGGAGAAAGGAGTTAAAGAGAAAAGTAGCAACTGGAATTTTAGAATCTTTAAAGATCAGCTAACTGGTAGGAAAACTTGATCATGAGAGACGTCACTGGTCATTTAGAGTGGGATCATCAATTGAGAATTGGAAGCTACTCTAGGAATATCTATTTCAAATCCTTCCTCCCCCCTGTCCCCAACCACCACCACTCCTCATCCCTATAGTATAGGTGAGGAAATCGGCATCTCAAAAGGAGACTAGCAGCATGGAATAGTAAATAGGGTCCTGGACCTGGAGTTAAGAAGATAAACGTTCAAAACCTGCCCTTAGATACTTATTAGTCATGTGACTTTTATATGCCTCAGTTTCCTTATCAGTAAAATAAGGGATTTGTAGTCAATGGCTTCTAGCTCTAAATCTATGCTCTTGCAAATAATTTTCCAAGGTCACATAGCTAGTAAGTGGCAAAGTTAGGATTTTTATTGCTGTTGCTGTCATTTCAGCTGTGTCCAACTCTTCATGATCCCATTTGGGGTTTTCTTGGCAGGGAAACTAGAGTGGTTTGCCATTTCCTTCTCCAACTCATTTTACAGATGAGGAAACTGAGGCCGAGTTTAAGTGACTGTCCCAGGGCCATACAACTATCTGAGATCAGGTTTGAATTCAGGTCTTCAGAGTTAGGATTTGAACCTAGGCAAATTCTTTGACTCTGAATCCAGACCTCTTTCTGCTAGAGTTTTGAATTCAAGTCAAAGCCTAGAAAAGTGCTCTTTGTACATAGTAGGTACTTAATTCAGGATTAAATTCAAAGTTTAGGGGAGACCTTCATATTTCTGTTTGCTCACCTGTCAAATGGGGGCAATATGACTTGTGGGCTTTTGTAAGACTAAAATGAGTTGGGGTAGCTGGGTAACATAGTGAATAGAGCACTGACCCTGGAGTCAGGAGGACCTGAGTTAAAATCCAGCCTCAGATTCTTGACACTGTGTATCCTTGGGCAAGTCACTTAACCCCTGATTGCCTCAGCAAAAAAAAAAAAAAAAAAGAATAAAATGAGTTAATGTAATTACAAAAATTTACAAATCTCAAGGCACATATCAGTTTTGTTATGATCATTATCATTCATTCAATTTAACAAACATGTATTAAGTGCTTTGTACAGACAAGGCAGGAAGTATGGAGGAGGGGGTAAAGAGTAGAGGCCTTAAAGTACAGTCAGAGTTCACATGGTACAATTAAAAAAAAGTCTGATTCTGGTATCAGAGGTTCAACCCCATCCCTGACCCCATTAACTGCAACTTTGAGCAAATCAATTAATCTCCTCCCTCATATTTAAAATATAGGATTTAAGGAGCTAAGGATTAACTATGATGGTGCCAACCAGAACATCTTGCTGCTGGGATTGGAAGAGAACTTTTAGCCTTTCCTTTTTTTTTTTTTGGAGGGGAAGACAGGGAAATTGGGAGTTAAGTTATTTGCCCTGGGACATACAATTAGTACATGTCAAGTGTCTGAGGCTGGAACTCAACTCAGGTCCTCTTGACTCCTGGGCCAGTGCTCTATTCACTGTACCACCGAGCTTTCTCTCTGTCTTTGCCTCTGTTTCTGTCTCTTTGTTCTCTCTCTCTCTGTTTCTGTCTCTGTCTCTCTGTCTCTGTCTCTGTCTCTGTCTCTGTCTCTGTCTCTGTTTCTCTCTCTCTCTCTCTCTCTCTCTCTCTGTCTCTCTCTCTTTGATGGTGAGAACATTACTATTAATAAGGACAGCAATATACCTGATACCTGTTAGTTCACCACCAACAAGGAAGACCACATACAGAGAAACATCAACAAATCACCTTTACTGAAAGACTGTCATCATCATCATCATCCTAACTAGCTTCTTATTTAGTGCCTACTATGTGTTAGGTACCATGCATATAGCCCTTTATGAACATTATTTTATTTGATCCTCACAACAACCCCATTATTATCCCCATCTTACAGTTGAGGAAGTTGAGACAAACAGTGGTTATGAGACTTGCCCAGGGTCACACAGCTAGCAGCCCAATTTGAACTCAGGTCTTCTGAACTCTAGGTCTAGTGCTCTATCCACTGTGCTACCTAGCCCCCTCAATGTGCTGGTTGCACAGTATAAAATCTCCCATTTACTAGAATACAACAAAATCATTCCTGATGTCCAGTGATGTCCACTCTGGTTACAGTGCTCAGGATGCTTTCATTAACAATGTCATCACAAATTTATTTATCAAACTCTCTTTGTTGGAAGAGCAGTTCCAGCTCTCTATCAGAGACAAACAAGAAGGAATTGAATGCTTTACAAGATGGGGCAATTTCTTCCCCATGCAGTTTTTACAGAACTGTGAGTGTAGAAACCCTTCATTTCCTGCCCTCTGATATCCAACCTATAACATACAACCAGGATGAATAGTGAAACAGGGAAATCATTCTCATTGGCTTTCTCTTTTGAGAGCAACTTATATAACTTATTCATAAAATGTGTTTCTTTTTTTCTTTCTTTTTGGAGGGGCAAGGCAGGGCAATTGGGGTTAAGTGACTTGCCCAAAGTCACACAGCTAGTAAGTGTTAAATGTCTGATGCCAGATTTGAACTCAGGTCCTCCTGACTCCAGGACCGGTGCTCTATTCACTGTGCCACCTAGCCACCCCTGTATGTATTCCTTTAAAAAAAATGTAGGGGCTGACATTGTGTGATGACTAACTTTGATAGACTTAACTCTTCTCAGAATGCAAGGATCTAAGATAACTCAAAAAGTCTCATGATGGAAAATGCCATCCACATCCAGAGAAAGAACTATGGAATTTGAATGTAGAAAGAAGCATAACTATTTGCTCTTTTTTGTTTTGTTTTGTTTTGTTTCTTGTGGTTCCTCCCATTGGTTCTGATTCTGCTTTACAACATGACTAATGTGAAAATATGTTTAATATGAATGTATATGTAGAGCCTGTATGAGATTGCAGGCTGTCTTGGGGAGGGAAGAGGGAAGGAAGGCAGAGAAAATTTAAAACTCAAAAGCTTATGGAAGTGAATGTTGAAAAATAAAAATAAATAAATCCATTTTTTAAATGTAGAAACTGGACTGCATGGCATCTGAGGTTCCTTCCAGCTCTAGATGGGATTCTGTACATCTCAGGAGGATCCAGGTACAAGTCACTGACACATTCTAGCTCTTTGATCTTTGATCTGGCGCTTCTGGTGGTATACATCAACTTCTCAGCTCTCTCTCTAGTATTGTAAGTTACAAAGTGGGTTCTGATATGCATTGGCTGAGTTCCCTCTGCCAAGATAATCACAGATCCAGTCCCCCCAAAATTGTGCAAGACAAGACTAAGTTCTAAGGGGCAGCTAGATGGCGCAATGAATAGAGTACTGGCCCTGGAGTCAGGAGGACCTGAGTTCAAATCTGGACTCAGACACTTAACACGTACTAGCTGTGTGACTTTGGGCAAGTCACTTAACCCCAATTGCCCTGCATTCCCCCCTCTAAAAGGCAAAAAAAAAAAAAAAATATATATATATATAATATATATATATATATATATATATATATATATATATATATATATATATATATATATATATATATATAAAATAAAGACCGAGTTCCCGTATAAATCTGATGGAAAATTTTGGGGTGGGGTTTGGTACTCTTGAAATCCCTGTTCGACTGGTTACTGCCTCTGTGACCTCAAGCAAATCACTAAGCTCTCTAGACCTCAATTTCCTCATCTATAAAATGAAACGGCTGGACCAAATCAGAGATTCATAACTATAATAGTATTAGGGTCCTCAGATAAATGTCAGGGGATCCATGAATTTACATGAGAAAAAAGGGCATTTTTTTAAACCAACCTTTAACTGAAATTTAGCATTTTCTTCAATATGAATTTTTAAAAATATATCATTCTAACTAGGGGTCCATTGACTTTGCTAAATTGCCAGAGGGATCCATGACACAAAAAAGGTAAAAAAAAAAATTCTGACCTAGATGGTCTCTATGTTCACTTTGGGCTTTAGAACTATGAGAATTTCTTTGAAAAAAAAGTCATTTGCCTAAATTGTCGATCTCTATGGAAAGGCCATGGATAGGATCACACAATCTCAGTATTCCTGAAGACTCCTAAATAAATCTGCAACAACCTCAGAAAGCTAAGGGCAGCGCAATATAATAAAAAACCTCCCACGCAACCCTCAAATTTAATTCTAAGTGTGGAACTTGGAGCACAAGTTCAGGTTATTACTGGAATGAAAAACCATCATCCTTAGCTCACATCCCAATTTGTTATGGGAATTGAATTTAAGATCTTTCCTGCCCCTAGGCCCTTTGATAGGCTTTAGTGCACCTTAGAGCCTGTGGCAGGAGGTTTAGTTTTCAGGAAATACTTTTTGATTGGGCAGTGGGTCAAGAGGGTTGTTACATCCTCTGAGCCAGGAGAAGACTATATAAACCCTGATATGAGGCTTTATTTTGGGGCTTACTTTGAGAAGTGTTGTGTGATTTGACCAGACAAGACTCTGGGAAGTCATTGAGTCCCCCGGAATTGGAAAACCCAGATGTTAATGCTTCCCTCTCTAGTAACTGTTACTAGGTATGGATGTAATGGTCAGACAGTTGGAGGCCTGTCTGCTTGAAATGTTTCTCTGTCTTGTAACTTCTGCTTGTAACCTGTCTGTATACTCTGAAGTTCAGGGTGCTGACTTTTCCCCCTGAACTAGGTAAATTATATGTTTGATTGATTAAAGCAAGATTGTTAACCCATTTTGAGTTGCTTTCCTTTAGAAAAGCAGATCTAAGAACATGTGTTGGCAGCCACCCTGGGAATGCTGGGGTGCTTGCTGCTACACAATTGGAAAGCAAGAAAAAAGAATAAATTCAGTAAAACCACTCAGTTTTAGATGATGGAGGATTTCAAAGAACATGAAAGTGGGAAGTGAAAGGAGAACCTGGGATGGACAAGAAAAATTCCTGAATAGAAGCTATCTTTGAGGGAAGGGAGAATTAATTGTGATATCTTGAGCTCTGATCAATGAGAGGAAGACAATTAGATCCAGAAATGAATGAGATAGAAATGAGGGAGAGGAAAAAGAGAGGGGGAGGATGGAAGAAGGAAGAGAACAGGGAGAAAAGGAGGGAGAGAGAGGGAAGAGAGGGACAAGACAAGGAAGGAGGGGAGGAGGAAATTAAGAAGAGGAGGGGGAAGGGAAGAAGTGGGATGGGAGGGAAAGGAAGGGAAAGGACAGGAATAGGGAAAGGACTAGGGGGAATGAGGGAAAGGTGTATATAGAAGGTAAGGGAGAGAGAGAGATCTTAGAAAGGTAAGCTCCTGTGTTGAGTAAACTTTAAGTAGGAGTATCTCAGACTTTACAAATCTAAACTAATTATTTCAGTTGTTAACAACAATAATAAACATAATTTAAAAAGATTCTTATCCTCCCATATGGTGGTGTTTTTGTTTTGTTGGGGTTTTTTTTCCTCTTCTGAGGCACTTTGCAGAAAAAATAATTTATTCAGTTTCCAATCAACTGACTTTATATATAACTATAAAATTTAGAAAGCACTTTATATATATATATATATATATATTATCTTAATTCAGGTCTTATTATTCTCCTATTTTGTGGATGAGGAAACTGAGGCTGAGAGAGAGCAAGAAACTTGCTAGTCAGAAACAGGATTTAAACCCAGGACTTCTGAACTCCAAGTCCAGGTTTTTAACCACTGTATGGCCATCTACATTTGACCACAAACTGAGGACTATTAACCAAGGCATATGGAGGTGGAGTTCTTTATCTAATTCAGCAAGTGACTGGTGGAACAGAAGCTCAGAATCTTGACGCCTACTCTACCCTTCTATTAAGTATGGAATCTGCATGAAATCCTTTATAAACTCTCTCCTTCCTTAGCTTAGGGTTGCCCCCAAAGGAGAGAGTTGTCTCATTACATGGCTGTCATCAACAGGTTTTGGTTTTATCTCAGTGTTTAACAGATTTCCCAACAACAAAACTCACACCATCCCATTCAATATACTTCTCTCCAGGGCAGTTTCCTTATCTCCTTGCCCTTTCTCATTCCTGTCACTACCTTTCAAGGGCCCAGACTCATACTTAATCAACAGCATTTCCCAATTCCTCATCCACCCATAAAAGTCCCATTTCATGATGCCACCCAAGTTCAGAACCTTTCTCAGATAGAGTTAACACAGCAGCCAAGACCACAAAGTCCAGATTCCTGATGCCATCTTCTCCACCCACTCTGAGTCTGCCAAAAAGAAGGGTGTTATGAGGCTAAAAAACACATTGCTGACATTTCCTCCTACTGAATAGTGCCTTTCTAATCCCAGATTAAAATACTTCTCTTAGCTACCCACAACAGGGATTTTCTCAATCAATCTTGACTCAAAAAGTAATCAAACCAAACATCAAAAAAAAAAAAATACAAAACTGAAAAAAATATTAAATAACATAGGACCAGTGAAATTAAAAGCACGCTATATTAGAGATGGAAAACTGGGGCTTCTGTAAGAGCATATCAACCTATAGAAGGAACTCTCCTAAATCTGACTTCTGAATACAGTTCTGTGACCTTGGAAGGAAACAAACATTTATTAAGCACCTACTATGTGCCAGCCACTGTGTTGAGCACTTTACAAATTTGATTTGATTTGATCCTCATAATCCTGGGAGGTAGGTGCTATAATTATTCCCATTTTATAGTTGAGGAAATCAAGGCTGAGGAGGTTAAGTGACTTGCTCAGGGTTACCTAGCTAATAAGTATCTGAGGTAGGATTTCAATTGAGATATTCCTGACTCCAGACTCTGTGACCTATCCATGGTGCTACCTAGCTGCCTTAGGCAAGTCATTTCAACTGTTAGTTTCAGCTCCCTTCATTGAATAGTTATGCTATACCTACCATATTCAAGGCATCGAGTTCACAAAAATAAAATATAACATACTCCATGCCTTCAAGGAGTTTACATATTATTTAAGGTTTAAGGGTAAAGGAATAAAGTACACAGACAAATTTAATACAAAATAGAGTATAATGAGGGCAGAGAAAAGATCCAGATAAAATGATCTATGAAAATGTGAGGAGAAAAAGAATGCTTTTGGATGAGAAAATCAAGGAAACTGTCACCAAGGAAGGGGCACCTCAGTTGAGCCTTGAAGGCAAAGATTCTGAGGGACAAAAATGGAGAAAATTAGTATTCTAAGAATAAGGGCAACCAAAGGGCTTCCTCTGTCAAGTAAAGGGGTTGGACAGGATAAAGCACCTTTTTGTGTCCTTGACCCCTTTGACACAGTCAAGTCTAGGGTAAAATCCTTCTCAGAATGATGTTTTGGAACAAAATATATAGGATAGCAAAGGAAAACAATGGCATAATTTTGTTATTGTTCTTGCTTTTCAGGTGTGTCTGACTCTCTGTTACCCCATTTGGGGTTTTCTTGGCAAAGATACTGGAGCACCATTTGTCATTTCCTACCCCAGCTCATTTTGCAGATGAGGAAACTGAGGCAAGTTGAATTGCTTAGGGTCACATAGCTAGTAAATGTCTGAGGCCATATTTGAACTTAAGTCCTTCTAACTCCAGGGCCAGCACTATTATCCACTGCACCACCTAACTATCCACAGTATCATAATACAGTTATTAAAATTATTTTTGAAAAATCATTGACTCACATTACAAATCCCTGAACTAGATGATCTCTAACATCTCATCGAACTCTAAACTACTAGAATATCTCTATGAAGAGCCTATTTGCAGAGAGATCCCTGGTTTTGTCCTGAATTTTTTGCAATAAGTATTTAATGAACCATGAGCTATTCAAGATGCTGGGATAAAAAGACAGAAAAGAAACAGTCCTTTCTCTCTAGGAGTTAATATTCTCCTGTCATTCCTTTAAACAGAACCATAATCAGGACACAGTGAATGCAGATTTTCCCCAGGGTGGCAAATTGAAGAGGCACAAAGTTCCTCATCCAGAGGCCTCCTCTTCATTGTCTACTCTGTCCCTACCTTTGTGGAAGCCCCTTTCCCTAGTGCATCTTCCTCCACAAAAGCCACCCCTAAGTTAAGCCTCCCCTTCCCACCCACCCCCCACTTGCCTTCAGTACAGAAATGATTATTTATAACTGCTTATCACACAGCCACAAGCTCCACACAGCTCTCTGGAAAATGTTCACTCTAATATAGTCTAGTCATTGATGTTAATCTTATTTTATTGCTATAGTGGAAAACATCTCCTGGAAAATACATTAGCAGAAGATAACACCTTTTTTTTTTAAAGAGGCCAGAGCCTGGAAGTACCACAGATCATGAATAATGCAGAAGCAATTAAATAATTAAGAGGCAATGTGTCTATTTTACAATCATCAAACCAATCAGCCATTTTGGCATTTATTTTGGAGTGTTACAAATGCACGCTCCATAGAGTGCTGTAGGGGAAAACAGATTGAGAGTTCTTCTCATTTTCAATCACTGAGCAAAAGCATTTAGAAACAACTCATTCACATAAACAGAGTGGGGCTTCAAATGTTCTGGGGGAAAAATGTAGTGAGCCAAGGTCTGTACTAGGTTCCTTCTACCAGTCAAAGCTGTAACAAGGACAGAACTCAAAGTGCAAGATTTAGAGGATAACCACAGCATGTTCCTTGGGATACTTCCAGTCCTGCAGTGGGACTGTCAGGGGTCTTGTCCCAGAGGCACTCCTCCTTTCAGGAGCACCTCTTCCTCTCCACCTCCCTCTCAACCTAGGGTACCACTTACCTTGAGTGAAAAAATTGCTAATTATACCTTTGCCTCTAGTATAGCCTACCCCAAGAGCATAGCAATTGATAAGTAGTGATCAATTCCAGATAAGAAACCATAGCTAGTTCCCAGAAAATGGATGAATGCATGAACTGGAAGAAGGAAGAAGGCCTGATCTTTATCTACCAAATCAGTGTGCGCTGCTGAAGGAAAAATAAAATAATTCAAAGACCTCTAATACAAACAAAGGAAGTTTCAGTTAAGCAGCTCAGGGGAATTCCCTGATTTTACAAGAGCCTTTTAACATTTCTCACATGGTAAAAATGTGAAAGATTACTGACAATATGTTCATTATTCACCAGTTCCCCTTCCCCTCCACACACTCACCAATAGACTTCAAAAGGAAATCAACTTTTATAGTTTAATTTCTGTTTATTCCCTTGTATTCAAATCAGCTTTCCTTGATTGCCCCCTTGCAAATGTCCAGGAGACTTAATAATCTGACCGTATTCCTTTCAAAAATTTGGTAATCATTACAGGGTGAAAAACATCTAAAAATGAAAGGATGTACTGAATTGAGTATATAACTATTTTAAGCTTATCTTTTTTAATGCTATGTTTTTATTTTATTAATATTTATTGTTTATATTTAGTTTTAAAATTATATAATCATCTTTCATTTATTCTTAGAATCCTAAATTTCCTTCAAAAGTGTCACCTTCTATAAATCTTTTCCTGATACATTCAATGGCAACTATGAGCACCCTCACTTCCACTTCAAATTATTGTTTTTATAGACTTTAGTATGTTTTTGCATAGGCTTATATATGGATGCAATAATAAAAATAGATTCTGAATCCAAGGGGCATTCTCCTTCTCCACTAAAGGACCTCTTTGAACTCTGGATTCATTCACCCTAACCAGGTTAAGTAGTGGGGAGCCCTGACCACTGAAAAGAAATGTCAGGCTCTTTATTTCCTATTTTGGGGTTCTTTCTTATCAATCCTGGAGGCACAGGAAAGAATTACTTAAAGTTTAAGCCTTGGTTCAAAGCAAGAAGTGGAAAGTTACCCAATATACAATGTAAATCAGGAATAGGACAGCTGACACATTGGGTAAAAGTATTAGACATAGAGTCAGGACAATCTGAGTTCAAATCCTGCCTCAGACACACTAGCTGTGTGAACCTCAGCAAGTCACTTAGCCTTGCTCAGTATCAGTTTCTTCATCAGCAAAAGATAATATTTATAAAGCTCATTGCAACCCTTAAAGTGATCTATAAATGCTAGCTATCATCATTATTATTACATATTGATAATTCTACATGATATTATTAGTATTATATAAAGAGGAGTCTGTGATTCTGTCCCTCTGAAACAATAAAGTTTTGTAGTTGGCAGATACTAGCTGAGTCAGTCAATTCCAACAATAGTCTACATCTAAGGGATAGAGTGCGGGACCTTGAGTCAGGAAGACTTATCTTCCTGAGTTCAAATCTGTCCTCAGACACTTATTAGCCATGTGACACTGAGCAAGTCACTTAACCCTCTGTCTCAGTTTCCTCATTCATAAAATGAGCTAGAGAAGGAAATGACAAACCATTCTAACATCTTTGCCAAGAAAACCCCAAATGGCATCATGAAAAGTCAAGCACTATAGAAACAACTCAACAACAACAAACAATAACAAATTGCTCAGATTCAAACCCAGGTCAGGAACTTGAAAAGTTTAGACCAGAAGGTGGGGCAGAAATCACACTTTGATCAGGATTAAATCACTTTGGGTTCCCAGTCTGAGCTATCCCCAAGAACCTCTAGAATAATTCAATACTAATTACTCCAAGGTATTAGCTACAAGCCCAGCCCAGACGGGCCCACTTGACAAGTGTAGGGCCTAGCCCCAACATAAAGTTCGAAGTTAGGAAGTAGGCTAAAAGAATGAGCAAACCAAAAACAAGAATATCACCATGAAAAGCTTTTATGGTAACAGGTATGCTCAAGAGACAAACTAAGAAAAAAATGGCTCCAAAATATTCTACAAGCAAAACCCCAGAGTAAAACACTGTTGGGTACAAACTCAACTATAATTCCTAGAAGAAATGAAGCAAGACTTTAAAAGGGATATATATATATTTTTTTGTAATGGATGAAATGAGAGCAGTAAAGGAAAACATTGGAAAAGAAATCAAATCTGTGGAAAAAAGAATTGGAAAGGGGATAAACAGCTTTAGCCCAAGCAACAAATCCACTAAAAATTAGAATGAACCAAATAGAAGTTAATGACTCCATGAGAAAAATGACAAATATCAAAATAAAAATAAAAAGACTGGGAAAAAATAGAAGAAACTAGGTGTCCTAGCAAAAACAAAAAACAAAAAACAGCTGACCAGGGGTGGCTAGGTGGTGCAGTGAATAGAGCACCAGCCCTGGAATTAGGAGGACCTGAGTTCAAATCTGACCTCAGACACTTAACACTTAGTAGTCATGTGACCTTGGGCAAGTCATTTACCCCCAATTGTCGTGCTTTCCCCCCTCCAAAAAATAAAAAAATAAAATAAAAAAATAACTGACCTAGAAACAGATCAAGAGGAGAACATTTAAGAATCACTAGACTACCTGAAACCCATAACCAATAAAAGAACTTAGACATCATAGTTTTTAAAATATTAGAACAAAAATTACCAAGCTGTCTTAGAAACAGTGGATAAAGTGGAAACAGAATACTGGTTGCTTCCTGAAAAAAGGCTTAAGATGAAAACTCACAGGAATATTATAGCCAAAATTGGGAGGGTCCATGTCAAAGAAAAAATTCTACAAGCAGACAGAAAGAATGAATTCAAGTACTCGATAACCACATTCAAGATTACAAATGATTTAGCAAACACCACCATAAAAGAGAGGAAAGCTTGGAACATAATATTCCAGAAGGCAAGAGATCTATAATTACAATAAAGAATAACTTACCTAGTAAAACTGAAAAATTCTATAGCAGGGGAAATAAATATTCAATGAAACAGAGGATTTTCAAGTACTCTTGATGAAAATGCAGAACTGTGTAGAAATTGAAGTACAAATACAAGAATCAAGAGAAACATAAAAAGGTCATAAGGGAGCAAACAAGGATGAAACTGTTCACATTCTAATATGGAGAGATGATTCATATATCACCTATGAATCTTGTCATTTTATGTCTCAGAGAGAAGGCTTGGAAGTCTGAATACACACACTTGGTTCTGAATACACACACACACACCACTGTCTACAGAAATACATTTCACTCCACAGAGAAATATAAGGGAAAGGAGAGGAATTGGAAGACGGATAGCCTAAGGAAGGAATTAGTCCAAGCAAAATTGACTTTAAGTATGAAGGTATAGAAATTTTTACAAACAACACTTTTTGTTATAGAAAAGAATTGGAATCAAGGGAATACCCATCAATTAAGGACTGGCTGAACAAGTTATGGTATATAAATGTGCTGAAGTACATATTTATGCATTATTGGGTTATAAGAAATTATGAAGGGGATGGTTTCAGAGAAATCTGGGAAGAATTGTATGAACTGATAAAAAATGAGGCCATGAGAATAGTTTATACAATGATGATAATATTGTAAAGACAAATAATTTTGAACAGCTTAGGAACTCTGACCAGCATAGTGACCAACCACATTTTTAGAGGACTCACGCTCATGATGAAACATTCCACTTACTTCTGGATAGAGACTAAGGAATGTGTGTATATATACATATATGTATAAATATGTGTATGTATATTTCAGGTATAGTGAATGTGAACATTTGTTTTCCTTGACTAGAGGTGTTTATAAAAGGGTTTTTGTTTTTGTTTCTTTCTCAATTGGCAGCAAAGGGAAGAGAAGATTTTTGCTTATCAGAAAAAATTAAATTTAACTTTTCTTTTTTTTTTTTTTGCTTTTTGGAGGGCAATTGGGGTTAAGTGACTTACCCAGTGTCACACAGATAGTTTTTGTGTTAAGTGTCTGATGTTGGATTTGAACTCAGGTCCTCCTGACTCCAGGGCCAGTGCTCTATTTGCTGAGCCACCTAGCCACCCCTGAATTTAATTTTTTTTTAAGTACTGGATGGGACTGGGCAGTCTCCTCATAGCTGATGCTATTCAGCTTTTGCAGGTCCCATTTCTCTCTCAGAATGCTTTCTCTGTGTCTCTGTGCCTCTTTTCAAAACTCCCTGGTCTGACTCAGGCCGTGTCTAGTTCAAAAATAGTCCAAATATCTCTCTGGGCTGTGAAGGAATACTTAATCCTCTGAACATTAAACCATAATAGCCAGAATGCCAATGGGTTTCCAAAACCCAGATAATTATAAATGGGTCATAGACATAAGGCAGGAAGGGATCTTGAAGGACGGCTACTTCAATCTGCTCACCTTAATGATGGAATGGAGGACCAGAGAAATAAGTTACCTGTCCAAGGTCATACAGCTACAATGTGACTGACATGGAATTTGAACCCAGGTCCAAATTCAATGTTTATTCTACTATACTAGACTGACTCAAAGTAGCTGCTGGATATGAATAGCAATTTTTCCCAAAAGTGTATCATGTTGGAGTAGAAACAATTGCATAACATATACCCTTTTTCTATTTGCTAGTACAAGAGTGCTGATGACTGAGGATCCTTGAACAAATTGCCCTTTCCCACTTCAGTAGTTTCTCAGCAAAAATGAGAATATAACACTTCCTAAGGCATCACAAAAGTGTAACAGAAGTTAAAAATCCTTATGTTGCATCTCTCAGGAGGTATGTTCAAGTTAACAAGTGATCGTCAACAACTCCAGGCACTTAAAGAATCTAAGGGAGTGTCCTATGTGGACTCAAAGGCTTTTTTCCCCATTATCAGAGAACCCATCAATTTACTTAAGCTTCTCTATCAATGGCTTATGCAACAGAAAGTATTCAAACTTCACTTCAGTCAGCTTCCCTTAATGTCAAGTGGGAGAGATCAAGGCAGTTGTACCCAAGGCCTCTCTCTACAAGTCTTTGAAGTTACTTAGGTTCTTAATCATCCTTCAGTCATTGGCAAATACATTGCCTTGCCCAACCAAACAAAAAGTCTCCATGTTCTCTCACCAGTGCATGTCAGAAGAAGAACACGAAGAAAACACTAATATGTGTGCTACAAGTCAATATACTGTGACCTTCCTCCCAGTCTGCAAGATGAGACAGTCAGATAACAAAAAATGACACAGAGTTAGGCACAGGAATGAGATTTCACATACCCAGTTCAAGATGTCAGCTTTGTCTTTTACTGAGTTCACTTTATTGGAGTCATTGAGTGCCCTGCAAATAGAACTTACTGATCTGCTGATGGATCCATCTTTTTCCTCCTTATAATAGCTTAGGTTTTAAAGAATGTTTGCACAAAGCAGAACAGATATGAAAGATGAAGGATATGCATGGCACCCCTTTACATTTTTGCATAAAGGGATATGCTCATCCTCAGAGAGGCCAGCACTATGGATCCTTTTACTGAGCCTTAGAGACTAGAAGTTTTATGCAAAGCTAGATCTCTTCTGGTAAGTTAGAATAGAATGTCTTAAGATTTAGACCTGATAGGGACCTTAGAGGTTATCTCATCTCACTCCTTAATTTGTTGGGTCAGAAAACTGGGATTAAATTTGAATCCAGAAATCCCAGCCCTTCTGACTCCAAGATTAGACCACTTTTCACTAGAACACACTGTCTCTCTTATCTTACCAAAGATTTATCCCTGGGACCTGAGCTCCTTGAACCTAGGGGCCATTGGGCTTGGTCTTTATATCCACTTGCCTACCGCTTTTTTTTTTTTTTTTTTGCTTTTGGATGGAACCTGTCATATCATTGATATGAGGAATTCCCAGTGATGAAATATCTCCTACCAAATCAGACTGGTCCCTGTTCTGCAACTTTATAGTCTTAGAGAATTGCACTGAGTTGTATTTAACTAAGTAACTTGCCCAGGGTCACTCACACAGCAATATCTGTCAGAGGTGAGACTTGAACTCAGGTCTTTCAGACTCTAAGCCAGGTTGTAATCCATTGTATTTGAATTGTTTCTTGTTGAGAAGGAGACTTGCATACAGCAAAGGCTTAATAAATGCTCATTCTATTGAATGGAAAACCCTTCAGTAAATCAGCTCCTAACAATAGATAAGTAAGTCATTTAACCTCTTAAAACCTCTCTCTTTTTTTCTTTTTCTCTTCCTTTCTTTCTTTCTTTCTTTCTTTCTTTCTTTCTTTCTTTCTTTCTTTCTTTCTTTCTTTCTTCTTTTTACTTCCTTCCTTCCTTTCTTTCTTTCCATTTCATTTTTTTAAAAAATATATTTAGACAGCCAGGTAGTACAATGGATAGATAACTGAACCTAGAGTCAGAAAGATCCAAGTTCAAATTTGGTCTCAAATATTAATTATCTGTGTGACCCCTGGGCAAGACATTTATGGTTGCTTCACTTTTCCCAATTGAAAAAGGAGGATAATAGCAGCACCTACCTTGAAAGGTTGTTTAAAATGAGATAATATTTGTAAAATGCTTAGCACATAGTAGGTGCTATATAAATGTTTATTTCCTTCCATCACTACCCCTTTCCCCATGAGAAGACTTGTATGAACTGATACAAAATAAAGTAAGCAGGACCAGGAAAACAGCATATACAATGACCACAACCATGTAAACAGAAAGAAGACACACACATAATTAAAATCAAAGACTCTATAATTTTAACAACCACATGTGGTCCCAAAGAAGAGACATGAAAATGCAACTCCTTCCCTTCTTTGAGAAGTGGGTGGCTACAAGTAAGTTAGAATAGAATGCCACATATACTGCCAGATTTGGTTGACAAATTTTGCTAAAATTTGGTTTCCACATTCTTTTTTGTTCTTATAAAGGATGTCTCTCTGGGTAGGGGAAGAGTGATATATCGGGAAATGGAAGCAATGTAAAAAAATATTAATCATCTTTTTTTTTCAGTTAACAAGCTTACTTTAATCAAACAAACATATATTACCTAGTTCAGGGGGAAAAGGTCAGCACCCCAAACTTCAGAGTATACAGACAGATCAAACAGACAGACTTCCAAACTGTCCAACCATTATCAATACCAAATCACAGTTACCAGAGAGGGAAGCATCAACATCTGGGTTTTCAAAGCTGGGGGGCTCTCAAAGGCTGCCCAGAGTCTCATCTGGTCAAATCACACAACACTTCTCAAAGTGAGCCCCCTATTAATCATCTTTAAGTGCAATGGACAAAGGGTAAATTATTCAGGCAACTTTATCAATGTAAATTAGTCCATTGGATTTTTAGACCCTCAAGTAAATTTATCAGTGCCTTTCTTTCTATTGTCCAGAGAACTAAGGAAGTTTTCATTATTTAACAGATTGCCATGGAACTAGGATCATAGCATTATAGCTCAAGATCTTAGAAACCATTTAGGTCTAACCTCACTTTACAGAAGGGGAAATTGAGACCCAAGATCAGACAGGTAGTAAGCATCAGCAATGACATTTGAATGAGGTCCTCAAACTCCAGGTCATCTGTTTTTATCTCTGTATCACACTTCCTAGAGAATAGCAATCTGGTCAAGAGTCTGTCCTGTTTGGGGGAAGGAAGGGTAGGGATGGAAAGTGAGCAACCAACACTGCTCAGCAATGACTTTTTTATTTCTTCCTACACACCACTGACTCAGACATGTTCCTAAGACTTGGCTAAAATTTTCTGACTCATTAACTCAAGTACTTAAACTGGAAATATTTCTCTACCTAACTCTCAGAAACAAGAGTGTCATTGAAACCCATTCTTGATGTCTAACACAGTGGTTGTGCTCCATTCCTTAAATGATCTCAATATATTTCACCCTCTCCTAAAACAGTCACACAGTGTGCAACTTATGAGGGGTAAGCTAGAGAGAAGGTGGAAACATGAAGACACTTCTAATACTTTTGTGGAAAGTACTGTTCCAACTAAATAGCCAGCATATCCTTGCTTCTAAGAAAAAAAAGCTCTCCTGGGACAGGGGCTGGAAAATATCATGTTGACATCATCTCTTTCCATTCACTTACGAGATTATATGTATCCGAACAGACAGAGGGTGAAGGATTATTCACTCAAAACCCCATTTGAAGGAAGACATCTCAAACTATTTTATCAGGGTCTTATTAATTGTAAAGGACACTTTTTCCATTACTTACACTTTTCTTGGAAGAATAGGATAGCGGTGACCTTGGAAATTTTTCTCATTTTTTTCTGGTAAGGAAAAAAAACTAAAAATGAAATTTATGCCCATTAAGTGGGGATAGACTGAACTGAAGGTGACATGTGAATATAATGTAATATTATTGCACCGCAAAAAGAAAAACCAACAAATATGAGGAGTTCAGAGAAATGTGGAAAGACTTCCATGAACTTAGAACTTAGAGAAACAACCTTTAATGTAAGCACAAGCAGGGGAACAGCAGAGTACTATGGGAAAAGATCTGGATGAGAACACAAAGGATCTGAGTTCAAATTCTGTCTCTGCCTCCTATTCTTTGGGTCACATTACCCAAGTCACTTAAACCTCTCTAGGTCTAAGTTTCCTTATCTTAAAAAATGAGGGAGTTGGGCTGTATGGCCCCTGAAGTTTTATACACAACAGCCACAATAACATAAATGAAACTGTTACAAGAAAGAAACACTTTGAGTAATTGTAATAATGAATCTTAACCCAGGAGAATAGAGGATGAAACACACCTCCCTCCTTCTTACAGAAAGGTGGGGGGCTACAGGTAAAGAATGTTGTCTACCCAATTAGTATGGGTATCTTATTTTTTTGTTGTTGTTGTTCCAAGAAAAGACTCATAGAAGATGAGTGGTAGGATTTCCAGAAATTATCTTACATACATTTATATATGCAAAAAAAATGCTAAGTGATTTGCCCATGGTTACATAGCTAGTATCTAAGACAGGAATCAAATACAAGTTTTGCTAACTCCAACTCCAGCGCTCTGTCTGCTATTTACTTATTATAGTAATTAGCCTTTCCATAGTGCTTTACAACTATTTTTTCAATTGACACATAACCCTATGAGGTATGATTTATGCTTCCTGTGGGACCCGGGAGAAATCAATGAACCTCTCTTGGCCTCGGGTCCCTAATTTATAAAATGGGGATAATAAAGTCATCTACTTCACAGGTTATGTAGGGATCAAATGGGAAAATATTTGTAAAACTTAAAGCACTATAGAAAAGTCAATTATCATTATTATTTGTCACATAAAGCTAGGGGTTTGCTAGAGTCAGCTCCAACTGACTCATCAGAGCCAACAATTAAATTTTCAGTGAGAGGATTTATACCTTCAAGATCAGTCAATGCTACAAAGCAGGCCTATTTATTACTATGTTGATTGTCTAGATATATGAAAATGATGGTGACAATGTTAATAAAGCAGATTAAATTTAAAAGCATAGTATGCAAAAGACTAATATGGAAATGTTTTACGTGATTGCTTGCCATCACAGGGAGGGGAAATGGAAGGGAGGGAGGGATAAAATATGGAACTCAAAGCTGAAAAAAATATATTAAAAATTGTTTTTATATGTGATTGGGGAAAAATAAAATACTAAAGAAAAAAGTATATTGTGCAAAAAAAAATAGACTTAAAAAGTGTTTCATGCATGCATTTTCATTTGAAGGGTCAGTTATAAAACATTTACTTGCATACCCCTGTCTAAACCCTAGTTCAAAGGCTTCCTCTTCTGAGATTCCTCCTATTCAAAAAGGCCTTTCTTTCAGTGGAGTCTACACAAAACCCTTGGTTTCTACTCCTTTGATGGACTTAGAGGATCATATCTTTTGGGCTATAAGGAACAGAAGAGGTCAATTGGTCCAACTTCCTGATTTTATAGACAAGAAAACCGAGGCCCAGGAATATTAGGTGATTTGCCCAAGGAGGTAAGTAGAAAAGCTGGAATTCACACGATAAACCTCCACCCTGAAATCCAACATTCTCTTCACTCCTCTTCTCATTTATATATTATTTTGTATTCTGGATATCTGTATATGAGTTATATATTCTACATTTGGACTGTGAACTCTGTGATTGCAAGGATTTTGTTTTTATATAAATTGTTTTAATCAACCCCAGCACCTAGCACAGTACTCTGTCTGTACTTAATAAATGTTTGAACTGAATTAAGATTCTAACCTCTGCTGGAAAATACCCAGGAGTCCAGAAATCTTCATGGAACCAGTTATGATGACTCTTCCAAAATATTCTGAGACTAACTCTATGCATCACTAACATTAAGAAATCCACAAGGCAGCTTTTCAGAGCCCACCTGGGATCTGACAGCCAATGAAGATGATGAGAGATCGTGAAAAGAACTAGTGAGCAAAATGAAAGCCCTTTCTGAGTTAATTTTTAAAAAACAATGAATGAGTATTTCTTGAAGATCTAGTAAGCATTGTACTGGGCACTCTGGAGAATATACAAAAAACAAACCATGAAACATGATCTCTACCTTCAGAGAGGTGGAAGTGGGGAATGGTTAACCCTTAAAAGGACCTCTTCATTTGGTTGTAAGAATCAAATGAGACAAAATATGCAAAGTGCTTCACAAACCTTAAAGCCCTATATAAATGCTAGCTATTGCTATTAATATCGAAGGGCAACAGAGGGCATTCTGGGTTCAAAATCAAGGATATTAAAGTTACATTTTGGGATCAAGTTGGCTGGAGTGTAGTGTTTGAGCTGGGGCGGGGGAGGGGAGAGACAGAGAGAGAGAGAGAGAGAGAGAGAGAGAGAGAGAGAGAGAGAGAGAGAGAGAGAGGAAATCAAGTTAGAAAATTAGATTGGGACCAAAGTGAAATGGAACTTGAATAGCAAAGACTTTGAATTTTATTCTAGAGGTAAGAGGGAACTATAAAAGATTTTTGAGCAGATTAGTGGCACAAGAAGGTAGATTGAGAAAGTATTTGTTAAGCACTTACTATGTGCCTAGTACTGTACTAAACTAAGTTAAACTAAGAGGTTCACAGGATCCTAGACTGAGAGTTGGAAGGGATCTCTGAGGTCATTCAGTCATCTTCTGAGGCCCTGGAAAGCAGGAGGGTGACTTATCCAAGGTCACACAAGTTTAGTAAACTTCAGAGGTAGGATTTGAACCCAAGACTGCTGGACTCCCAAGACAGGGTGACTTTGCTGTCAGTGTGACCTGGACTCCTTTCATGAGCCTGTCTTGGAACAGTATTTTTTTTTCCTTTTTTAGACTCTACATATACATTCCCATTAAACATATTTTCACATTAATCATGTTGTATAGAAGAATCAGAATGAATGGGATTAACCATGAGAAAGAAAAAAACAAAACAAAAAAGAAACATATCCTGCTTCGATCTGCATTCAGACTCCATATTTCTTTTTCTGGATATGGATGGCATTTTCCCTCATGACTCTTTTGAAATTGTCTTAGATCCTTGCATTGCTGAGAAGAGTTAAGTCTGGGGTAGCTAGGTGGCTCAGTGAGTAGAGCGAGGGCCCTGGAGTCAGAAGGTCCTGAGTTCAGATCCAGCCTCAGACACTTAACACACACACAAACAAACAAACAAAAAACCTAGCTGTGAGGCCTTGGGCAAGTTACTTAACCCCAATTGCCCTCCAAAAAGCAAAAAGCAAAAAAAAAAGAAGAGCTAAGTCTATCAAAGTTAGTCATTGCATAATGTTGCTGTTACTGTGTACAATGGTCTCCTGGTTCTGCTCACTTCACTCAACATCAGTTTATACAAGTCTTTCCAGGTTTTTCTGAAGTCCACCTGTTCAATATTTCTTATAACACAATAGTATTCCATTACATTCATATACCACAACTTATTCAGTCATTCCCCAATTGATGGGCTTCCTCTCAATTTCCAGTTCTTGGCCACCACAAAAAGAGCTGCTATAAACATTTTTGTACATGTGGGTCCCTTTCCCACTTTTATGATCTTTTTGGGATACAGTTCTAGAAGTGGTTTTGCTGGGTCAAAGCATATGCACAGTTTTATAGCCCTTTGGGCATAGTTCCAAATTACTCTCCAGAATGGTTGGATCAGTTCACAACTCCACCAACAATGAATTAGTTTAAAAAAAAAACAGTATTTTTAAATTAATAATAAAATCCAAAGGAAATCAATTATATTGAAATATAATTCTCAAAATCTTTTTTGAAAAAAGTTCACAGACCCCAGTTTAAGAACCGCTGGTTTAGGCAGAGGAGTCATTTGAGGTTGGCAGACTAGTTTGGATGTTAATGCAATAAATCATGGCTTGAGGTGATAAGAGAAAGCTCTATAAATAAGAAGAAAGTGGCCAGAAACACATGGTAATAGCAGGTGAAAGAAGGAATAGAAATATACTTTCACTTTTTGTGAGAGCAGAAGGAGAAAAGGAGGGAGGGAAGGAGGGGAGAGAGGGAGAAAGAAAGAGACAGAGAGAGAGAGAGGGAAGGGGGGGAGAGGCCTTCAGTACATTGGTTGTGCTTTATAGGGGCAGACAGAGAACAGGGGAAAAAATGAAATTGTCCATTTAATGAATAGAAATATATGATTTCATGCCTGGAGGTTAATTTGGGTGAATGAGCCTGTAGGTTAATCTTACTGATGCTGATATTTGTCTTTCTGCATCATTTTGACTCTAGGTAACAGATGGTGACAGTGAATGACAGGAATATTCAAGCAAAGGAAAGCTGAAATCAGTTAAAGGGGAACACCCTAGATTTCAAAAACTCTGGCACAAGCTTTTCTCATCTGACCCAGTTGGTACTTTGTGCCCCACCTCAGTTAACACTTACTTGAAATAACTGCGTAATGTATTGAATTCCTTATAGAGATCTAAAATGCTGAGAAGGAATTTCATTTTGTATCTTCAAGTCAAAAGGCAACTGACTGCAAATGAACACAGAATGTATAAGCAGAGATGTTTTCCCCTCAGGAAAATGTCCCTCCTTCAGAAAGACTGAGAACTTGGCAAGAAATTGTACCATTTTCAAAGCCTGTGGATCTTCATTTTGTTATTAATGATAATAAAAATAACTAATAATAATAAGGATCAGACCTGAGATTTCATTTGGTATAGGGAATTCCCAGGTAAGGCAACTTTCTCCACCAGGGCATATTAGCACCTTCTTTGCAATCTATAGCCCTAAAAGAATTGCCCAGAGCATTGAAAGGCTAAATGATTTGCCTAGGGTCCTATAGCAATAGATTGGGTTGGCGGAACTGACTAGAACCCAGATCTAAGCTAGGGTCAGTTTACCAACCACTATGCCCTGCACAGTCTCAATTATAATAATAATGGCTAATATTTACATAATAAATACTTTAAGGTTTCCAAAGTGCTTTGTATATTATTTCATTTAAGAGTTTTTAAATGACTCTCCCACTATTCCACTGTTGGAATAGTCATTTTCAGTCATGTTCAAATCTTTTTGACCCCATTTGGGGTTTTCTTGGCAAAGATACAGAAGTGGTGTGCCATTTCCTTCTCCAGCTCATTTACAGACGCAAGGAAACTTAGGCAAACAGGGTTAAGTGACTTGCCCAGGATCACCAAGCTAGCATCTAAGGCCAAATTTGAACTCAGGAAGATGAGTCTCCCTGACTCCATCCTGGCTCTCTACACGCTGTACCACCTACCTGCCTCTAAGGATAGACATACATGTATGTGTAGATATGCATGTAAATATATGTATATACATGTTTATATACACATGTATATATGTGTGTCTCTATGCATACGTCTATACATATATAGCCAAAGGAGTTCATAATAGATAGATATAAATATACATATATATATATATATAGACCTACAATTTACTCCTTTGGCATTCTGGGGGAAAAAACCTATGCACTCATCAGAATAATGTTTTTAAATAACTGTGAGGAATGCCCAGAAAAAATTTGCTGAGGGATGTAATTTTTTTTTGCTATCCAAATTTATAGACCATCTGAAATCAATGACTCTCAGGTTAAGAAACCCTACCATAGAGAGACAACTCATTCATTCAATAAACATGCATTTAGTGTTTATTAAAGATATAATGGTATAGTAATAAGAATAATAATAGTCTTGGGGGCTAGGTTCTAATTCCAATTTCAAAATTTGATAGCTATGTGATTATAAATAAGTTATGTAAACTCTCTGAACTTGTTCCCTCACCAATAATACTTGCACTATTTACCTCACTTGACTATTGTAAAGAAATCATTCTGTAAACCTTAAAGCATTTAATTTCAGACGTTACTAAGAGCAATGAATTGCCTCCACCTAAAGTGCTATATTCTCATCCCCCACCACAATTTAACTTGCCTTAATCTTTCTCCACTATGATTCAATATGTATCTACCTCAAGTCTCTCCTTTCCAATCTACCCACCACACAGCTACCAAAGTGACATTCCTAAATATAATCCCAGGAAAAAAATGAGACTAGCCATGTTATTTATTTCTCTACTCAAGAAGCTACAGTAGTTCCCTATAACCCTTGGGATAAAATAGAAATTTCTCTTTTTAGGAATTAAAGATCTTAATAATCTACTTCTAAACCACCAGTCTAGGTGGTTATTCCTCTTCACGCAGGCTTAGATTCAGTCATACTGACCCTGCTGTTCTTCACAACTCAGCACTCCATCCCCATGTCTTTTATCCTTCGTGCTTGGAATGTACTTTCCTCCCCACCTCCATCAGAATCCTTTCCTTCAAAACTCAGCTCAAATGTCATCCACTAAATGAAGCCTTTCCTGATCTCCTCTCCTCCCCAGACACTAGCGCCTCTGCACACATTACCTTGTATTTATTTTATATTTACTTATATGTGCCATAGAATATAAGTTCATTGAGGTTAGAGGCTGTCTCACATTTGAATCTGTAATGTCTGCACTTAGCATAGCGCCCACCACACAGTAGATAAATGGTTGATGATTGAATGCTAGACAAAATCAAGAGTTAAAGGACAAGCATTATTGATTTATCAGAGCAGAAAGGTCAGAGAAAAAAATAGCACAGGGCATTTTTTCCTATCTTAATCAACCAGATGCTTTTGACCATGGCCATCTTAAGACCATAAGCTCCCCAGCTGCAGCTGCAAACCTGATTAACCCCCCCAACCCAAATTAGCAACAGTCAGAAAGCAGCCTCTGTAGCCAGGAGGGCAGAACTGTAAATTATAAATTCCCATTTATAAGTGTCTTTTGAAATTATCTTAAATAAAATGACATGGAAAGAAGTCACCCCTTAATGGGTTTTTTCACTCTAATCACTAGGGTAATCATAAACTGTTCCCCATTTATTTTTCCTTCTTGATCCTCCTACTCTGCAGACTGGGAAATTTTTCACCATAAAAAGTGAACACAAAGGAGAGACTGTCATTCTTTTGAGCAGACACAGAAAGGACATTTCCATTCTGTTAACCTCAAGTCAAATATCGGGAGTTTGAGGACAGAAGAGAAATCACAGTGGGAAAACCTCAGTTCCCTTTCATTTTTCAAAACAAAATGAGTTTGCCAGGGAAAAGGCAGAGGTGGGAAAAGAGGAGGGGGGAGGGAGGAAGGAGAAGAGAGAGAAAAAATAACCTCAGTCATATGAAAGTACACCATTTCCTTAGGAGACAGAATTTCCTTTGACATTCTTGCCAGAAGGAAAATAAGTCTGGGAGGAAAAACAAAGTCTGTGTGCCTTCCTTAGAAAGATCAATCAAGGAAATGATCAATTAGGTTGTCTTCCATCCTGGGAATAACATCCCATTTATATAGCATTAAGGTTTTCAAAGCAGTTTATGTGCCTCGTCTCAATTTGGTCCTCACAATCCTGTGAGAGAGGTGCTACTAGTAACTCGATTTTACAGATGAGGGAACCAAGGCTTAGAAATGTTACATGACTTGTCCAGAGTCATACAAAATGTCTGAGACACAATTTACCTTGTATTCCTATCTCTGTCATCGGGGATCCTGTGTGCAGAGGATAGAGCATTGACTGGGTCTGAGTTAAAATGTGACCTCAGACACATAATAGCTGTGTGACCCTGGCAAAGTCATTTAACCTCTGTCTGCCTCAGTTTCCTCATCTATAAAATGAGAAGAAGAAGAATAGCACCTACCTCCCAGGATTGTGAAGATCAAATGAAATTATTTATAAAGCATCTTGAACATCTTAAATATTATTATTATCTTTAATTTTTATTTTAGAGATAGCTCAAGGAGTCTTAGAGATCATTTGGTCTAACATCTCTATTTTATAGAAATGCAAAGCTGTAAGGATTTAAATGACTTGTCTGTGGTAATAGACCCCGCTGAGCAACAGCTCAAGGATCAGAACCTGTCTCCTGACTCCAAGCAGCTCAATGACTCTGAGCACCTAAATCTACCTGAGCCTCAGAGAATAAAAGATTTTAGAGCCTAGATATAAGGGTGGGGAACCTGCAGCCACGAGGCCACATTAAGGGGCTTTGTTCTGTGAAGTCTGGATTCAGTCAAAGGGCCAGACTTAAGGACCCAGAGGGCTACATGTAGCCTTGAGGTTGCAGGTTCCCTACCCCCACCCCTCCAGAGTCTTAGAAGGTACCTTAGAGGTCATCTAGTTCCTAAAGTGTAGTGCAGGGACCTCTAAGGGAATCTGAGACCCTTTCAAAACTATTTTCATAATACTGACATTTTTATTTCTAATACAGTAAATACTGACAGATGTAACTCACATAACCAAAAGCACTTGGGGGTTGGGGGAGGGGGAGAGGGTTCAATAATTTTTAAGAGTGCAATGGGAGCCTGAGACCAAAAAGTTTGAGAATTGTTGATCTAATCCAATCAGTTAACTATAATCACTTATTAATCATTTATTATGTCAATAATACTGTTTGTACAAAGACAGAAATGGAATAGTCACAAGATCATACATTTAGGATTGGAAAGGGGGGAAAAATCCTTAGAAACCACCAAGTACAACCCAGAAACCAAAGTACAGAGAAGTTAGAACCTATCCACAATCACATGGCTGAGAACGGACTGTGGTGGAATTTGAACTAAGATCTTCCAGACTGGAAGACCAATGCCCTATCCATTACACTAGTGGTGGGGTACTCAAACAGAAACAGAGGCTAGTAAGCCATGCATCAGAATCTCTAAGGGCCATATAGTGACTTAGAAAACTACCTATCAACATTATCTATGTTCCATTGTATTTTATTTATTTCATTAAATATCACAATTACATTTTAATCTGGTTCAGGTTGCATTATAGGGTGTCCACAGCTCCAATTCAGCTTGTGGCCATGTGTATGACACCTCTGCAGGTCATTTCTTTGAACTAGTTCCTGCTTTTAATCTTAAATTCTAATGGTGGAGACATAGACATACATAGGACTATACAAAATCCACGTGAGTCAGATAAAAATAAGAGCAAGGAACTAGAAGCAAAGGTTAAAAATAGGAGGAACTTGAGAGTTGAGTCTTGAATCCCTGGTCTTAGGATTCAATTGGATTTAGCCAAGTTCCTCCCTCCACTTGAGGCTTTTCAGGTCTTTCCATCTGTAAGTATCTTCTGTTATGAACAAGAATGTGCTGGTAAATGTTTAACAACCAGCTCTCTGAATATATATATATATATATATATATATATATATATATATATATATATGTATGTATGTATATGTATGTGTGTGTATAATTTGTGACCAACTTTTGTTAAATCTATATTGCTAACATTTTCTCCTTCATTTACTTAAGTCTCTAGATGATCATTGAAACAACGAATAGCCCTGATTTCTTAGGTATAAATGCCCACATTGAAAATTTAACAATCAGCTCTCTGCCTATACAGTAGACTCTAGCACAAAGTTGCCTGCTATCTATTTTATATGTATCCGTATATATGGGTGCAAGTCTGTGTATGTACATGTATGTAGGTACAAGTCTCCCACACCAGAATATAACCTCTGTGACCCCAGGAATTGTTTGGTTTCTGTCTCTGTAACCCCCAGCACAATGCATGGTATGTAGTAGGTGATTTATTAGTATTTGATTGATGGATGGATTGATTGATTGTGCTCTGAGATTTCTTAAGTCTCTTTCAACTCTAAGACCTATGATTTAACAAGAATTTGTTTGATTTTTCAACAAGAATTTGAGTTTGATAGGGGTTATTAAGGACACAAAAACAGTACGAGACTTTGAGAATTTACTATTTCTATAATAGGGAGATAAAATATGCAAAAATGAAGCCAGTGATAACAATGGGGAAAGGAACAAAATTGTGAAGCCTCACTTTATTTCCTCAGTCCCCAGTCCCAAATTGTAACCTCCTTCTTTATTCAATTCTCCCCTACCAAAACAGAACAGAAGCAGAAATAAAAAATGTATACTCATGAACTGATTGATTATATTGGATCTAAATGTATGATTTTAACCAACACTGACTACTCACTGTCCCTAATTTTGGAATGAGGGTCTTTGTCCAGATGACAGCAGCAAGCAGGTGGGGAGAGATTTGGGAGGGTGCTGGGAAGCCTTGAAATTATATAGATGTAGTTCTTTCCTCTAGGCCCCCAAAGACAAGCATCTGGGAAAGACAAGTCCATCAGGGTGATGGGAGACTTTTTCCCAGGAAGTTTTCATGACACTCATTACTGACTTCTCTGACACTGAGCCTTTCCTGCCCAATACAGGTTTATTTAACAAATTCTTATTAAGTGACTATCATGTGCTTACAGAGCCCTGGGTTCTAGGTCCTGAGGCCAAAAAAAAAAATAACGACAAAAATGAAAGACAATTCCTGCCCTCAAGAAGCTTACATTCTACTGGATATATAACAACATGTACATTGATAATTCTGTACCAGGATAAGTTGAAAAGGAAGAGAGCCCTACCAAGGCATCACAGAGGAGGTAACTTTCATAGGTAAAGTACAGCCCAGTATTACAGTCAGTCAAGAAGCATTTATTAAGTACTTATTGTATTCCAGGCACTGTACTACATGCTGGGGATACAAAGAATGACCAAAAAAAAATAGCCTCTACCCTCAGGGAGTTCACATTCTAATGTGGAAAATAACATGCAAACAATTCTATATACACAAAATATATACAGTGTAAATGGGAGGTCTTGGTATGGAAAGCATTCTAGGCACTGACATTGAAAAGGCACAGAAGGGAGGGGATTAAGCACCTACTATGTGCTGGATACTTTTACAAATATTATCTCACAACAACCCAGGGTCACACAGCTAAGTAAGCATCTGAGGCTGAATTTGAACTCACCTCTTCCCACAACTCTATGAGAATACCAACAACTCCATCTAAGAAGCAACATCTTCATTTGCCCATACACTTCCTGACTCTGCCATTTAATAGCTATGTGACCTCAGGCAAACCACTTCATCTCTGACTTCAGATCTGTAAAGTTGTACAGGCTGAACTAAATGACCTCTAGTATCACTTCCAGTCCTAAATCTGTGATTCTCTGAATATAAGAGCCTTCTTTGATGGTAAAGGTCTTCTATCATAATTTTATATAAAATTATAGATGTGAATATTGTTTCAGGAATGAAAAATGAAATATATCTTTGCTCAGAAATGAAAAAGAGTCACTGAAACAATTTAATAATAATAACTAACATATAAACAGAACTTTAAGGGTCCTACCGTATTTCTTCTTTCACACAAATATGGTCCTTTTTTTTTTTTTGCTCTCTAGAGGGCAATTGGGGTCAAGTGACTTTCCCAAGGTCACACGGCTAGTTTTTTGTGTTAAGCATCTGAGGCCAGATCTGAACTCAGGTCCTCCTGACTCCAGGGGCGGTGCTCTATTCACTGCGCCACCTAGCCACCCCACAAATATGGCCTTGATACCTAAACCAGGAAAACTAATATCCCTTATGAATATTGATATAAAAATTTAAATAAAATATTACCAAGTAGACTGTAGCATATAGTAATATATTGATATAGATATGTACATATCTATATCTATATAAAATCTCACTTAAAATATGAACTTTGGACTCAAGTAAGCATAATATCTATTTTTAGTACCAAAATGAGAAATTGACACATCTTTTATTATACTTTTTTAACTTTTTCACAGGGTTCCTGGCTATTTTCCATTTTAGTTAAATTCAAACAATCTCTATTATAAGGTAAAGTACAGTTGCTAGGTGATAGAGACAAAGAAGGACCCAATCTGCCCTCAGTATACTTACCTAGATTTATTTACACCTCTAAGTAGCCACTGAAGTGGATGACAAAGAAAGTTGTTGACATAGAAAGTGGTCTAATCTATCCCATTTGACCCTTTCGTTTCTCTATTGTTTGATACACTTATTTATCTTTATTAAGAGGTAAGGTGTTTTTTTTGGGGGGGGGGGGAGGGCTTAAGAAAAATCCGTATAAAAACAAAAGGTAATAATAAAACAAAAAAAACCAAAGAATTTGTTGTTGGATGGAATTTGCTCAGTAAACAGAAATATTCAGGTAGTCTTAAAAACAAAAGGAGTTGTAATCTAGATAAATGAATGTGCTAATTGTCCTTTCCAGGAAGCAGGAGGCACACCTAGAGTGGGGATAACCCAAGTTCAAATTTGACTTTAGATACTAGCTGGATGGCCCTGGACAAGTCACTAAAACCTCTTTGCCTCGTTTTTCTCATCTGTAAAATGCACTGGAGAAAGAAATGGCAAACCATTCCAATATATTTGCCAAGAAAACCTCAAATGGGTTATGAAGAGTCTGAAATGAATGAACAATAATTGTTCTTTTCAGGTGATTTTAGGCTCTGTTCTGTGATTTGGGGTAAAAGAGAAGATAGGATAGGATTTTATTAATCCCAGAGGGGGAGAAAAAGATCTTTATAGAATAGAAATACAAAACATTACAGTATTGAAAGAGCCCTAAGAGTTTGGTGACTCCAACATAGGATAAAATATAAATTACAAGAATCCATTTAAATTCCACCTTCTGCAGACCTTTCCAAGCCCCCCACTCCACCTCAACTGCCAGTGCCTTCCACTGAGATTACATTCCCTTTACTCTGCATGTATTCTGTGTGTTTCTAATTACTTTGTTGTTGGTCATTGGTGGTAGGTACTATTTTTGTTTGATTTTGATTTGGTTTGGATTCACCTTTCTTTGTACACAATACCCAGTATTTAGCCTAATGCCTTGCACGTAATTTAATAATGCATTTAATAAATATTTGATGACCATGTGTTTGGCTTTTATAGCTCATCCCAACCTGACTTCCAACCTACCTTTTCAGGATCTGACAAACTGGCCTCCCAGGTGTTCCTTATACAAGACACTTCCATCTCCCCTCACTGTTCTTCCACTGCTCCAAAGAGCATTGGCTCTTTCTCCTACCTGGAATGCATCCCCTGCTCACCTCTACCTGGAGAATCCCTTAGTTCCTTCAAGATTTAGCTCAGACACCACCTTCATCATGAATCTTTCCCTAATCCCCACAACTGTCTTTCCACCAATCCCTCTTGTAGTGATTTTGTGTTTATTTTATAACTGATAATTCAATCTCTCTCCACTCCTCCACAGTCATATGACAGAGTCTAACTAGACTCCCTCATTCTGGACACAGTTTCTTTTTTTCCCCAATAAATTCCTATTGATATTTTTTCCCATTGCCTAGAATTCCAGCCATTATTCTTCATTCTTCCTTCTCCCAGAGTTTTATCCAGAGTTTTGCACTGATTTTGTATTTATTCTACATATACTTAGATGTACATGTTATCTTTCCTAAAATAAGATATTTTTGTCTCTGTATCCCCATTTCCCAGTACAGTATGAATTTCTATTATTGATAAGTTACTGTTAACATAAAAAATCAATAAATTATTATTGATGTTAAAACATATGAGTAGTTATTGTTAATAATATAATAACATTATTAATAATAAAGTGACCACTTATGTAACTTTTGGCAATCATCTCTCTAAGTCTCAGTTTCCTCGTCTGTAAAATGAAATAGGTAACCTCTAAAGTCCTCTTCTATCCTTGAGGTTCAACCAGAGTAAACCTAGTTCATCTTCAATGTCACAATAGATTAAGGGAGATAGTGGTTAAAAGTAAAATAGACCTTTCAGGAGAGACAGGATAAAAAGAGAGAGGAAGAAACAGAAGAAAGTTCGATGGAAGGAAATATATACAGTTAGTAATTATAATTGTTAACGGGAGTGGGATAAGCTCACCCATAAAACAGAAGCACATAGCAGAATGATTAGAAACCAGAATCCAATATGTTATTTACAAGAGACACAGTTGAAACAGAGAGACACCCAGAGTTAAAATAAAGGGCTGGAGCAGAATCTAATATGCTTCAGCTGAAGTAAAAAAAGGCAGGGGTAGCAATCATGATCTCAGACAAAGCAAAAGCAAAAGTAGACTGAATAAAAAGAGATAATCAGAGAAACTACATTTTGCTAAAAAGTACCATAGACAATGAAGTAATACAAAAATAATTTACAGCAAGTTTCTTAGATAAAGGCCTCATTCCTCAACTATATAGGGAACTGAGTCAAATTTATTTTTAAAAAAGCCATTCTCCAATTGATAAGGTCAAAGGATATAAATAATATTCAGAAGAAGAAATCAAAGCTATCTATAGTTATATGAAAAAATGCCCCAAATCACTATTGATTAGAGAAATGCAAATTAAAACAACTCAGGAATAACTTCACACCTATCAGAAATGACAAATGCTGAAGAGGATGAGGGAAAATAGGTTCACTAATGAAGTGCTGGTGGAGTTGTGAACTGATCCAACCATTCTGGAGAACAATTTGGAACTATGCTCAAAGGGCTTTAACATTGTGCATACCTTTTGACCCAGCAATACCATTAATGAGTCTGTGTCCCAAAGAGATGAAGAAAAATATTTATAGCAGTTCTTTTTGTGGTGGCAAAGAACTGGAAATCGAGGGGTTGCTCATAAATTGGGGAATGGCTGAATAAGTTGTGGCATATGATTGTGATGGAGTACTATTGTGTTAGAAGAAATTACAGGGGGAATGGTTTCCAAAAACATAGGGTTATTATTTGGCAGTGGCTTACCTTAAATTCTATTACTAGCTGTCAATAAACTATTGTGGTTCCCTTCTTCTTTCTTAAAGCACCCGTGGGCATATTTTAAAGCAGGTACACTGAACCAGTGAATTGGAACACCAATATTTGAAGCTTGCATGCTTGATTTGTTGTCTATATAATCTCCCTCTCCCTCAGCTCTCTGTTTTCATCATTAAGCAACTGGAGAGTCTGGGAGTGGAGAACTGAACATACTTCCTATACATTTCTTTCCAATTTCTCATTAGACAGATTCAGCCACTCACTTTTTTCGGTTGGGGTGGTCCAATGAGTCCACAGGGATTCAGCCTTCTGTATTCCAAAATGTTTCCAGTGCTCCTCCTTAAATATAGCTCAAGGCTTAATAAGACCTCTTTCAAATGTTCCCTGGTGTTACTTAAAAACACAACTTTGGGCTATACTACCAATCAAATATAAGATTGTTTTATTCTTCATTTAAAATAACGATAATAATCATAAGGAGGTAGTCAATTTCTTGATTCCCATTTCAGGAACTTGATCTTCCTCCCAGCTATAGATTTTCCTGTCAGGCTTCTGTTCTCCTCATTTTGGGGTTCTGAATTTCAGTTTGATATTTAGAAAAGAAATACTCAGTCCTTTTTTATTCTAATTCTTCAGTGTCTGTCTCCATCTCTAAATTTTTAATCACACTCACACACTCAGATCTGATTTATTTTCAATTATCCTAACCTGGGGAGTATGAACTTGTCTTTTTAATATTTTCATGTCTATGTATGTTTGTGTGTATATATACACACATATATACATATATGTGTGTATGTATATATATATGAATTAATAAACAAGAAATAAATTATGGAAGCTTCAAAGATTGGTGATTCAATTCAGCCAATTGATCCAGTGTACCTGCTCACATGTCCTTCAGCAAAGAAGGAAAACGTGATTCAATAGATAAATATGGATATACATACATATATGTATGTATGTATATATGTAAGTATATATCTATACATATATAAACAAATTTTATACACATATTTTTTTGTTTCCTTTGTAATCCTATGTATTTTCATATAAGTTGGTTTCCTTTGTAAGTTTATGGATTTTATTTTATGCATTTAAAAACATTATCCTGAAAAAGGGTCCTTAGGTTTTGGCAGACTACCAAACTCTCAAACTAGAGGATCATGGGACCTTAGAACTATAGCTTGAAAAGACCTCTGAGACCCTCTAGTCCGGGATTTCTTAACCTGGGGTCTGTGAACTTTTAGAAATAGTTTGATAACTGTATTTCAACATTTGAGTTTCTTTATAAATCCTGTGTATTTTATTTCATGCATTTAAGGCAATATTCTGAGAAGGGGTCCATAAGCTGCACCAGACTACCAAAGGTGTCCATAAATTAGAAGAGAATTAAAATATTCACCAAAAAAAAAAAAAAGAACCTTTGGATAGAACATGGAGATTGTTGGTGCCATTTGTCATCTTGATCTTGCTCAGCATTGCTATTTCTGGAATCTCAATCATCTCAAGCCATGTGCCTGGCCATGACAGAAGGTAACTTCAAGATAGCCAAATGGACACCCACATAGACAAGTCTGCTCAGGTGCTCAGGCCAAGGGCCAGGAAAAAAATAGTGTGTGTGTGTGTGTGTGTGTGTGTGTGTGTGTGTGTGTGTTTTATATATATATATATGTGTGTGTGTGTGTGTGTGTGTGTGTGTGTGTGTGTGTTTTATATATATATACACATACATACATACATATATATGTGTGTATACATATATACATATACACACATATATACACATATATAATGTAATTTATAGCACTATTATCATGCAATGAATCATCATTGACAGTTATTTATGCATATTCCACTCAGCTCCAGATTTATATGAATTACTGAGTTTAAAATGAGATACATTCAGAGTTGTGCAGGTAAATATTTAACAATTGTCTGATGGGGGGAAGAATGTTGGTAGGACATATTTTTTAATTTCATCTGCAGTATTAACATTTTCTCCATCACTTTCTTAAGTTTAAAAAATTAAGGAAACAATAAATCAAGCCCTGATTTATAGTATTTGCTGATTTCCAAGGTGTAAATCTTCCCACCCAGAATTTAACAATTATCTAGTCTATTCAAGCTGGCTCCAATACATCCCTGCATACATTTGTGCATTTCTTGGCTCAAACTCCATCCCAACTCCACTGGGAACCTGTGAGATAAGTTGAATTCAGTTTGAATAAAGCTAGCAATGTAGGAAAGAACCATGAACTTTAAATGTAAAACATTTAATTGGTAATAAAAATAGCAATAAAGTAATAGGGAAAACAATACACACACTGGGGATTAGGAGATGAGATACGACATAGCATAGAGACTTTGCACACCTTAATGTATTGTATAAATGCAAACCATTGCTATTATCTTATCCCCAAGCAAAATACTGCAGGAAACATGCTGCTTTCAAACTTATACTTCCCCAAATGAGGAAAGTCCTCTGCCTCTGTCTCTGCCTCAACTCCCTCTGAATCTCTGTCTCTCTGTCTCTTTCTCTCTGTATGTCTCTATCTGTCTCTGTCTCTGTCCGACTCATCTCCCTTTGTCTCTCTTTATGTCTATCTCTGCCTCATTCTTTCCAGAATGGGCTGGATATAGCCTTTAGTGCTATCATTATTGCTCTGAGACTGGGTCTGCCAGAATTAGTCAACTCTCACTTAGTTCCCTTGCTTTTGGCTGCCATCTGTCCTTGTTCTCTGTGATCTCAGTAACTCCACAGGAAGCTGCAGCTGCCTTCCCTTCTCTGGGAGGCTCCTCCTTTTCTTCTGAAGTTTCTGTAGCCCACTGACACAATCACCCTATGCTATATGGTTACAGTCTTATGGAAATGGAAGTCACAGGTACTTCAATCAGCCCTGCTTTTGAGACCCAGAGCCTCCCTCAGTCATGGCCCTATCATACTGATGAGGTACAGGCTCTGGGAACCCCCTTGAACTCTGCTTGAATCTTCCCATTTGATGAGGCATCTGCCTGAGGCCATAAGCCTGTCATTGTGACTCAGCCCAAACCTGGTTACTAGCCTAGCCCTCCTTTGTCCAGCTACCTCCTACCCTTAATCTCTCATCACTGGAGTCTGACCTCATTTGACTCCTCCTGAAGACCCTCCCCAAGCTCCTCCCCTAGATTCCTCCCACAACCTTTCTGTATATAAGACCCCATCTTGCCTCCATGAGAGAGAGAAGACCATAGAATTATCTAGTGCAATCTCACTCTGTGTCAAACGATTCTGGCCCACTTGTGCAGTACCAGAGTCACAGATACCGAGGCTCCTTAAGAGTCTACCCATTACGGTGAACTTTTAATAAACTTTGTTTTATTTTGGCTGAGAAAAGACTTGAGTCAAATTCATTCCGCAGGACCCAACGTGTTGGTATTTTGGGGTCTCGAGCCCCCCTAACCCTATACCTCAACATTTTATGGTGATTTCTTCAATGCCATGAAAAAGAGGGAATTAGATGAAGATGTTTACAAGCTGAGATGACATCAAACCTACACAACACAAGAGGTAGATATAGACTGTAGTATATTGCCAGCAATGCCCGAAATAAAAGTGGTAGAAAAGGAATTATTAAAGATATGGATGGCCAGAAGAGGGAATTGGACCAAGAATATGCTTATCTTTATGTATTTATTCATAAGGTTATTATTTCTCTTTTAAAATTGCTGACTCAATTTGTCTTTACAGTATGATCATTTCAGAACAACTAAAACAGAACAGTGCCTGGCATATAGTAGGCACTTAATAAATGCTTATTTCCTTCCTAACAAACTATTGACTGTCTGACAGCCCATTGGATGGGACCCTAGTTTATAGTTGTACTCCCAGCCTCTCCTTCCTCCCCTTTCCTCTCTCTCCAGGTACTTAGTCATGGTAATGTGATTGTTGTACCCAAACAAGAGCAAGACCCAAGTAACAATTTAGAAGTGAACCCTTTATTGGCTCCATGTTGGCAGGACAGGCAGTCCCCAAATCATACAGCCCCCATTCCACGCAGTCTCAGCTTTTAAAGGAAACTCACGCAGCCAGTTAGGTATTACGTAAGCAGGAACCTGCAGAGGCTAAAATCAGTGATTGGTCAGTACACGTTTTGAAACTCCTGAGCTGGCCAAGTCTCCCTAGGCGGGGCCAAACCTGGCAGCCCGCCCACCTCTGTGAAGGGGAGCTGATTGGGGGAGGGGACCCAGAATGGAGCCAGGTACAACATTATCTGTGTCCTGTGTTTGGCAAGCAGTTTGTTCGCAGAAACGTTACATAGCTTGCATTCCTTTGGCACCTAACTGACCTAATTCAAAGAGAGATAGATACTACATTCACGCTTGAATCAGAATCATTCTGATACAGAATAATTCTGTTCTAGGCAAATTTAGCTATGGAAGGGAAGTTTCCTTGTAGCCAAGTTCACTGTTTCTATAATTCCTCTCTCATTGTGCTGCTCTGCAGTAGCTTAGATGGCTTCAAGTTTACATCCAATAAGAATATATCCATGAAGATTTTAAAAAAAGAATACAGAAGAATAAAAATAATACAAGGTGTCCAGAAAGTCTGAATGCAGTCTTACACTATTAAAGTGTAATCGTATCAAAATCTAGAGCCATTTTGTGATATTAAAAGCTTATACTGAAAGCTTAAAACTGTACCTAGACTCTTAAGACACTGTGTATATGTGTGTATGCATAGAAAAATAATATATGAACACATTTAAGATTAAAAATCACAGGTGGATACATGTATAAAATATCTATATACATATGTAAAATATACATCAATATATGTCAATAAAAGGCTAAGCATATATGCACAGAATAAGAATTTGAAGGCTATACATGAGTAAAAATACATAAAATAAAAGATATATATATATATATACACAAATATATGAAAAGAATATATACAAATATCTGCATATGTGTGTGTATATTTTTTTCTTAGTCCAGGCCAAAGGCACTGAAATGATTGGAGGTAATCTGGGCATACTTTCAAGAGTTCCCCACTGTCAATGGTTCACCACTAAAAGACACTTGTTTTTAAAAAGATGTTGCTGTCCTTCTATTCCATTACTCATTAAAGAAATTTCCTCCCCTAGGATAAACACCAATGCCCTGCTTATGGTTTTCCTGATGTACAATACCTTTGTTCCACATACACATATACACACATACACACACACAAATCTTTTTGAAGTACAGAAACTATAGGGTCATAGTCAAACAATATTTTCTGGAAAATTTGACCCATGGACTGATGCTTCTCTCCCTGGCTAAAGTTACCCTATTCTGCAAGTACACTTCTCTAAAACTAGAACTAACCAACGACACAAACCCATTAACCAGAATGTTCTATTAATTCAAATGCCTTCATCAAAAAGAATAATCAATTTTTTTTGGTTACTAGGGAATTTTCTAAAATGTATTAATGTTTTTTTTTTTTTTGGAGTATTAGTCTTAAGAACTCAGATTAAATGTACTAATCGGTCTTCATTCCAGCAGACTAATGATGAAACACACTTTTCTCCTCTTCGTGGAAAGCTACGGTGCTTGCAGATGCATCGTGTCGAACTTGCTATCTGATGGAATAACTGTGACTGGTTTGTTTTTTAAGGGGTTTTACATCTTCTCTTGGTTACAACAGAGGGTTCATTTGTGGAGGGAGTATTGGAAAGCATTAAAAGAAAAAACAAAGCATCAGCGAAACACTTTTTAAAATAATGAAAAATACAATATTTTAATTAGTATATTAGTAAATACACTGCCTTAGTAACTACAATATGTGAAGTGTAACTGAATCTTTCTCTGATAATTTAGCCTCACCATCAACACGCTATGTGACTTTAGGCAAATCACCCCATCTCTCTGTGTCTGTCTTCTACTCTGAAAAATGAGGAAATTAGATGACTTCTAAAGGGTCTTCAACTCTCTATCTAGGATCCTAAAATTGACTTACTGTGACTTGCCATTTTCATTTGAGTGAAATGAATTGCAGGGGAAAATTCTGGTTCATTGAGAGCTTTAGTTATCAGATTAACACTTTTAATCAAGATTTTAACACTTTTGTTTTCAGCAAACCAGAGCCAGGGGACTCCTATGCTCAGATCAATTCATTCCAAGTCTTTTCTGCTCTATGGGAGCTTTCTAGACCTCAGTGATTAAAACCAAAGAGTCAACCAGTGCCAACAACTTGTGACAGGCCCTGCCCCCTGCCCCCCCTCCCCCCACCCAGATACCGCAGCTGCTTAAGGAAAACAGTGCACCCACTTTAAACCATCCTTTTCCTCAACTTGAGTAGATACAGCCTTCCTTTCTCAGCTTTCCTGTCTGGGATGGGAAGCTGGGCAGCACATCCCATCTCACTGGATGAGTTGAAGGGATGTCTGAATGTTTGACAAGTTCCTTTTGATCCCTGGATGAAAGCTGCTATTTTCAGCCCCAAATTCTAGTGTAGAGGGATTCTACTATCCACGGTCTCTTTCTTTAGTAGACTCTAGGAGATAATTATTTGCAAGGGGAAGCTTTCACAGTAACTCTCTTTTTCTTGGTTATGAATAAATAGAGTAGGGGGAGGGGAAAAAAGGGGAGGAAGTCAGGAAGGTCTCTCTTGAACTGGTGCATCATCAGCATAAGTTGAATTCCATCTCGGAAATGAGGCAGTTAAGAATACAAAGAAAACGAAGGCTCTCCCCGCCTGCTGGCAAATTCCCACAAGCAGGCTGCCCCAAGGAAGTTAGGATTTTAAATGGGGGAAGCTTCTCTAGTTCAGGAAGGTCAGAAATAGAATACCTCTTCCTTCCCTATCACCCAGAGGAGGGCACATACCATTTAACGTAAGGAAATTTGTGCAATAACATGGAAAGGATATTTAGGATGCTGTGGACACAGCACCTCCCATCTCTCTTTGTCACAATACTGAAGCCACTTATGTTGACTCACACAGGAATGGAAAGTCCATCAATCCTGAGGAGCTCTGTCAACTCATGAGCTGGACTTTAAACACTTGGGCAATGAGAAGCTAAATCAACCATTTACCTTAGTCTCCTGGACCAGTAAATCTTATTGACTTTCAGGGGAAAAACTAGCCAGTGTGGTTGAGACACTTCCTTGCCTTCCATTGTTCTCAAACCACACATAATGAATTTCTAAATGCACAAGATCACTTACTACCATGGGTCTCAATCAGAGAAGTAGATCTTGCTTCTGTCACCTGCCATTCCTTGGTAGCAAGGTACTAAAGGTCTTCTAGGGACCTTCCACCAGAGCTAGGTAACTCTGGCCTTGAAGATACTAGTTTAGGAAGCACTGGAAAAGAAAGAAGCAACCCAACACTTCCCCTCCCTCCTTCTACAGGCTGGCAACCCAGATCTTGATAATCTGGGCCATGTTCAAGGGGGATGATTTCAGGGATATTTCACAGTGGATCTCCTGATACAAAGCTATAATAAAGAGCAGGAGTGTTGCTAAGAATATCAGGACCATAGAGGAGATGAAAATGAAAATACTTTCCACACAGTCAGTGGTGATGAGGTCAGGGAGGCATAAAATATTGAGGTATAGGGTTAGGGGTGCTTGAGACCCCAAAATACCAACACACTGGGTTCTGCTGAATGAATTTAACTCAAGCCTTCTCTCTTCTTGTTTGCCTCAGTTTCCTTATCTGTAAAGTAAGCTGGACAAGGAAATGGCAAACCACTCCAGTATCTTTGCCAAAAAAACTCCAAATGGGGTTACAGTTAGACACAACTGAAAAGTGACTAAAGATCTGTAGTAAGTCAGATAAAAGGCTATAACCCTTTCCCACATCTCAGAGCTAAGTCAATACTGAGACTTACCACATACCATATCTGCTCAGTTTTCTCCAGTCTACCAGCCTGAATTTTCCTATACCTAGGAGTCCCATCAGAGAAGTGATACAAAATCTTTACCTCTTTAGATGCTTCTGCTGATAGACTATCCCCTTCTTCCACAGGAGCTGAGTAAAGGATCTCCATCAATTTCATGCACAGTCTCAGGATTACCACTCAGTCAGCTAAGGGGTCCTCTAATTCAGGCCAGGTCCCTAGTAGTTTAGGAGTGATATCAGAATGAAATAGTCCATATAATAACTAAGAAAAGGAGGATATATGCATGTATGTGCATGTGTACACACATGTGTGCATGCACATACACACAGAGCAAGGTATCTAAGTGGATTGAGCACCAGGCCTGGAGTCAGGAAGACCCAGATTCCTGAGTTCAAATCTGACCTCAGACACTTACTAGCTGTGAAAGCCTGGGCAAGTAATTTAACTCTGCCTCAGTTTCCTCATCTGTAAAATGAGCTGGAGAAGGAAATACAAACCACTTCAGTATCTTTGCCAAGAAAATCCCAAAAGGGGTTATAAAGAGTTGGACATGACTGAAACAACTGAACAATACACATACATACACACATCTGTGTGTATGTATATGCATTTTGTGTATGTACGTATGTATAGACATATGTGTGTGTGGAGAGAGATATGCATATAATTTCTTTTTTTTTTTTTTTTTGCGATTTTTGGAGGGCAATTGGGGTTAAGTAACTTGCCCAAGGTTGCACGGCTAGGTTTTTTCGTTTGTGTGTGCGTTAAGTGTCTGAGGCCGGATCCGAACTCAGGTCCTTCTGACTCCAGGCCGATGCTCTACTCACTGTGCCACCTAGCCGCCCCGATATGCATATAATTTCTAAAAGAGTTTACTTAGCAATAGCAGAGGAAGGACTTGGCCAGTAAAGTGTCAAGGAGAATTTCAATGCCTCTAAAGGAAAGGAATTAACCTAACCTTTGTGGGACATGGATTTAAAACAAGTAAGCTCAGCCTACAAGACAGGGTCCTATATACAATCCCAAAGGTACAGAATGATGTCAATGATCACAGCATCTTAAATTCAACAGACCCAAAACAGAGTAATCATCCCCAGGAAACAGCACCCTCCTCTAAACCTGGGTTCACAACTTAAATCCTCCTAACTCTTCTCACCCATTTTCCATCCCTTGCCAAGACTTGTTAATACTCTGACAATGCCACTTCTCCAATTTATTTCCTTTCCCACTTTCCTACAGTCTCTACCCTGGTTCAAGCCCTTATCAACTCTCTACTGAACTATTAGCACTATTGCAACAGCTTCCTAATTGGTCTCCTTGCTTCCAGTGAATTCCCTCTCCAATCCCTCCTCCATAAAGCTGCCAAATTGATATTCCTAAAATATAGATCTGACCATGTCCATCCTTGGCTTAAAAAACTCCCAGGGGCTCCCTGCTCTTTTAAGTCTGCTACAGAGGGAGGATCCTAACTACCTCTCTAGTCTTATTTAATATCACTCCCCTTCACACACAGTCCCTTCCATTCCACTATTCCTAATACATACCATCCTTCCTCCTCTTTTTGCAAATGTCATCCTTCAAGGCCAGAATGTATTCTCCCCTTGCCTCTGTCTTACAGAATTTTTAACTCTTTTCAAAACACAACTCAGCTGCCACTTCCCATAGGACCTCTTCATTTATTAGCATTTTGTCCTTGTTAAAACTGTTTTGCATAGGTAACATTTTTATTTACTTGTGTGTTGCTGCAGTCTCTCTATAAGATAGAAGTTCCTTTCAGGCAGGGACTGCATTGGTTCATTTTTTCAGTTTGTTTCTTTGTTGTCTGTACTTTCTATAACTAGGATTTTGCCTTGCACATAGTAGGCACTTCAAGTATTTTTGTTGAATTGAATTGAACACAGGCTCCACCATTCCTTTGGTGGCTGCTCCTAAAAGGTACTGGCTGAAGGGGAATGAATGGACCTCTACTCGCTAGCCTTACAATCCCCAAAGGTACAAAGTGATGGTAATCGTTGAAGGAATTTGAGCCTTGAGAAGCCATACTTCATTTCCTCTTCATTCTCTGCCAGTTTCCCTTTCTAGCCTCTCATCTGGAAAGAAATAATGAAGTGCTGAAAGCCGAGAAGAAAGCTGCTCCTTCACTTCCTTTTCCTCTTCTTTTCTTTCCATGAATAACCCATTGTCTTTCACCACCTGTACAGTGAAATAGGATCCTTTGGAACTGTTAGAAGCCAGGATTCTCCCTTGCAAGAATAAAACCTCTCTGTTGATGCTTCAAGCTATTGAAGGATGACTTTGAATGGGCATGTGATGAAAACATGAAGTATGAAACTCTTTGGAAATCATCAGAACATCACACCTCCCCTGTGCCCCAACTCCTCCTCCCCCAGGCTATCTTAGCTCTTAGGCTGTACTTACCCACAGATTTCAAAGGATCCCTGATTTCATTAGTATGGTGCCAATGGAAATTTCTACCTCTCCACCACCCCCAGTAGATGGTCTTTATTAATGACTTGTATCAAAAAAAAAAAAAATCCAGCACCACTTAGTCAACCTTCAAGATATGATTCTCTTCAGACTAAGCTAGACTGGTCCTCATGTATTAGGCATACAGACCATGTAGTCAAAGCCTTTCCACCCAGAAAGAAACCTGCCAGAGCTTATTCTCCAAGAACAAAGCTTCCAGGTATCATAGTGTTGTTGAATTCTAGCTGGAAGAGTCCTTAAGAGTCTACAGTACAATGGGCATCCTCCAGCAGCTTCTACTTAAGTGATGTCAAGAAATTTTTCAGAGCCATGCCTAATGTGGCTCAGACCCAGAACGCCAACACAGAACAAAGCATGTGTTTTGCTGGAGGTATCTTGCTTCCTTCCCGAGGCAAATAACTTTCTTCTGCCTTGTTTTAGAGGCATAGGAAATACAGCAGCTACCCAATCAATCAACATTGATTAAGAGCCTACTATTGCCTGAAACTGTGCTAAACTCTGGGAATACAAAAAGAGGCAAAAGACAATCCCTGCCCTCCAGAAGCTTATAATCTAATGGAGGACCCCAGGGTCCCACTGTCAACCTCAGAGACCTGCATTTTCTCCCATCCCCCATGTAGACAAGGGTTAGTTATGAATGTACAGGGAGACTACCTTCTGTGCTGCCACCCTCATCCCAAACATCTGAATTTGTTCTAGGTGCAGTTTGGGCACTCATTGTTTTCTTTTTTTTCTTTTTGTTTTTGGAGGGCAATTGGGGTTAAGTAACTTGCCCAAGGCCACACGGCTAGGTTTTTGTTTGTGTGTGAGTTAAGTGTCTGAGGCCAGTTAAGTGTCTGAGGCCAGATCCGAACTCAGGTCCTTCTGACTCCAGGGCCAACGCTCTACTCATTGAGCCACCTAGCCGCCCCAGGCACTCTTATTTTTACAGGACTATATCTATCTTGTCTCCTTTTCAATACAAACTTTTTTTTTTAATGTTGGACCTCTAATTCAGTCCAGGCTTCCTCACCTCCTCATATATACTATCCCCCACACATCTGCTCCTCCTTTCCAAGAGGTTGTGGGGTTTTAACAGATAGAAAACTATCCTCAAAGTCAGAAAAAAAAAACCCAAAACCTCTGACACTTACTGTATGTATATGACAGCTAGCTCCCAATTAGTACGAATAATGAATCCTCTGAAGTGGTTAAAATATTCAGATTTGCACTGCATGCTTCTACTAAGCTGGAACCAAAAAGCATGTGAATTTGATTACTTGCTACCTCAGGGGATTCATTATTCACACTAATCAGAACCTAGTTGTATTTCAATCTGATCATTTTCCTTTAGCATATTCTATATTTTATTTTATTAATTTAAAAACATTATTCTGAGAAGGGGCCAAGAAGTTTCACCAAACTGCCCAAAAGGGCCATGATAAAGGAAGAAAGAGAGAGGGGTGGAATGAGAGGAAGGAAGGAAGGAAGGAAGGAAGGAAGGAAGGAAGGAAGGAAGGAAGGGAGGGAGGAAAGGAGAGAGGGAGGGAAGAAGAAAGGAAAAGAAGAAAGGAAGAAAGAAAGAAAGAAAGAAAGAAAGAAAGAAAGAAAGAAAGAAAGAAAGAAAGAAAGAAAGAAAGAGAAAGAGAGAAAGAAAGAGAAAGAATTCCCTGCTTCTGTAATTATTCAGTGAATCTCATACTCATGAGTTTGTAAATCAGGTTAGGTGAATGTACATGTTAACCCTTCCTTACTGAGTATATATTTTGAAAAAAAGCAGTTCAGCTTATAGTAGGGATGATTTGGGAGAGGAAGCCTTGCAAACAGATTTTCAATGCTCCTACATGAAAAATGGGTTGGTAGACCCGTTCCACCCATGCTTCTCTTTCAAAAGGATAGTTTTCTTTGCAGAAGACACATGGAAATCAAAGCCCTTTTCCCAGGCTCTCAGTGTGCCCTGGTCAAGAATGTTAACAATCTGCTGTACAAGTCAGGAGCTGTCAATAGTACTTCCTTATCAGTGATCTCTTCTGTCATCACTTCTGGAGGAACAAGGAGGCAGCCTGCTGCCTTGGAGTAGAGTTTTTATTTCTTTGGAAAGGAGCCGCACTCTATGAATGAATGAATCTCCCTAAAAGGAGGCTTGGTGGGAAAGGAAATATTAGGGTTGCCCTTGGGGTTCTCAGTCATTTTTCATTAAAAAAAGAGATGGCAGCATGGCAGCTGACTCTTGGCAGGTGCTCAGAATTTGCTTACATCCACTTCCATAAAAGTCACCAGATCTGAGTCCTCAAATCATAGGAGAAAATGAGAATGCATGCTGTCTGCTTTTGTCTATTTATTGCCCTAGGTGAATAATAAACTATTTTAATTACAATTGGATTTGGGGGCTGGCTTGCATTGCTTTCACCAAAGAACAGTAACAAATTCAACAGCTCTCCCATTCCAGATCCATATTACATGGATCGATGGCTTTAACCTCTTTCCTGACAACCCCATGAATGGACTTGAAAAGTCAATCAGCTATTCAAGTCACTTCACAGGCACCAACTCCATTCCAACATTTCTGAGCTCCATAAACAATTTAAAGAGATAGCAAAAGTAACTGCAAGCACAAAAATCCTAGGAGCCCTGATAGAAGCCCAGTGATATTTGGCAGTGAATTAAGAGATGTGAATTGTTTGGAAGTTGTTTTAGCCCAAAGTTTTTATGCACTAGGCTTCTGAATAAATGATTTTTAGTTGCTTTCTGCAAAAGAATACATTATATATACATGTTTTATATATGTAGACATATGTACAATATATGTGTATATAAGTATACAACATATATAGTATATTGGGTATATCTATAGACAGATATATTTATGCGTATATACATAAGAAACTGGGTCTACTTATCTACATATATAGTATATTGTATATATGTATGTATACATGTATAATATATAGTATATTGTATAAATTATACCATTATACTATATTGCATATAGTATATTATACTATTATACTATATATGTATATAGTATATTGTGTATATCTATAAATACATATAGATATATACATATAGATATCCCTATATGCATATACATAGGAAACTCAGTCTCCTTATCTCATTCAGACTAGAATGGACCCTATCTCAATACTGTTCAGCACAGAAGCTTTTATTTGCCTCCCAAGGGCTCACCATATTGGTGCCAGACTTGGTTCACTCAATCAGTGTTATTAACATACTCAGCCATCCTAGTAATAATAATAAAAAATAACAATTAAAAAACCTTTATAGAGAGCTTTCTATGTGCCAGGCACTACGCTGAGTGCTTTATAATCATAATCTCATTTGATCCTCACAAGAACCCTGGGAGGTAATTGCTATAATTATTCCCATTTTACAGATGAGGAAACTGAGGCAAACAGGGATTAAATGACTTCTGCAGGGTCATACAACTAGTAAGTGAATGAGACTGGATTTGAACTCAGGTTTTTCAGCCTCAAGGCCTAGGGTTCTATCCACTGAGTCACAGTAGTAAGGATTATGAGCATTCACCACCATGACTGACTACAATTTCTAGACATCAAACAGGAACAAGACCATTCTTCTCATCTAGAGATTGGAGATCAGATGGAAACAATCCCAGGACAAGGTACTCTCCTGCCATTTTTCTTTAATATTTATTGTTCTGTGGACATGGGTAGATAAAAGAACCACTTATGAGGATTAAATAAAAATATTGGAACATAAACTCATTTTCGGTAGGCTCACTGAAGCATCTTTAGGTTACATGTTCAATTTGTCATAATATATGCCCATAGCTTTCACCTCTTCCATTTATAGACAGAGATGAACTGTTAGAGAAGGAGCTTCCCAAGAGGAGAGATAGCATCTCTGCATATCTCCAGCATAATTTCTGTGTACACTGAGGGACAATCAAACATGGCTATTTATAGAATGATTGTATAGACTAAATATATGTGTGTATATGAATGCATATATGTGTATATAGAAATATGTATGTATATATTATAAGTACACATGCTATAGTATATATGTGTATGTATATACAAGCCATAAGTCTTAGAGATCCACAGTTGCATGGATATTCCTTTTCTGTCCTATTCTGCATATGGAAATGCATATTTTTTATGTTTTCATTAAGATTTAATTTTTTAAAGCATCCTTAGAACAACTCCCATGTTAGATAAGATGATGGAGGTGAATGTGCCTGATCCCCCACATTGTTTTTGTTTCTTCTGCAAGTATCTCTATTTTAAAAAAAATTAATTCTAAATCATTTAGAAATTATGAGTACTTGATTTAGCAAAACCTATGTAAAATGTTGTTCATAAATGCTAAAGGACAAGTTATCCGCAGGTAACTGTAGGCACCATTTGTTCTTTGACAATGCTACAATTTCAATATAATTTATTTGTTGAGTTCTGCAAGATATTTTGAGGTTAGTCAGTCAAGCATTTATTATGCTAAGATCTCTATCTGTACTATGGAGATTTATCTTCTGGTATTTTATGCAAGAAAGAGCTCCTGTTGTAGAATTCTAATCACCAGGTCCTGTTTTGCTAGGTATTTGGTCGGTGTTAAATTTTTGCCACTGCAATAATGGCATAATTTACGTCATTTCCTTGTATAATTTGCATTGATCAATAAGTCTGTGCTCCTTAAAGACACAATAAGTAAGCTTCTATAATTTCTGGTAGCAGTGACCTGATCCTGAATTGCCATAATAGTGAGCCCTTCCACTTCTATAAACAAACCCACAGGATTCAATAATTTATTAGATTTTTTTGTTGTTGATTTATTATTGGTGATGTTCTTTTGGAACTTACCCATGGTGAGCCTTTTGACACTCCCCTTGTGTCTTAGACATTTCATAGATTGGAAGTAAAGCACTTTTGGTTACATTCAATAAAATTTATTAGGGGTGTATCTTATTGTGATATAATTTGTGATATAATTCAATGTTGTGTGATGTGAGGGAGGTCTGCTTCTTCCAAAAGGATTTCTGTGAGTTTTTAACCTATTTATCACAGGATCTGAGAATATATGTAAACCCTCCTCCTCCTTTTTGATGAAAAAGTATTTGATCACCTTTCTATAGCTGTCTTAGAGTGATGGGTCTCATATTTCCTGAGATTTTTGTTAGATGCTTGTTTTATTCCTTAGACTTTGTTTGGATACTTTTGGAATAGCTTATGGTCCATATTACTCTTCTAAAAATATATTGACTAATATTGAGCCTATCTATCTATTTATCTATATGTGTGTGTGTGTGTGTGTGTGTGTGTGTGTGTGTGTATGTGTATGTGTTCTTCCCACTGAGCTATGATTTCAGGATGTCAGTCATTCTCTTGACATATACTGCCACAGCTTTCTCCTTGGTAGCTTAACATTTTTGATAGATCTTGCCTAAAGAAGACTAAAGAATGTGTAATTATGGCTTTCATCCTTCAATTCAATTTGACCTCTGGATTCAAGATGAAAAGCCTTCAGTCATTATGTTTCCCTTGGCCTCCATTAAGAATTTTACATTTCTTAAGTCTAAATGACATTTTTATATTCTTGGAGAACAATCTCATGAGATAGAAAAACTGGTTTGTTTGGGTTTTGTTTTTTTTTAAACAGAAGTCTGGGTTTTTTTTCTCCTTATACTCCATCTCATTGGAGAAAAAAAACCCAAAATTTCTTATAAAAACTGCATTTATCATTTTTTGTTGTTTTTTTTTCTTTTTTGAGGGGGGAAGATAGGGCAGTTGGGGTTAAGTGACTTGCCCAAGGTCTCACAGCTAGTAAGTGTTAAGTAATGGAGGTCAAATTTGAACTCAGATCCTCCTGACTCCAGGGCCAGTGCTATATTCACTTTGCCACCTAACTGCCCCCAAAACTGTATTTTTCAATTGATGTAATTAAATGTCACCCATACACACCAAGTAAACAGCAAGATGTTTTGGTAAGATTCCCTATTTAACTTGGAAGCAACATTCACTTCTCTTTAAGAGAGATGACATTGGCTATGCAGAACTATAAGGGGATTAAATTCATCTCATAGAAAGATATCACATTTTATGCCAATTTTTTATATCACTGTTAAGGATATGTTTTAAATATCAAATGTTTTCATGTAGATATCCCCATTTTTACTACATTTGGATCTGTATTATATGTTTTCAATACATAACTAAATCACGAGTGTGGAAATGAGTCAAAGGTTTTCTGAAAATCAATAAAGGTAGTTTAAATATTAAGGTTATTTTAGATGGCTTTCTGTTATGGGAATGGGAATTTAAAGATCTTCCCTACCCCTAGGCCCTTTGATAGGCTTAAGTGACTCTGAGAACCTTCCTTGATTTGAAAATATACTCTGCCCCCTAATAGGCTGAATGTGGTCACATGGAACCTGTGGCAGGAGGCTTGGTTTTCAGGAATGCCTACACCTTGGTGCTGTGTGATTGGGCAGTGGGTCAAGAGAGTTGTGACATTCTCTGAGCCAGGAGAAGGCTATATATACCCTAATGTGAAGCTTTGTTTTGGGGCTCACTTTGAGAAGCTATGTGTGATCTGACCAGACAAGTCACTTTCTCAATAATTACTGAATAATAATCACGAGTATTTCTGTAGTGCTTTAAAGTTTTCAAAGTGATTAACAAATGTTATCTCCTTTCATCCTCACTACAACCCAGGAGGCAGGGTATTATTATTATTTCCACTTTACAGTTGAGGAAACTGAGGCAAAGAGATGTGACTTGTCTAGGATCATACAACTAGTAAATGTCTGAAGCTAGATTTAAATTCAGGTCTTCTTGTCTCCATGTCCTTAATTCTATAGATAACTTAAATAAATTGTTCTTTACAACCTAGGGACTTTTTAACAAACCCAGGGGTGTATTGGAACCAGCTCAAACCAGTTCAGCAAAGTCAGTTGTTAAATTTTTAGTGTGAGCATTTACACCTAGGAAATCAGAAATTGGTGAATGCTACAAAACTAAGGAGATTAGACATAAGTCTATAGAACATGAGGAACCACTAAAGTTTGGTTTGGTTTTAATGAGACAGAATAATGATGAAACAGGTGTCCTTACAAACCAAAGCCAAGACTTTATAAGGAATTATTTCTTCAGCTACTCAAAACCAAAAGAAGAACATGCCAAAAAATTGGTACAAGTTGGGTTCCTTCTCACATTATTAGTCACCAGCTGGAATTGCTTTACTGTAGCAATGAGTCACCCTCCTCCTGTGTTTACACAGGGAAGCATGAATCTTGCTTCAGAATTCACTATCGCAAAGTTCAGATTACTTAGAGCGGAGCAGGCTTGAATTCTTTGCTTTAGGTGGAGTTTGGTGGTTGGACTGTTGGGACACAAAGAAAACTCCCATAGACTCATTTCCTGCCTCCAGTGGCTGTTCTAACAGAGAAGGACTTGTCAATTCTGCAGTGTAGGGTATGCAGTTTAGAGTGATTGTGAACAGTGTTTGTTCCAGCTATTATAAATGTGTCTGGCAGGTTCAGATGGAATATGGTATGATTATATTTGATTACTGGAGTCCAAGATACTAAATGTCACTGGCTAACAAGCCTGCACTATATATACCCCCTCGGCTTCAGAGACCAATTCAATTCTAGTCTGGCATGGGTGGATCTAAACCCCCTCTGGCCATGACAATCCACCCAAGATGAAGACAACACCAAGAGAATCAGAGAATCCTAGAACTTAGAACTGGAAAGGGTCATAGAGTCCAAACTCCTCATTTTAGAGATTAGGAAACTGAGGCCCAGAGTAATGAAGGAATTTGCCCGTCATGCAGATGGTAATAATAATTAAAATGCAGATAAAGCAGAGTTTGCAGAGTACTTCACTGACTTTTGGTATGCACTACAGTCCAGTGAGGAGGATAAATAAAAAATATAGTTAATAACATAGGGCTGCTAGGTAACACAGTAGATAGAGTACTAGGCCTGGGGTCTGGAAAATTCATCTTCATGAATTCAAATCTGACCTCAGATACTTACTAGCTGTGTGACCCTGGACAAGTCACTTAACCCTTTTGCCTCAGTTTCCTCATCTGTAAAATGAGCTGGAGAAGGCAATGGCAACTCACTCCAGTATCTTTATCAAGAAAATCCCAAATGGGGTCATGAAGAGTGGAACAGGACTGAAAATGACTGGATTGGACAGAACTGAATTGGATATTATTATCTCCATACTATAAATGAAGGAACTGGAACTCATAGCAATTAAATGACTTGCCCAAGGTCACACAGCTACTACATGTGAGGCGGGATTTGAGCCTGAGTATTCCTGGTAATGTGCTCTAACTATTATACCACACTTCATTGGCTAGTAAATAGAATGCCTGGATATCTGAACCTAAAGTTCCTTGACACCAGGTCCTATGACCCAATAAAAGGGAATAAGAATAGGAACATGACTTTCTTCATTGGTGAAGAAAGAATTCTCAGATGAGAACCCTCCCTCTACTAGTGCAGGTTAGCACCTTCCCTTAAAACTGAGAATCTTAGAGAGTTAGGTGTACAGAGAATTCAGGTGACTCTCCCAGGGTCACACAGCCAGCATATCAGAAACTAGACTTAAGCCTTCCTGGTGCTGAGGTTAGTTCTCTATCCACCGTGCCTGCTGCCCATCTACAAAACACAAGACTCAAAGAGAGACCTGGTGGTCCCCAGATTCAACAAGGACACCCTAAAACATATATACTTTAAAAGGTAGGTCCTAAACCATGTCAGTACTCTATGGTTCTCTGGAGTCCTCAGGTTTTCCCCATCTGGGAATCTCCATCTTTGGTGTAACTAATTGACCTTTGGTTGGCACCCAACTTCCCTTGGGCACTCCATGGAGCCTCTCTCAATGTAGTGTTTCCTGTAGGACAAGTTTCTCTAATGAGACCTCAGCAGAAGAAGGGTTCAAGAGCTGTCGATGGCCCAATTCATTTCCTGCCTAGGATTTCCTTTTTCAATGATTCCACAGAGAGTGACATTGTCATGAGTCCTTCCACAGCAACATAAATCAATGTTTGGCCAGAAGCATAAGCAGCTGACTCAAGCAGTTGTACAGAAGCCCAAGGGTTACCTCATATTGTTTCTAGCTGAGATAACATGCCCCAGTGAAGTATAAAACTGGAATGCCCATCTTTTAAATCTCACATACCACAATGCATCTGGCAATTGCTAACAATCATTTTTTTTTTAAGTCATAACATCCTTAACCTCCCCGATTGGTTTACCTGAGTCAATATCTGGAAGATGAAGGAAGATGTATAATGTGGCTTTCTGTGTGTTTACTAATAACAATGACATCAATCCTCACCAAGGCAAATTCTTGAGACTTATCTCTTTTATAGGTTGTGATGAAAGGAAGAAGTCAATAAGGTGGGGAAAAAAGAGTATGAAGGCTTTTTTTTTCTTTTTTTTGGGGGGGTGATGAGGTATTTAGGGTTCCCAATGTGACCTTGGGCCAAGTAGTAGAGTTCTAGAATATGAAAGCAGGAAGGTTTCCTAGGGATTCATCTATAGGTGTTAATTTTACAAATGAAGAAATTCGATCCTAGCATCACAGATCATAGGCTTAGACATGGAGGAGAGTAGACACTGACATATTTGCTGACATTGAAATTAGCATCAATTTAATCCAATTACCTTATTTTACAATGAAGGAAAGCGAAGTCTAGGTGGCACAGTGGATAGAGTGCCCAGCCTGGAGTCAGGAAAACCCAAGTTCAAATCTGATACTTCCTGTATGACCCTGGGCAAGTCACTTAACCTTGTTTGCCTCAGGGCTTCATCTGTAAAATGAACTGGAGAAGGAAATGGCAAATCACTCCAGTATCTTTTCCAAGAAAACCCTAAATGGGGTCATAAAGAGTCAGATGTGACTGAAAATGACTGAATAACAATTATTTAATAGCAGAGGAGAGACTAGAATCCAGGACTCCTGCCTCCCATTCTGGGAGTCTCTTCCTTTCCACCCTATTACCTCTCTGCTTCTTACATCAAAAAACATAACTTCTTCACCAGAAAGAAGGATAGGAACTATTTAGCTTTTACTTAGGAAGTTTTTAAGCCTGGTATTTTTTTTAAGTGCTGAGATCTGGGAAATGGAGACCTAACTTCCTGTCAATGTCATGTGTTTGGGATCACTAACATCATAAGTAGCTTTGTATAAACAGCTAAAATGCCAAATACCTTATATTTCCTTCTTCGAATAAAATTTTCCATTAACCCAAAAAAAGAATTCCAGTGATGATATTTCAGAAGATCTTTAGGAAAATGTGAAAGGGGGAAGGAGATGCACTGGGAGGGGAGCAGAAAAGAGGGCTGGAATCAGGAAAACCTGGGTGTGATTTTTGCTTCAGATACATACCAGCTGTGTGACCCTGGGAAAGTTGGGGTTTTTTGTTTTGTTTTGTTTTTTGAGGCAATTCAGGTTAAGTGACTTGCTTAGGGACACAGCTAGAAAGTGTTCAGGTTTTCCTGACTCCAGCACCAACTCTCTGTCCATTGTACCACCTTGATTCTCCCCTGGTCAAGCTATTAACCACATCTCAGCTCCATTTTCCTCAACTACAATATGCAAATACTAATAGTATCTATGTCATAGTAATGGTCATGGTAATGTTCTTATCCTCAGCACATGGAATGAGGCTAGAAGGGGACCATGAGGTAGGTTATCAGGTCCAATCCTCTAATTCTATAGATGAGAAAAGTTAGATTCAGGGTGTCAGCTAGACGAATCTCCATGACTTCAAATCTGGCCTCAGACACTTATTAACTAGGTGACTTTGGGCAAGTCATTTAACCCTGGTTGCCTCATTTTCCCCATCTGTAAAATGAGCTGGAGAAAAAAATGGGAAACCACACCAGACTCTTTACCAAGAAAACTCCAAATGGGGTCACAAAGAGTCAGACATGACTGATAATTTAAAAAAAAGAGGTTTAAGGGGTGGCTAGGTGGCACAGTGAGTAGAGTGCCGGCCCTGGAGTCAGGAGGACCTGAGTTCGGATCCAGCCTCAGACACTTAACACACACACACACACACACACACACACCTAGGCCATGTGACCTTGGGCAAGTTATGTAACCCCAATTGGCCTCTAAAAAGCAAAGAAAAAAAAAAGGTTTAAGAGGGGTTAAGGGACCACACAGGGAGTAAGAGACAGAGGTAGGATTTGAGCCCAGGTCCTTTGCAAAGTCACTTGCCCTCCCTCTATGCCTCTCCCCTCTTGCAGTAAAAACCCCCAATCAGCAGTTATTGGAGCACCTTCAAATGCCCTCATCTCTTTAAAAGTCTTTTGGATGCCAACAATGATGGGTAAAAGGAAAGCCTAGTCTGTCAGTAAGACAGGGGATTTCCTTGGCTTTTCTTGAAGCACTATCGACACTTCCACCACCATCTTCACCCAAGGATTGTCAGTTCAGGGCCTAATCCTCATCCTTACATATGTCTTGAAATCCTGGAATGTATCAAGAAAGCCAATTTATTAGGAGCCAGGTTCTCAATCTATGCCTTTTCAAGGCAAATTGGACACAAAGGAATCAGTGTTATGAAATCTAACTCAAATTCCTTCGGGGAGACTTGGCAATTTCCCTTGTTGGGAAATCCCAGGGAATATCAATGATGGGAAAAGGAAAAAAGAACAAAAAACCAAAGCCTAACCCTTCAAAAACAATGTGCTTTTTCCTTCTGTTAAGACAGGTTAAGGAACACCCTTTTTGGTAAGTGCCTGATTTCTTTTGAGATCCCCAGACCTCTGACGTATCTCTCCAGTTAGTACCTGTGGCCTGACAGCCCACATCAGTACAAGAAGTCTTTCCAGAAGCCAACAGGTCATTTCAATAGATAGCTCTTTATTGGAAATGGAATGTATATTGAAAAAATATGAAAAATAAATCACATCTCTCAGAAATCTCTCAGAAATGTCTTATTTACACTAAAATTATAACACTAGTCTGTTCACAAGGATGATATGCTAGAAAACTTTTGGTACATTGTGGCACCTTCCACTTTTCAGAAACTGGCTGTTGAATGTTATGGAACCTTAAAGAAAAGGGATTATTGAAGAATACAACAGGCAAAGGATTTATAGACCATCATGACTCTGGAAAATCAATATTAAAAAATCTCAGGAGGCCTCTTGTTACCTGCTTCTTTCCCTACATTGCTTCATCAACTTTCAGTTCAAAACACTGGTTATCCTCGTTTATTGACTACTGTAAAGATGCTACTAAGGATACTGGGTTCTCATTAATTAGCCTTTCTTATTCTTTTCCAGTAAAAACTGTTGAATCCTGGACTCTGGTGTTCTGTTAAGCAACATTCCCAACAAGTAAGTAAAATATTTCACTACTTTCTCTAAGTTTGTGGCAATTATCACCACTGGTACACATTTAACTCTGGAAGCTGTTGTTCAGAAAAAGGTTGGGGGGGGGGAAATGGATGAAAAAGTTTGAAACAGGGACCCAAATGGACTCTGGGGAAACTATCTGAGAGGGAAACAAAAGATCCCTCTAAAAAATTAATAATAATAGTCATTTTCAACCATTGTGACATTGTACATTGTTTGGAATTAGATTGGATTTATTCCCCCTAGAGAACATCATAAAACCAAATCATAAAACTCTTAATTTAAGATTTGAAAGTCATGCAGTTAATTGACATTACACTTTGGATATTTTTATTGGTCAAGAGACTAAAGCTTTCTTGTGACCACTAAGAAAACAACAACAAATGGAATGGTCCTGAAATAAGTTTAAATGATAACAGCAGAAGCCAGTTCCTGAGACTAGCTGAGTGAGCAGGCTTCTTTGAAAGGCCATACTCCAGACCCCTCTTCCACACTGCTTCAAAAAGAAAAAAGAAATGATGTGCACACCTGGACCAAAGAAACCATCAGGAGGGAATGAGGAAAACAAAGATGCTTTTGATAATGGTGAGCTCACAGTAATCTATTTAGTTGCCCAACTATAAAGTTCTAACATTGCAAATCTTTTTTAAGTAAAATTCCGGGTGTTTGGTGTAAGCTGTGAATTCCAAGGCATAAAGTCAACAAGTATTTATTAAGAGCGCACTGTATATATATGTGCCATGCATCATGCTAAGTGCTTGGATCAGTGGTTCAAATGACAACCAATTCTGTCCTTATTTTATTGGTCTGTCAAGTTGGGAGTACAGGCAAATGGAAAAGCCAGAATCAGGCATTTCAAAGTTGTTTCATAGGCTTCCTGACAATTTTCCTGGAACTTCTTAAGAACTATTTCTCATTAAAAATAAGAATAAGGATATGAAACAGGAATAATAGGATGACAGCTAGCAAGGCCTGTCAAGCCATTACACATTTTGCTAAGGTTCCTTTATGACTATAAACGGACTGATGCCAGAACCTTAGGCCATCGTGGCCTTGGACATTAGTTTGGCCGAAGTGTGTGAGGGGGTGAAGGACAGTGGGAAAGTAAGGAAAGACAACATGTTCAAATATTTCTGGGGTGCTGAGCAGCAGCCTGTGTTTATTTAACAAATATCTGAACGCCTACCAGGTACCGAGCACTCAGGGAGGAAAAGTCAAGATACACAAATTCCCTTTCTCTTGCTTTCCAAAATGCTCACATTCTGTACTGGTCTGGAAGTGAATTTTTCAATTCACTTTCTCCTTCCTTTATTATCTTAGATTAAGGGGGAAATTTTACCTTTCTGCATGAGACTGTTATCTTGGTCTTCAAAAGACCTTGAGAGGCTGATAAGGGGCAGGTATTATCTTCATTCTAGAAGTAAGCATATGGAACTACAGAGAGAAATAATCTTGGAAGGAAACTGTTGCATTGTACTTTTAGCAGATCCTTTGCATTGCCCCCTAACAAACATTAAACTAAAACAATGAAAAAAAAATTTAAAACAATCTACCGCCTTAAAAAATTTTTTTTCCCTTAAAATTTCTAGGCAAAGGATAGATTTGGAAGGTCACTTAGTGTAACCTCATCTTGCAGCTGCAGAACTGAGGAGAAGTGATTTTGTTCCAGGTGCCCTTGGTGGCATCTGGAAGAGCCAAGAATGAAACCCAAATCTCCTGACTCCAAAGTCAGGGGTCTTTCTAATGTGCCATGCAGCACCTGGGTAGCCATTAGTTTTCAAGAGGCCATTCATTATAAGTCAAGGAACTGACAGAAACACTATACTTGAGTCAAAAGACCTGGGATGGAATTTCAGCTTCGGGCAATGACCACCTCTGAGTCTCAATTTCCTTGGCTGTAAAATCAGAAGAGTGACCCACTATCTACTTCACCAGCTTAAGGGGCTCAACTGAGCTAATGAATGTGAAACATTTTGCAAACCAGAAAGACCTAGGTCAATGTAGTCTATTATCACCTCACTTATTTTAACAAACATCAGGAGTCATTAACTTTCCTAACTCTTCCACTGCATGACTGGAGGCTTGTTTTAAGGGGACCTAGACTAGGTGATCTCTAAAGCCTCAACTTTAAAATTCCTTATGTATGATCCTTCATACTTAACCAGGGAATCAGACCCGGTGACCCTCCAAATTCACCACTCATAGCTAATATTACAGTAAGCAGCCAGGAGCACAAAAACATGCCTAAAGAGTTGATGGGCAAGGTATTAATCAGTGCCTCTGGACTGGTGACTTCCATCAAGAACAAACCGGATATAGAAGCTATGATTAGACATATAAACAAGCACAGTGGATAAATGCCAGACTAGTAGTCCAGAAGATATGGGGCTCAAATCCTGCCTCCAACACTAGTTATTTGACTTGGACAGAATACTTAACCTATCTGAGCCGGTTTTCTCATCTGTAAATTGAAAGGACTTATGCTCAATGACCTCTAAGGACCCTTCCAATTCTAAAACTAGGATTCAGAGAAAGGACATCAGAAGTGGTGTTTTCCACGTTACTGGAACAATTTATCCTTTGTTGGTTTGTTTTGTTTTTTTTTAAAGGGATTTATATACAATTTTTTAAAAGTACATCCATTTTAGATACCTGGTCCAAATCTTACCCATTGCATATGGAATTAGTTTAAAAGGGCTGCTTTGCTAGCTAATGAGTTCTCCCATCACTGAAGTGCTGTTCAAGCAGGGGATAGGAAATCTCCTTTCTGATGTATTAATAAGTAGTTCCCTAAATGGGGAAGGAGGCTGGACTTGACAACATTCATTGTCCCTTTTCAGAGCCATAGGATTCTGAAAAGGCACATGAATTTACTTGAAAAACTGATGGTTTTAGTAGGGAAGCTATATCATGATGACTCTAGGGAAGACCTTATTTAAAGTATAAGTTTCCTTTTCTTCCACAAAGATTAACAGTGAGTAAACTAACTCTAAATCAGATCTTACAATCTATTAGGTTAAATCTGGAATAAAGTGTAAGTCTTTCAAGCAACAATCTGCCTTAGAACAGCAAAGCCTTTTTTGGCTATTCAGCAATCTACATTAGTTTCCAGTTATAATCAGAGAGATAAAGGTTAATTAGTCCTGATATGTTTTTGGATTGATTTTAAGGTTGTTGGAGTTTTCTTTCTTTTTTTTTTAATAAGTTTCCAAACTTCAAGACTTTGATCAATATAAGTTTTACCCCTCAAAAGTGATTGACCTTGAAACTACTTACCATTCTTTTCCTCTAACACTGAAGTATTTCTTCTACCTTTTAAGAAAGGTCTGTGAGGTTTTAGGACTTTGCATGGAACTGGCACATCCATATGGGCACTCTCTCTCTCTGCCTTCCCACTTCTAATTTCAGGGTTTTGTTAATAGAATACCAAGAAACCACACCCCAATACCTTTTCACAATCTGGCAGATCTACAAAGCAAAACAATTGTAGGTTTCTCTCAGCAATGCATTTTCACTACAAGAACTAAAGTTATAAATGTTCGAATTCTTTCAAATATTTACAACCTGGACTTTAGACTGAAGAAGTCTTCAAGCATCAATGCAAAAAGGGTCAGAAAATTAAATTCAAGTCAAACAAGAGACTTGGAGAAAGTTCATAATCAGAAGGGGTCGAAAACTTGGACCAAAGTGTAAACATTCTCCTGTTACTTTTCAAAATAATTTAACTAAGCACATATTTTTAAGTTAATATACAAAATAAAAAAATTTAAAAGACATCTCCTACTTAGGTCTGCCACATAGATATTAGCTAAAGTTTTTCACATAGTGATATTTTGTTTCTGGCCCACTCCCAGCCCCACAGGGTTGAAAGAGAAATCTGATAATTCTTCGAAACAGCTGGTTGTTGGTTTTTTTTTTAAATAAATATTTTGAAATTAAGTTTCAATATCTTTTTGTTCCCCTTTCAGATAAGCTGTATCTAGAATATTAGATTCTCATAAATACACAATTCTTAACATTTAATTGCTTTTAATGAATTTCTACCCAAAATATAGCTCTAGGGGAAAATCAAATAAAAAAACTTAATCATAGCATTTTGTCCAGTCAACTTGTCATGACAAACCATGGGTCACAAACAGGACCCTTATAAAGGTCTCATTGAAATAAATAAATGGATTCTCAGTGTCTCTTCCTGTCCCTTTCCCCTTCCCCTTCCCACATCTCCAAGGATCAGGGCTTATTATCATTAATTAACAAATGGGGTTTGACAAATTGTTTCATTTCTAGAAAATGGCCTACATTCAGAAATGTCTGAGAACAAGCATTTAAAAAACTAATAAATAATTGCAAATTAAAATACATTAAAATAAAATTACAGTACATCATCTCTCCTAGAAGTCTTCCCATCCTAGAAGAGCCATTCCAAGGTTCATAAATAACAAAGTCTTCATGACTCGAAATTCTTCCCTGCATCATGATGAGGCCTGTGCAGAAAACTAATTGGGATTGGGGCGAGTCACAGGTTACCAAGAAGGTGAGGTCCAAGATACTTGAGCCTAGTTGGGGTCCAGGGGAGTTGTTTTAGTTTCCCGATTAACTGAAGACAACAGAAATGTGTTCTTCCCAACTTTCTGAAGAGTTCTTTAATTCAACCTGGAAAGTAATGAATGACACTGAATGACGCTGACGGCGCTAAAGATCGCCAAATCCCTGTTTTCCTTTGACCAACCCCGGGCACGTTCTCAACAATGGTCCCCTAAGAAAGACACAGCTCCAGGCCATCTGGCACAGGCTCCCTTGAGAAGCCCTTCTGTTCTGCACTGTCTCCCTCCCTCCCTCTCCCTCTGCCTGCCCGACTCTGATCCAAGAGCAGACTCCCTAGCGCCTAACACCGGACCTTCTTTGGCCCAAAGTAGAAAATGCCGGTTGAACAGAATCGCCTAATCGTGCCCAGGACCAGGGTAGACCTTCCCCATCCCCTCCTTGCCTCTAGTGCACTTTCTTTTCTGTTTCCGTTGTATAATCTCAACATTCACTCCTCCTGCCCCGCTCATTCTTCCCAATCACTCTCCAGGGCCTCGGGCATCCCGTTATCTCCAGCCACAGCCTCTACCCACCCTTTACCTGGTCTGCCTTGGGTGAGGGGGTGGCTGCCCTCTACCCTTTCAGGCGGAGTTGGAGGTGCTTCGAAGGAGGCGGTGGCCGGGCTGCTGCTGCGGCAGCGGCGGTGGCGGCGGCTGCTGCTGCTGCGGAGGCTGTGGGTGCGGGTGCGGGTGCGGGTGCGGGTGCGGATGCGGGTGCGGGTGTGGGTCCCGCGGAAGCTGCTGCTGCTGCTGCTGGACTAGGTGCTGCTGTTTCTGCCGGGTGGACTTCACGGCCAGGATGGCCTGGCGGTTCTTGTACTGCACCATCTGCAGCGTGATCTCCGCGTTCCAGCCCTGGTCCTGGGGACACCGAAAGTCGATCTCCTTGCCCTCGGCCATGACCACGGTGAAGTACATGTACTTGCCCTTGCGCTCCACGCAGTCCACGGTCTTCATGTTGGAGAAATGCAGCTCCTTGAGCTTGGCGGGCGGCTCGAGGCCGGCGGCGGCGGCAGCGGCGGCCGGAGGGCTCGGCTGGGGCTGCTCCGCGGCGGCGGCCGCCTGCTGTTGCTGCTGTTGCTGCTGCTGCTGCTGCAGCTGCTTGGGGGGGATAAGCAGCAGCCCCTCCTCGGTCAGGATGCAGCATTTCTTCTTCCACAGCTGCAGCAGCCCGTCGCTGCGCTTCTCCAGCACCCCCTCCTTCAGCGCTTTGCAGCCGCCGCTTTCCAGCATCCTCTCGGCATAGGGGTGGCCTCCGCCGCCTCCGCCGCCCCTGCTCCTCCTGCCTGCCTCTCCTCCTCCCCGTCCTCCCCGTCCTCCTCGCCTCGAAGCCGCCGGCGCCGGGGGCAGCAGCAGCAGGCGGGCGCCGTCCTCCCCCCAGCGGCTCTCGCGGCCACCCAAGCGGAGAGAGTAGAGGAGGCTGAGCAGGAGGACGCAGGGCAGGGCGGCTTGGGCGGCGGAGAGCCGCGTCCTGGGGTCCTGCCTGGGCTCGGCTCCTGCCTTCTGCCGGCTGCCTGGCCTCCCTCCCTAGCTGGCCGCTCACTGGAGACGAGCGGCGCTGCCCCCTCCCTGTTCTTTTGAATGAGCCGTCCCTCCCGCCCCAGAGTGACACCCAGCGGAAAAGGCGGCTCCGCACGCACCCACCCGCCCCCCAGCCCCAGCCAGCCCGCCGGACCGCCCCGCTCGCTCTCCAGACGACGTTGGCTTGCGCCTGTGAACTTGGCTTCCTTCCAGACGTGGCTCGGCCCCCGCTCCGCCCTCCCTTACCACCTCACTCCTCACTCCTCTCCTGAGAACGGGGGGACGAGGGGGATGGGAGCGGTCCTCCGGGGAGCGCCCCGTGCTCAGGAGAAGCAGGGCAAGGACTGACCAAGAGTCGTGCACTGGACTTGGTAGGTCGGAGGCAATGCTGGTAGAACAGGAATCCTAGCTCCTCCCAGACCTCCAGGGACCCCCTTCCCTGCTCCCGCCCAAAAGAAAGTGTGAAAAAGGGAAAAGTTGGGGGTTGTGGGAGAATCTTGCCACTGAGGTTCCTCTCAGTCGCACCTCTACTTTCTGAAACCGATCCTTCCGAACTCATCCACCGCCAACTCACTTTCCTCAAAAAAGCTGAAAAAAAGTGCGGCTAGGGTCATGGAGGAGGGGGCGGGGAGGGGGTTCAGCCACTGAGGTCGCATTCAACAGCACCTCCACCTTTTGAAACGGGTCCTTCTACAATCTTCCACAACTCCACCCTACATCCCAAAAGAGCTGGGGGAAAGTTCGGGCTGGGGTCGTGGAGGGTCCTGTCACAGAGATTGCGCTTCAGCTCTCAGAAACTGGCTCTTCTAGCACTCTCCCTCCTCCCCAAACAGTGTGGGGGTAGGGGATTCTGCCCCTGTTACACTACTCAACCCCAGCTCCTGCTTTAACTCCCCCCGCCCTCCCCCATATGTGAAAAAAAAAGTGAGTGGTGCTCACGGGAGAACCCTGCCACTGAAATCTCCCCCTCCTGTCGCAGGAAACAGTCCTTATCCTAGGAACTCCAGCAAAAAAAGATGTAAAAGCAAGGGAAAGTATGGAGGTGATAGGGGCTACCAACACTCAGCCCACTCCTTCACACTTCCACTCTAGCCCCCTCAAGCCAGCCCTTCTGTGAATTCGTACCTCCTCTCTCAAAAAAAAAAAATTAGACTGCAGAAGGTTGGGGATCCACGCCGCCCTCAGCCCCTTTGGGCTCATGCTTGAGGATGGATAACAGCGGGAGGTCAGGGGAGCCTGATCCACCAGACGACTGGCTGGCAGCCACATAGGATCTTCGGGTTATTCTGACATTTGCACACGCTTTCAACATCCACAAAATATGTTAATGTCTAGGCACACCAACACCTGCAAGTACGAAATCGCTAGCCCCATTTGAGTTGTAGAGCAATGGTCTTTGCTGTACAAGCCTCCATTTACAGTTTAGCACTCGTCCGTATTTGCGGGGAGGGGAGCTGCTTCCTACAACTTCATTTAGTGCAGGGGAGCTCCGTGCTGGGCCCAGTGTGCGATGCAAAAGAATTGCCCATCCAGTAACGAACACAACATCCCTTTTGCGCTGTGGCGGAGTAGCCCAGAACTGAATTACTTGTTCTCAGAAATCGCAAAGAAGACCTTTTTCTGCCGTTTTCGTCTGTTTGGGTATTAAGCGCAGAGACGTATTTTTTCGGAAATCCCAGCTTTTCCCCACACTATTAGATGAAGATGGCCTTTCAGGGGCTAGAGTCTAGACCAGGGGTGGGAAATTTGTTCTGTGAAGTTGGGATTCCGTCAAAGGGCCGTACTTGAGGACCTAGAGGGCCACATATGGCCTCAAGGTCGCAGGTTCCCCACCCCTAGGCTAGACCATTAGCTTTTTTTTTCTTTTTAAAATTTTTAAACAAAGTCTGGCCTTTCATTTTTCCCATGGTCTATTGGCACTTTCTTCTCCAATCTCCCAATAGCAATTTCTATAGAAACTCGACAGAAGTTCAATATTGAGACGTTTAATCGGAGGCACCAACATGTCAGCTCATATAAGGAAAGGAGCACTAGTCTTTCGGTGGGCTATTTACTAGCTGTGACCTTCAGACAAAGCAAGTCTCTTCTCTCGGTTCCGCTTCTTTCTCTCTAAAATGGAAATAATACTGCCCTCACTCTGCATCCCCAGATGCAGTTGGTAGGGGAGGGGATTGATGCTCTAAATATCGCTCACGTCGGGTTAGCATCCCAGATTCCAAGTTGGAGGTTTTGAATACGGCTGTCTTCTTGAAATGCCATGCTCTCAGGAAGAGGAAATAACTCCTTACGTTTAAAAAACAAAAACCCAAACCCTAAGGATTGTATTTTATCAGTGAAATACCCCAACTTAATATGGCAAATTATTCATAACTCTCTCCTCACCAAGACAAGAAGTTTGCTTATTTCTTAAAGGAAACGCTCTTGAAGAGATAGTAAATACAATAAATGCTTACTTTGGCTAATTAGGGAAATTCAGTAAGCATTTATTGTACCTACTATGTGCCAGTGTGCTAAGCACTGAGAAACTTTATATTGTGACATGCAAATTAGCCTTTTTTTTTTTACCAAATTCTTCTCTCAGACCTTACGTTACATTGACTTGTAATTCTAAAGCAATTATCTATGATATCATGTGTTATCAGCAACTCTGATTGTATTATGGCTAAGGAATATGTGACTATATTGTTGTTCAGGCATTCAGTCATGTTCAAATGTTTGTGATCCCATGGACCATAGCACGTCAGGCCCTTTTCCACTATCTCTCCGAGTCTATTCAAGTTTATGTTCATTGTTTCCATGATTCTATCTCATCTTCTGCCATCTATTTTTTCCCAACCTCAGAGATTTTTCCAGTGAGACCTATCTTCTCATTATGTGGCCAAATATGACTATAACACAGCTTTTACAATGGGATCACATTAAAATTAGGGTTGAGACTTTGACTATCCTATTCTTTCCATTTCTCTATTTACAAAATGTTGAGCTGCACAGATTAGTTTCAAATGTTCTTTGAGAATTTTTCTTTAAAGCCTAAAGAAGTAAAGCATCAGGTTAGATGCAATGGTAGGCCATCTAAAAAGCTTTATCTATTATTGGTAAGAAATGGCACATTCCATCTGCTAAATGGTCTAGGAGGGCAGGGTTTTTTAATTTTGGTAACTGTCCTCTCTCAGGATAGCACCTTGCCCGCAAGAATTCTAGCACCTGCTTTGTGTTTCTACCTGACGCTTATGGAAAAATCCAGGATTTCCAGTTAGTAATTGTAACTTTCTGCTCAGCAGTGTTTGGCACATAACAGGCACTAAGGAAATACTCTAAAGTAAATATAGATGTTTGGAAGTTTAGGATTTTTGTGGATAAATAACTTTATCTCAATTTAGAAGAGTCATCAATTACTATATTCAATTATTTTAAACAAACTAAAGCTGTGGCTATATTTTCAAAATATGAAAAGTCTAAATGGAAAGTACATAAGGAAGCAGTATTGCTTACAGTCAATTCTCACCCTCTGAATCATAGGCCTAATGAAGATGTTTTGTGCACTTCAATCACTTTGTTTGTAGTATATCTGCAATCTTTAAATGGCATCAAAAATCAAATTTATTCAGACAGCTGCATTACACAATAGTAGACAATATATTCTAATTTCAGATCCTATGTTAAATTCCAAATAACTCTTTGAGATAAGGAGGTAAACTGTCCTGTGGAGGCCTTATTATCCACAAGTGGAAAGAAAATTCAATTAATTTGCAAAATGCCATTTATATTTCCTATTGATGGCTACAATCTAAGTTAGTAAAAGTTTAACAACTTTATTCAGTATTTTAATGAAGGCCTCATATGATTATAAAAATCCTGTCTCTGGTGAGGGAATCTGTTGTATTGCTCTGTATGTACCATAATCAGTATTTTGAAAACTTGATAGTTTGGGGATGTAATTGACCCCACAATAAATTTTAATATCTCCTATATTCTACATACTCCCTTTAAAGTGAATCTTAGCTTTCTGAGTAATGTATAATTTAAGATTGTGAGAAATAATTAAACAAAATGTTTATAAGAAATGGGGTGGTTGTTTTAAATAGAGATTAGTCCAAGAAACAGTAAATTCCTATTAAAATGAAGTGAAAAAGATTTACATAGAATGCAGTAAAAAAAATTCAATTTTGGGCTTAAAAGGTATGAATAAGAAATATTGCTAACCACCCCATTTTTTGTTGTTCAGTTATCACCTACTTTTTGTGACCCCATTTGGGATCTTCTTGGCAAAGACATGGGAATGGTTTGCAATTTCCTTTTCCAGCTCATTTTACAGATGAGGAAACTGAGGCACACAGGGTTAAGACACTTGCCCAAAGTCACACAGTTAGCATCTGAGACCAGATTTAAATTCAGTTAAGATGAGTCAACCTGACTCCAGGCCCAGAACTCTATCCACTGCACCACCTAGCGGCCTATTTTAAAGTTACTCAAATGCAAGACAACAAAGCAAACTTGACTGACAAATTGATCAGGAAGATATTCTAGAACGTCATTCTAACATTCACTATTAATGGCTACAATTGGCTAACTAGAAGTTAGAGCATAACTTTAAACAAAAGTAAATGAACCTATTATGTGAGATGTTTCCAACACCATGCAAAAGGAATATGACTAACACAGTATTTACAGTAGGATAATTTGGGTTGAGACTTTGACTATCCTGTTCTTCCCATTTCTCCATTTACAAAATGTTGAGCCTGTACAGATTCCAGTTTCAAATGTTCTTTAAGAATTTTTTAAACCTAAAGGAGTAAAGCATTAGGTTAGACACACTGAGACTTTTAAAGAATTTCAAGGAATGGAGGCAGATTGTTTCTAGTATAACTAAGGTAATGGCGCCTCTTAGTGACCAACTCCAAGTACACAGTGAGAAAGAAACACAAAAAGAGACTTCCCCTCTACTACCATTGATTCAGTAGAAGACTTCTGGTGTTCTAGGTGGATTATTGAAGTGATTGTATACCTTACATCATGGTTTTGAGGGGAAAGTATCTTTCAAAAGGGCAGCTAGGTGACACCAGAGTGCACAGAGTGCAGGACCTGGAGTCAGGAGTTCAAATTCAACTCCAGACACGTAGTAGCTGTATGACCCTGGGCAAGTCACTTAACCCTGGTGGTCTCAGTTTCTTCATTTGTAAAATGAACTGAAGAAGGAAATGGCAAACAGATCTAGTATCTTTGACCAAAAAAAAAAAAATTCAAAAAACCCCAATGGGGTCATGAAGTCAGACACAACAGGCCTTAGAAGAAGGATAGTCAGAAGGGAATATTAAGTATTACAAAAGAAAATTATTTAGAATAAACCAATATGACTTCTGGTATTCTACATAGATAATTGAAGTGGCTTATATAAAGCCTTATTTCATGGCTTTGAGGGAGGGTAGCCTTTAAAAAAAAAGTATAGTCAGAATGGAATATCATTATCTGCAGCTAATTAGGACTAATTATTATGTGTTATAAGGAATTATATATATAATTTAACTATATATATACATACACTAATTTAACCATATACATATATACACAAAATTTAACAATTGTACTAGATGGGTGTCTACAGACTTTTCTAATTCAAATATTCACAGAATATGAATTAGAAGAAACTTTGGGGGTCATCTAGTCTTATCAAAATAGGAAGTGTTCATCTAGACCAGAGGTTCCCAAATTTATGTGGCCTACTGCCCCCTTAAATTACTCAGCACCCCCCTGAAAATCTGCTTTCTTTAACCCTTTGACATTTAAAAAAATTTTGCATCATTTCAAAAAAATATTAAATGACACACCTTAATAATTTATTGCAAATTTGGGGGGGGGGGTTCCTGCATTGAAATTTTGATGGTGCAATATTGCATCACATATTGTAAACAAGTCATTACATGCACACATTCTAGGCAATGCTGGACTTCCCAACAATGTGTGGCCAGCTAACCTACCAACACTACATGATGAGATCTGATTGGCTATAACTTGCATTTTGTGTTTGTTTAGAAAATAACATGATCCCTACAATTTTAACTGTTATACAACAGATGATACATGTACAAACAGGTTTTCAAAATCTTCTCTTCTCTTCTTTCCTTCTGCTTCCATGGCCTCCTTATAAAGCCCCCAATTATACTGCAGGCCACTACCAGCACCCCCACCCATCATTCTAGCAGCCCCCAGAGGATGGTATTGCCCACCTATGATCTAGACCCTATATAAAAGGCCACTAACTTTGGAACCCACAATTTCCTAAGGTAGGACTTTCCACTGATGGACAACTTTCAAATTTTTTCTGAAACCTAAACTGGTCTTTATGCAGCTTACCCTCAAGTGTTCCTTGTGCTACCTTTATATTTTATAAATATAACTGCCCTTTAAATACTTGGAAAAACTCAACCACTTCTTTACAAATGGCTCTACTCAGAAACAACAGAAACATTATTTACCTTCTATCAGACCTCAGATGGGAATTATTAGTACACAGTAAGTCTGAGGCTCAATCGGTAACTTTTCTCCTTGCTTTGAGGTTCAATATTCATTAGTATTAAATCAAGAACCAAGGGTGCTTTCTCTCTATCTCCTATATAATCAGACAAGTTCTTTTACAGTTCTAGGTTTCTAGCATGTAAAACCAAGGGAAATTAACGAGGTTATTAGCCACTGTAAAATGATGTTTGGTTTGACAATGGACATTTTCCTAAAACAAAATTATTTTTTTCCTCCAGTTTTAAATTGAGTAGTAAACAGTATGCTGGGTATGAAAGCTAGGAAAACTTGGGTTGGGTTTCTACCTTTGACGCTATGAGGCCATGGGCAAGTCAGCTAACAATTCCTGAAACTCAGTTTGCTTATCTGAAAAAGAGAAATATGGACACCTGTGTAACAGGACCTATCATTTACTGGGTGGTCATGAGGCTCAAAAATGTCACATCAGATTTTACTATAACAGTTCACAATCCACGAGGCTCCCAAAAGAGTAGTTTCCTATTCATCTAACAGCCTTGGCACTCCATGTTAGGTGTTTCCTGCTCCCTCCTTCCAACTTTTATATCATGCACCACATACAAATAAACCAAAAAATTGTAATTATCCCAATCTCCTTACCAAATTTCCTTATCTATTTGTGGCTTCCTGTTTTTTTCCCCTAAGGACAAAAGGTTCTTTTTTGTAACATACTGGCTGTTTCCATTTAATAAACATGCAAGTGTCTAATATATACTGTGCTAGGGGAGCAGAAAGATAAAGTTTAGATCAGGGGTGGGGAACCTGCAGCCTTAAGGCCACATGTGGCCCTCTAGGTCCTCAAGTGCAGCCTTTTGATTGAATCCAAACTTTACAGAACAAATCACAGCCCTCTGAGTCCAAATTTTACTGCACAAATCCTTTTATTAAGGGAATTTGTTCTGTAAAGTTTGGATTCAGTCAAAAGGCTGCAGCAGTTGAGGACCTAAAGGGCCACATGTGGCCTCAAGCTTCCCTATCCTTGTGCTAGATAAATGGTTCCTGCCGTCAGAGAGCTTGCAGTCCAAATTGCCAATGGATCTCCAGTAGCTCTATGTTAATTTACCCACCTGGGAAAACGTTGTTAAATTATCTCAACTCCTAGAAAAATATATTTACTCTGCTAATTCTCAGAAATGGACTTTTTGTAGTAAACAAAACCATTTTTCTAAAACCACACATCTCCCAATCATTTGATGTCTTAGTGATTCTTCATTGCTTTAATCCTGATTGTAATCCCCCTTTCCTTTATTTTTTTTTTATGACCCATACATGTCCTTTTGGATATAGTACAAAGATGGCCTATGATTTGCCTGATCGAAACTCCACTGAAAACTTAATAATTTATAAATTATTAGAACTATTGTTGTTTGGTAATGTCCAAATCTTTGTGACCCCATTTGCAGTTTTCTTGGCAAAGATACTAGAGTGGTTTGTCACTTGCTTCTCAGGCTCATTTTACAGATGGGGAACTCAAGCAAACAGGGTTCAGTTGTCTTGATCAGGGTCACACAGCTAGGAAGTATCTGAGGCCAAATTTGAAGTCAGGTTATCCTAACTCCAGAGCTGGTCCTCTATCCAGAGCATTACCTAGCCACCTCATCAGAACTGTGGCCACAAGGTAATCTTTTACTCAAGACCTATTTAGAAACTGAAATACATTCAAATGAAGCTCTCAATTGATGAACTCTAAATGCTGAATGAAAGCATTGTTTATTTTTTCACTTTATTATTTTCTTTTTGCAACATGGATAATTTTTTTTGCACAAATTCACTTATGTAATTGGCATATTGCTTGGCTTTTCAATGGGTGGGGGAGGGAAGAAAGGGAAAGAATTTGGAACTCAAAATTTTTAAGAATGAATGTTAAAATAATAGAAAAAGAAAAAAAAAGCTCATATTCTGTTTAGCCTAGGATAAATTGATCAGTGGTGTGACTGGAAGACAACATGTTTCAGGTGTCTTATTTATTTGGGAGCAAGGAGATGGAAAAGTTGGCCTTGAATGGAAGATATATAATATACACCTACAAATCATTACATCATTTATTTCCCTTAGCCCCACTTCAATACTGTTCTCTTCACAGGATTAAAATGATTAGGTTAAGCCATCAAAATGAAAATTGCACAAGATACAATCAAAACTTGAAAGTCAAAAGTCAGCTAAGCCATGGAAAGTGTATCATAGCATGACCAGCTCAGACAAGTTTGTGCAGGTTTGAGCTGCAGGAATTTTTTGGTCACAACCATTCTTGAAGACCATGGCCTAGGACAATAGGTGTGGCAAAATTGTGCCTAGCCAGATTAAAATATAACTGGGAAATGTTTAAAAAATTAAAACACAACCTAGATGTTAATTTGTGGTTTTCTCAGTTAATATATGCTGGCTAAGTGGCACCAGTTGGATAGAGCAGTGGTCTTGGGATCAGGAAGACTTATCTTTACAAGTTCAAATCCAGCCTGACACTTACCCTGGGGAAGTCAATTAGCCCTGTTTGCTTCAGTTCCTCACCTGTAAAATTAGCTGGGGAAGGAAAACGGTAAACCACTCCAGTCCATTTGCAAAGAAAACTCCCAAATGGGGTCATAGAGTCTGACATGACTGAAATGACTTAACAGGTCAATATATGGCCAGCAGAAATGTTTCTATTTCGAGTCTGATACCACTGACCCTAGGGTACTTTTCTGATCTCCTTTGGCAGGAAGTCCAATTTACATCTATCTATCTGGCACGGATGTGATTTTACTCAAAGCCAGTTTATGAAGAACAAGAAAAGGAGCCACTACAATGGAAAACTTCTCAGGATGTATTTATATGCATAAAATAAAATATGTGGGAAAACAAAGGACATAAATTATATTAAAATAAAGATGCATTTTTTTTTTCCGAGTTCATAGACCCCCTAAGCTCCATGAACCACTTGAAAGTTTAAAGTCTCCAGTCTAGGGGGCTTTTAATCTTTGGAAGTGGATGTACTCACATAAGGAAATTAGGAATCTCCAGAATCATTTGTCATCTTTAATATTTTAGAAATTGACATCACTAAAAATTCTGGGGGGGAAATGATAAAAAAACAAAACAAAACAGAAAGGGTATGGTTCATGTTTGTTCAGTTGTTTCAATATCCAACTATTTGTGACTCCATTTGGGGTTTTCTTGGCAGAGATACTGGGGTGGTTTACCATTTCCTTCTCCAGTTCATTTTACAGGTGAGGAAACTGAGGCAAACAGGGTTAAGTGATTGCCCAGGATCAAACAGCCAATAAGTGTCTGAGGCCAGACTGAAATTCAGGAAGATGAGCCTTTCTGACACTAGGCCAGCACTTTCTCCACTGTGCCCTGGTTCATGTTTACAAATTCCTTATATTATGCTTTCAAAGGGTATGAAATCTAAGGTATTGAACATAATTTCCTAATTTCTAGAACTACTCTGGATATAGTGATAAAAACAGGATATTTATTATATCCTGTATCCAGAGGATCCCTTATTTATTTAAGAAGTAGAAATTATAGGTTAGTTACATCAAGATGTTTTTACTTTAGCATTAAAAAAATTATGACTATAACAAGTTAATGCAAAAATTTGTTAGTCATAATTTTTATATGGATTACATGGCATTTTTGGACCACTGTAAATTATAAACAAATATAAAATGAAAGGGCTGAATTTGATCACCTTTAACATTGTTTCCAGATCTAAAGCCTGATGAATTTTCATTCTTTGTCCTCCAGTGCCTCCCACCATTAACTCAGTAATTTTGTTGATAGATCTGACATTTAACCTTTACTGGTAACTTCAGATGGAGTTTGGCTCACACAATTAAGCCACATTTCCTATTCAAGCCAGTATATAGGCATTTAAAAACATCTTATTTAGATCTGATGTGTTCTGCTAAACTAATGCTTTCTCAGTGATGAGGGTATTCAGGAAAGAAGAGTTGAGTATGCTAAGAGGTTAAGGACTGAGAAAGCATATTCAGCCATCAAGAAGATCACTGGGAACTTGGGAAAGGGCAGTTTTAGACAGGGAAAAACAAGGATTTTGTAGAATTTTTTAAAAAAGATAGTTGAGTTTAAGTTGAAGGATGGAAGAAAGTCAAGCATGTTTGTGTGCAGCAATAAAAAATGTTTTTCAGTTGTCTGACTCGTTGTGACCTCATCTAGGAGTTTTCTTGGCAAAGATACTGGAGTGGTCAGCCATTTCCTTCTCCAGATCATTTGTACAGATGAGGAAAACTGAGGCAAACAAGGTTAACTGACTTAACCTGAGTATGGCATCTACTAGGTATCTAAGTCTGGGTTTGAACTCAGGAAGATGAGTCTTCTTGTCTCCAGTCCTGGCACTCTCCAGCTGTCCTAATAAAAGGGCTGGCAGGGAATTATTGAAACAGTGGGGAGTCACTCACTTATCAAAACCTGGAGTAAAGGAGAGTAAAAGATAAAGTGAAGGTGTCTAGGAACAAATAAGGGGATAAGAAAAAGTTAACAGAGAATGGCCTCTATTTCTTTGTGAAATACGTGGCATGGTGGAAGGTTTGATAAGGCTCCACCAGCCTTGAGCATACTCAAGCATGGCTCTCTGACTTCCTCCAAGTCTACATAGGGCTATCTTAGCTAATAAAACTTAGGATTGGGTTTTGGCAATGACAATTTAATTACAAATCAAGACTGAGAAGAAATCGAAGTGGTCAGAGCCTAAAGTTATGGCCTGAAAAGAGAACTGAAGAATGGGTGTGATCAAAGGTCATAAGGAGAAATAGGTTTCGGTTAAGAGGTGATCAGCTAAAGGTTGTGTCAATAGTTTTTGACTAGGAAATTGAAAGATCTATGGTGTGACCATCCCCTTGAGTGTCTAATGTGGAGTCTAAGAATATAGGATTAAGATGAGGACTTGCAATACTACATCAATATTTCTGATGGAATTCCCCTCAAGCAATCTGGAATTATACCCAAAGAGTTATTACCCACTGACCCAGCAATATCACTACTAGGTCTTCCTCCAAAGATGACTAGGAAAAAAGGAAAAGAACCTCTATGCTCTAAAATATTTATAGCCACTCTTTGTAGCAGGAAAGAATTAGAAATTTCAGGATGCCTATCAATTGGGGAATGGTTGGACAAGTTATGGTCTATCATCATGATATAATACTACTGTGCTGTAAAAAAATTAGCTTGGTTTTTAGAAAAACATGGATAGACTTTATGAAATAGTGAATAGTGAAATAAGCAAAATCAAGAGAATGGTTGCATAAACAACAATGTTGCTTTTAAGAACAACTTTGAGCAATTAAGTCATTTTGACTTATTATACCCAAATTAACTACACAGGACATATGAAGAAGCTATCTGCATCCAGACAAACTGATAAGATGTGTGTGTGTGTGTACACACTCCAGGGATATGGTTAGGGGAGAAAAGGGAAAAGTTACAAAGTAACTTTGACTTACAGTTTCATGTGCAATCATCTTTTCCTATGCTAATATGTATGTAATGGAAATACTTGTTTTATTTCTCAAATTCAGAATAAGATTTTTAAAAGAAGCAGTTCAGGAGGAAAGGAAAAGTGATCCAGGTACTGAACTCCTTAAGAAAGGGAGAATAACCTGAGAGTCAATAGACAAAAGTCAGCATAATCTAGATTGGGTAATTTTGATAGCGAACTTCAGTGGAGAACAGATCATTCAGATCACAATGTTGTGTAATTGTAGTTCTAACTGAAGCAGTCATTGTTCAGAGGATGTCAGGATCAGACATAGGAGCTGGCAGGGACACTGTAAGGGGTTTTGTATACAGCCATTTTTCAGTCAAGTTCAACTCTTTTGGCAGAGATACTGGAGTGATTTGCCATTTCCTTTTCCAGATGAAGAAACTTGAGGCAAACTGGGTTAGATGATTTGCCCAGAGCTATACTGCTAGTAAGTGTCTAAGACCAGATTTGTACTCAAGAATGAGTGAATCCCCCCCTTTCTAGGCCTGGTGCTGTATGCACTATAGCACCACCTAGCTGCCCCACCTTAAGGTTATTTAGTCTAACTACCTCCACTAGGTTTAGCAAAGCAAGGCCAAGAGGTGCTTTGCCAGGGGTACACAGGCACCCACTATCACTGACATTTTGTGGGACTAACAGTGAAAAGTCTTTTAAGTCTGTATAACACGTGGAAAATTATCTGGGTTCTTAAATCTACCTTATAAAATACTCATGTGCTCAGTAAGTATTTCAACTCTTAATTCTCTTATGTAATTCTATGCTAACAAAATTCAGGGGAAAAACAAACAAGTCATGCCGTTCTAGTGGGTTGGTGGGTGTTGATACAAATACATGCTATGTCTATCTGTGGTTCTAGGCCAAGAATACAATGCAAATAAAGATGTCTTCCCATGTAGGATTTTAAAAAAACCCAGCCTTCTATAAACCTAAATGGACGTCAGTCTTCCTAACATAAGGACACAAACTCGGGTGCGTGCCTATGTAGCTGAAACCTCTTCTACTCCCTCATTAGAATTCCTATGACTCTCCTTTGCTTCCTCTCTGGCATTCGATTTTCAAACACCAAATTTTGTTCAGACTCACTTCAAGGCTATTTTCCTTAGCAATGGAAAGAAGTCATTTGGAAGATAAAAGTAAAACTCTTCAGGGTACCTTGTTGCTTAACATGACAACATAGTGCAACGTTAACCTTCTGCCTGGCACTCCTAAAATGCTAGAAGATCTGTTTCTAAAGCGGTGATGATGCTAAATTGGGCACAAAGGAAGTAGTTATTTGTAGTACCCTAAGTTCCTAATGGCTAACAGATTCTCTATCCTATAACAGATAAAATATGACCCTTGCCCACCCTACACTGTCAGCCTATTCAGTAATCACTGTCCTAGGAAAACTGACACATCAGCATGCATCAGTCACGGGGCTTTTTTGGCTACAAATGAAGTTTTGTGGGCTGTCTTTGGTACTAACACTGCATCTGGAGGATGCCACTCTTCCCAACAGCTGGTGAACCACCAAATCTGTGTGTGGCATGTCACCTCCCCCCAATCTCCTTTGCTTACAAGTCAATATGAGACAGCAGACCTCAGCCCTGCCCACATAAGATAAAGCCTGACAATGCACATCTTCTTCATCTACCATCATCTACCTCATGGCTGGGAGAAGCTTCTACCAGCCACAAGAAATTTTATTAGGAAAGGATTAAGATCATTGTAGTTTTGTTTTTTTTTAATTTCCCCTGGGTGTGGTGTTGAGTTTAATCACACAATCACTAACTTTAGAAAGCAACTGTTAACTTAGTAACAACTACTAACACAAAATGCATGCATTTAGGTATATTTTAACTGCCTATATTACAATCAAAAGAAACAGAAATTAACTAGTAAGGACTACTTTCAATTTGTAATTAATATTTCCCCAGAGCAGAGATTATTAACTTTTTTATCATGGATCCTTGTTGCAGTCTGATGAAGTCTATGGCCTTCTCAGGCGTGGGTTTTTTTTTTTAAATGCATAAAATACATAGCATTAAAAAGAAACCAATTACACCGAAAAAGTTATCAGCTATTATAAGAAGTTCACACAGTTTCCATGTTAATTTAAGAACTCCTAAAGAAAGCTCAGTAGGGGTTGGGCCAGATTTCTTCTATATCTATTTTTCATGGATTCTATCTAAAGGTAGAAAAGAAAAGAATACAGTCCAAAGCAAAAAAACATAGGGCATTATCTCCAATAATGCATGCAGTGCAGGTTAACAAAAAAAGCTATAAATCAGTGAAGATCTTAAATGTTAGGCTCTGCTGACTAGAGGTCTGTCTGGCCTGGTGGTTTAGCTGTGGGTGTGATGGAGCGGACTAAACGCATTAGAGATACATTTGATTAAATCAACAACTACAGTAAGGATTGGACTGATCTAACACCAAAATTAGCACACGTATGAAAACAGAAGGATTACGTTTAGATTTATAGATATATATGGAAGAGATAAAATTCCCAAGAAAGAGTATCAGTACCAACTAAAGCCTAGGGATGCTAGCCTCAGTAAGAAAGCTTTATGCATGGTTATAGTAGCATGATTTTAAAGGGAGCAGTTGGGGATCCAGAAATTTAACTTATACAACTACTCAGAAACTTTTCAGTAACATTAAGTGTTGCAATTTATAGAAGTTAACCTCAAATTGGAAACTCTAAAAAAAAAAAAAAAAAGCCAACATTTGGATTGAGGTAAAGGTAGACAAAGGGAAAAGTTGGGTTGGGTTCTCAACGATCCCTTAGAAGTTCCTTTCAATTTTAAATTCTACATTCAATTAACTTTTTAATAATATCCATTTTTCCACAGCAGTACTATAGACCCTGGAGAAGGAAGATTCTTGCCCTCACTGACTTTATGGTTTATGTGTATATTAGTGTGGTCTCTACTAATGTACTCCTACCTTCAATTAATCTACTAATCTGGAAAAAATCCAGGGATTATTAGTCATCAATCCAGTTACAAGAAAAACATGGCTGAAATGTAAATAGGTTTTATCTGCCAAATCAGCATCTCTACAAATATCTGTAAGGTCAAGCAAACCTGTAAGTGAATACTAGAAATACTAATGCCTGGTAAATGACACAATCCTTTGGGAGGTCTTTGACCTCCCCAAAGTTAAATTTTAGTACCTACATTCTTATACTAAGAAATAAAATTCCTAGTATGTCACTCAGGTCAAACATTTTCTCCTATAAATTCTACTACATCTCATGCAAAAAATGTTTACCTATTGAGGACCATAGTACTAAAAAAATTCTAACAACTTATTTCATAATTATTTCATCAGCAAAATAGATTTTTAAAAAATCTAATTGGTTTCCCTTTTTTGAAATTAACAAAATGCATTTTTTTCTAAAATTACTGCAAGAATGCCACGTTCTATAATCAGTCTGTTCTACTCCTAAAGAATAACATTTAGTCTAAAAACTAATTATATCACTTCAAAACGAAGAATGCTAAATTTTGTTTTACATGAACTAACAAATCCTGAAACAAAGAATTAAAATAAAAAGGCATTCAATACTTGCATATTAAATGGTTTAATATATATATATATATTAAACGGATAGGGGTGGAAATGTTTCAGCCAGCCACAGCTCAAGTTCTACTTACAAGAATGGGAGTCGTATCTAATTTAAACCAAGAAGAGCACCAAATTTACACTCTCCCATAATAAGCAGTTATATGTAAACACTGAAAGTTAAGTTATCTTTAGTGACCCTACTGTAATCACCAACCACTTTGCTATATACTATTCATAGTGCAATGAAAATATATCTACCAATGAACTGAATTTCCTTACAAGGAAACAGCCATTTTTTTTTTTTTAGGGCTAAAAAGGAAACAAGAGACAGGTAGAATCCCATTTTAGCAAATGTAGTGAGGTATAGCTCTACATATACCAAGGCTATTTCCATGCCATAGAAATGCATAGGAATACTGCTTTGTTGATTTGGATACTAGTTTTGTTCAATGAGAAATCCATATAGCAAACATATTTCACAAATCTTTATGAAGTTGGCAGTCAATTAGAAAGTGTTCTGTTATTTATATATAAAAATATAAATATCAATATATATAACAGTAAGCATGCAAAATGTTATGTTGGTTGTTCAGAGTTCTTAAAAGAATAAAAGTGAATTGTTTCCTGGCTCCCAATGGCTGGCTGGTGGGGGACTATAAAATGAAAGTTAAAACAAATCATACAACAGCAGAAATCTTAAGACAACAAACTTCCTTAAAAACCTCTAAAATGTTGTGAATTACCTTCTAAACTATGGCAGTTCACAAAGCAACTTAGAAGTCCTAACATTTTGTAGGCCCTCCCAGTTTAAGTAGGTAACAAGAAGCCAGGAAACAGTATTTCTAACACATTCCTCCCTTTCTCAACAAAGAAAAGCCCAAATCATTACCAACACAACATTCTGAAAAACATGTCAAAATTTATTAATAATCTTTGAATACAATCAAATATAATTTCAGCAGAAGGGAATAGTATTATTTACTCTCTCAGGTTCTAGTGCGTTTGGGAACGTTTCTTTTGGAAAAACCTACTACTCCATTATTTGGTCACTACACAAATGTGGCATATCCCTGACAACTGTTTCATGTAAGTAAAAGCATATAACCATTTACTCTTCCATTTTTAGCAATAATTTTTTTTCAAAAAGGGTTGTATAAAACATAACAATTGATATTCCTTAAAGTTCACTCAAATGGGATTCTACCTGTTGAAGAAAAACAGAAAGGCAGGAAAAAAGTCATCAGAAGATACAGAGAAAAAAAGTGAGCTCAAATTTAGATCACCAAAATTACCCTGACAGTAAAAATAACAAAGGACAAATGAGAGGTTTAACGCAAAAATCTTTCCATAGCAAATTTTCATACAGTAATTCAATGTGTTCAGTTAAGGATTTCCAGAAGTTATAAAATTAAATGTTCTGAAGTGAAAAATGGATGTCACAATGCAAATACCAAGTATTTTCTGCATATTACACCAAATCATGCTGGGTAAGAATGAAACAAATATAGTAATCTTAAATTCTTGGCCTTCCCTTTTTTTTTCCAGAATTCACTAATGGACAACATCAACTTCACCATCAAGCCTTGAAATTAATCAACCCTTCTACCTTCCCACCAAATAACAGTAATTAGCCTGAGGTATTTTAGTATGGCTCTTACTTTTCCAACTTTCTTGAAGCTTTCTTGGAAAAGGAATGCATTACTGTCATTAAATCCAGAATCCCCAGATGCTTTCATATAGTGCAGATTCCTAATTCTAGCAGAAGAAAGATCTGCCACAAAAATGTCTCTTGTACAAATCTAAGACACACTAGCCATTGGTTTTCCAGTCTGAAAATTATAACCCTGGTTCAAACAAGGTGCTAAATATAACACATACACAATACAGGTTAAAATTTCTGACCTTTTAATGACCAGGAACAATTTTTATATAATGTAACTTAATAAGCCTCAACACTCTTGTGAGGTAGGTAAGTAAACAATACTACCCATTTAAATATATGGATAGATTAGAGGTATGAGTAAATAATATACTCACATATTAAGCAATGAGAATTGGAATAGAACTCTCCCTAGCTTCAACCCCAAGACTTTAAAGTTAAATTTAACTTTAACAATAATGTTCTTTAAAGGGTTATTATGATTTAAAATTTTGTCCACTGGTTCTTCATTCACACTTGTATATTAGTAGATGCAGGACTGCTTTTTAAAGTCCGGTCTGTTCTCCCAAATAATGTCCATTAGTTACAACTATCAAGGTCAACTTCCAAGTGTGTCAAATTAAGACATTATCTTGCGAGGACTAAATTCTGCTTGGTAATTTATTTTTAAATAGCAACAAAAGAACTTGCAATGGGCTTCTATTAGGTGGTATAAGTGATCATTTTCAATGAAGGTACACCACAATACCACTAAGAAAAGGAAAGATGCTTTCAGTTTGAATGGACACAGTTACACAAGTAGAAGAGGACGCTAACTTCTGAAAATACTAGGTTTTATTCACACCCCAGTGGTAAACAATAACCTTAATAGGATGACTAAGTTTCTTTGTAGATCACTATGTCACATTAAAATACAAAAATCCATAAACAAGCAGACAGTTAACGAACATTAGATGTGGTCTTACTGGAAATTCTTAACTGTGTACTAGTTTCTTCTCAAACCAAATTTCAAAATGCTTTGTCTCCTAGTTAATACAAGTCACTGCATTTCTCTAACAAAGTAATGAAGGCACAGCTAGTGCAAGCAGACTTAAACCCATTCAACTACTGGGCTGAAAAAATACTTTGGTTGGTTCTTCTGAAGGATTTCTTTTTTCTAAACCAATATTGGTCTCAAATAACAGTTTGGATAATTTTCGAAGCTGCAGTCTAATAGCTACATGACAAAAGACTTCACAAGAACCAAACTATGTAGCAATGGACATGCGTTAGGGAATTCACTGCATTCTACATATCCGGCAGAAATTATACTATTAAAATGCTAGGTAGAATGAACCTATAGTTTGAACTGGTTCTTAAACGTTCATTTTTTCTTTTTTTCCTTTTTTAACAAAAATTGTTTACTTGATTCTACCAAGAAAATACAAAACATAAGGCTGTAAGTAACTACTAGTTGTGTTTAGGCTGGGACAGTGCAGTAATCCTCAAGGCCACAGCATACACTGCTCACTGCTGCTTGCACTCGGCTGGGTTTGGATCTTTCTGTAGAAAGGAAGACAGAAAACAGCAGTCAAGGCCACTTTCAGCACACCTATGTCAAAGCTGTCAAACATTCTCAGGTAATTCCTCCAATTTTTGTCAAGGTGTGTAAAGTACAACTTCTAAGATAGTCAAAGTCAAGAGATCACAGTTGTATGCCTGATAAAAACATAGGCCCAGAAGATGGAGTGCCCCATTTAAAGGTGATGGGAAGTAGGAGCAAAACAGGGTCCCCACTAGTCAAGATATAATCCCGTGTAAGGACCTCAGGTATCAACTTGCTCAATGGACTTTATCCAATATTTAAATGACTTATTGGGAGAGTGGAAGGAAAAGTAAAGTCTTTTACTTTGCCATAAGAAAGTTTCGGATGGGGGTGGCTAGATGGCACAATTAAGTAGAGCACCAGGCCTGGAGTCAGGAGGACCTGAGTTCAAATCCGACCTCAGACACTTAACACTTATACTAGCCCTGTGACTTTGGACAAGTCAAGCTTCGGTCACAGATTAACAAAAACCAAAGTTGCAATGGTAGTAAGATGATATTTAGACTTTAAAAACATTTTAGGTTGAATTAAATAAGAATCCAAATTTTACCAACAGACAGCACTATTCATAGGAAATATCACACAAAGTTCTAGAGTTTCTGCCCTAGAAATCATAAATCCATAAATGCCTACTTTAAAGAATCTCATCTCACAGCTAAATGCAGTCTTTAATAACAAAACACTATTCAAAATGAAACAAAAGCATCCAAAATCACATGATTATCTAGACAGACATTTAAGACGTTTAAAAAGGCATTTTTTCTCACCTTCGGATCATATTCTGGATCATTTTCCTCATCAGCTTCTTCTTCCCCTTCCTATATTAAAGTTCAAAATGCATCCATGAAGTAGGTACAGTAGAAGAAATTTCATAATGTAGGCAGGTTAAATCTAAATTATACAACAAGTTTTCATCATTACAAGACTTTGATGAAAAATGCAATTTAATCTGAAAGCTTCTAATATGAAAATTTCCCAACAAAACTCGAGACACATCCAGTCTGCTTTTATTGAAAAGATCTACTGCAGCCAACGTTGAAAAAATTTACTGCAGCTTTTGACTTCTTCAAAGAGCTGATAACCCTGCAGCAGAACAAAATTTTTAAATAAAACATTGTTGCTGATAGTTTTGCAGCTTATCTACTATATACATACACAGTATACTTTTACCTGTAGAATTATAGTACATCTTTTGATTAAACTATATTCCTTTTTTGCTAAAGTAAATGTTATGCCAAAAGTCTTCATGCTAATTTGATATATATTCAACAAAGCAAATCACAAATTAAACAATTTAGCTGTTTCATCTTGTAAATATTACCTCATCATCAGCCTCTTCACCTTCTTCATCATACTAAAAAGAAAAAAAAAACATTTGAATTCTGGAGTCGTTAAAAAAACTATCAGTATCAAATTTAAAAGGACCCTCCCAGGTCATCTAATTAAAAATCATAGCTATTTAAAGTTATCCCTTACAGCACACTAGTATTTCTAATTCTAAGAATATGAAAGACTAACCAGACTACTCCCCTACCCCACACCCTATCCATCCCCTTTCCTTGGAAGCAGGCATAATAAATTACTAATATTTAGTATATTATATTATTATATGATAGATTATTAATTATATTTAATATTAATTAAACTTAAAATCAATATCATATATAATATTACTAAATTACACAATAAATTACTTAAGATATAAAAAAACAACAATAAGGATATAGACATCATCTACTCCAACCTTCTTCATGAGAAAACTGAAGCTCAGAAAAAGAAAACCCAAATATCAGACTGATAGTGAGCCAATTAATTTTAGGAGCACTTAGTTTTCAATAGCATGACTACAAAATAATTATTTCTTCAATAATTATCAAAAGATCTATTTTTGTCAATACCTGGAAAAAAATGATACAAATTCAATTTTAATGAGTGTCATGCCACTAATGTTGATGTCATGATGATTATCATCTACGGGACTCAAATACCTCTGTCCATCCTATGCCCTCTAAAATAGTCAACAACTCAAGCACCAACCACAGTTTTAAAATTCACAAGTTTATCCAATGGGATAAGGAAATTCCACGAATATACCTAAGCCACATTGCTATGGTATTATAATTATAACTGTTTAGCTCAATTACTATAGGCACTGGATTATTTACAACCTCAAAAGGATCTTGCCCTCTAAAAGTGGATGTTATTGTGCTACTGATATTCATCTTCACTTACATCATCATCATCATCTTCAATAGCTTCGCCTGTGAAGTATAATACTGATCTTGGGACTATACGCTCACGTAAAAAGTGACCAATTTCGAAGTCAGCTGCAAGGATAGCTTCCGCATCATCATCCTGTACAAGATGACAGTACTTTAATAAGTAAAAGACACAATCATAAAAACAATTTCATTAAACCGGTTACATCAGTAATCTTTATACATCTGGGATAGCAGCCATGCTAAAGCATATAAGGAACAGCCTTTCCTAGCTTATTTTCTTAGTCAAACCACATACAAATCAAAAATGGTGAATTAAGTGGCACATTTTAATTCAATAATATGAACCAATGTTTTTTAGCCAATATAAAAGGAAGTCCTGGTACATTCAACAAATGAGCCATAAAAACTGTATTTGTATTTTCAACAAGTCACAAAAGTAGTGTGTTCACACTTTATAAAAATCAAATGTAGACAACTGCATTTTGTTCTTTAGAGACCTCTTAGATTTAAAGAAAGAAGAATTGAGGGTAAAATCAAGATAATATTGCCTTTATCTTCCTGAAATTTTAAAATTAGCTTACATGTATGGCTATGTGGCAAACAGCATGATCTAGGCATACAATTCTTTACTGAAATAAGTATAGGGAAAATGGAGAAGATAGCAATGAAGAAACCCAAGTGAAGATTGGGGATGGGGAAGAGAGGTGGGAGAAATAAGAGAATCTAAGTAGTAACTAGCTCCATTTTAAAAACCAAAAAATGTCAGGGTAGCAAAAGAGAACATAAGTTACTGATCTTTCCCTGTTTCATCTACAATTCACCTAAACCATAAATTCTTTTTTTAAGGATGGCATATTTAAGAATATGAAAACAACAAATATTGCACCTATGGGGGAAAAATATGTATATATATTTTTACCTGCTAGGGCATTAGGGCATTAAGTTCTATTAAACCAAGAAGCTAAAGAATCCAAAGGGCTATTACATCACTTAACAAGAAGACCTGATTTTGAGAAGATTACAGGAAAATGCCCTAAAAAAAAGAGTCCAGGGTGATATACACAATTTAGTAGTATGCATATGGTTTTAAAAACAGTTAAGTTCAATTAATAATTTAAAATTTTATCTTTAATTGAAAAAAAAAAACCTTATAAAAATTAGTTAATGGCAAAAACATTTCAGAAATGTATGATCACAAGCATACAATCAGATTCAGAATGATGTCCATATGACCCCACACCCTCAGTTGCAGAACAAAAACGTTTTAAATATTAGTAAGCATTATAAATAAGAACTCTAATAAGAATGTTAAAGCAGTAGGTAAAGATTTTGTAAAGGAATGAAACTGATATGTATAGAAAGTCATATTTCACCACAGAAGGAAAACCTATTAAATAAATAAATGCCTATCACAGAACTTTGCACATAACTTATTTAAAATGGTCAAAATGAATTGAACATATGCCACTCTGTAGGCTGCCATAGCTGCAAATTATTTTAGGACTGCATTCTGCCTAAAAGCAAAGATGATGACTATCACAAAAGGCATTGTCATCAATAAAAATTAACAGTTCAAAATCTTTCTACCAAACTAATCCAACCTCACATTAAATATTATGTGCCCAACTCAACAAAAACAAAACAAAACTCAGGCATAACTCTCTTCTCTCTAAGGCTACTCAATGCGACTACATTTCTCAGAATCCAGCAGGGGTCACCACAGCATGCAAGAACAAGACTGATTTCCAGAACTGAGGTGGCTCAGACACAGAAGCACTTTGAGAACCAAACATTCAACCAACTTCACATTAAGGACATAAGCAATTTCTGCTGGAGTAAGCCCAATCATAAAGTGTTATTCTGTCCAGGGTGGAGGGGACCCTTGCAATAAAGCATTAAATAATAAGCATATAAAATAAATAAAAGCATTCTCATTTTGCTTAAGAAATAGAGTGCATTTCAGAAAACATGGGAATGGAAGTATCAAAGTTTAGGGCACAAAACTAGTACTAACATCTTTCAAAAGCCTTTCAATCTCCACAGTTTTTTATTACTTTACTAAGAAAACAACTGGACTCACCAGGTCTCCACTCTCAGGAACTACAGATAAATGATAAAGAGAGGAAAAGAAAAATAAAAGATAAGATTATCAATATTATAAGAACAATACCTAACCATCCACCCAATCCCAAATAAAAATGCCGTTTACCTTCAGGAGGAGAAAAGAAATTGAAGAAAGAATCATTGGAAACTGTTTTTGTCACAGTTCGAACTGTCCCACGTCCCTTGTGCTTCTGTTTCTTCTTAATAGTTTTCAAAGTGACATTTTTCCCTTTTTTCCAATCTACCTGACACCTTTGAAAAACAGGGAAGCTTTACAACACTAAAAAAAAAATCCTCTCAAAGAAAAATATAAACTAGGGGACAAATAGCATTATACATTTTATGAAAACAACACGGTATTTGAAATTGGCTTAAATCCATAGCAGAATAAAAATGTTCCATCTAAGAGCAAGTACTTTTAATAAAACAAATTTTCTTTTAAGATTTAACATCAAGATTTGACTAATTCACTTAACAACTGTAGTTCATCTATTTGGAAGAACTGTACCATTTTAGGTGGAATACAAATCAACCAATCAAAAAGCATTTATTAAGCTCCTACTGTGCACTAGGAACTGGGAACACAGACAAAAAAAAATATCAAAGGTCTGGATTGCTCTCAAGGAGTTTACATATTCTATTGGTGGAAAAAAATGTACACAGAAGTATACACAAAATCATCTGGGGAAAGGAGTAGGGAGATCAATGATGAGAAAATAGGTCCAGTTCCGAAATACTAGGATTCAAATATGGAATAAGATATTCCTTTGTAAATACATGTAAGACAATTACATTTAAATTTATAATGTGTTTTGAAATATCAAAATAATCTTACCCTGTGCAACTCATGATTTCTGGTCCATCAAAGGAGAAGGGATCAGAATCATCTGGCTCTGACCGCATGCGATATGTCTTTGTCAATACCTCATTTGTGAAATATTCATTGGGTTCAAAGTGAAATTCTAATGTAAAACTCTAAAAAGACAGTCCCAGAGATTAAATTATTAGTCGGAACTTCTTTTGTTCCCATCCCATCCCATAAAACCAAGTGCTTATTTGACAAAGCATTAAATAATGTTAACCCAAAGCCCTATCCTTTCTAAATGAATATATCTGTCTTTTGCTTGAAATTTTTAAAATGGTTAAACACTAGGAAAATACAGGTGATATGCTAGATTAATAAATTTTCATACATACTGACTCTTGCTTTCAAGTAAGTAGTGCACTCCCCCTACCCTCCAATATCCCATTTAATAGTCATGCTCCAAATTAAGATTAGTATCGTTATTTTTAAATTGTTTACCATAGGTTGGCCAGCATCTGAGAACTTCACTTTAATATCTTTCAAGTGCTTCAGAATAGGTTCATCATGTTCCTTCAAGTAAAATATAAAAATGATTATCAAAATGAATATTTGGGCTGAATATTAAAAATAATATATAAGAACTACCCTTTTTTTCAAAGTCAACAACTCGGGCAACAAATTTGATCAATATGATGATTAGTCTTATTCTTTTACTATTTTCTTAATGCTTCGTCAGTCAATCACATTATATAGGTGTGAGAACCTCAGGCCAACAGATTTTTGTTAAAGACCATAATGAAAAAAAGACATCAAAAAAATCCCCTTCTACCACTGACAAAGCAGAAAGAACACGGGTACAAGAAAACTTCCTGCTAGTCATTCAACCTCAACAGTGGCTTAAGGTCAGCTGGTCATAAGGAAATAACCTATGGTCTTTTTTTTTTTTAAGCTCTTCATTAAATTATGAATGAATAAAACCCATTTTGCATTTAGTCAAACACAAAATACGAATCAATGTCTATTTCAATGTGTCAAATGAACGGTGCTATGCTCGACCAAGATACTACTATGACCTCATCTGATCCTCCATAGCATATTTACTATGCATGTAAGTTACCTGAACCATATCACTGAGCAAGTCCACATTTTTAAAAACAGTCAGCCAAAATTCAGGAATTCCTTTAGGATCTTCTTTTTCTTCATCTTTTTTCTCCTCTTCAAGCTTAGCCTTCTCTTTCATTTCCTCCTTGAAAAAATACACGTTACTAAACTTGGGTGGAGGAACTTTCTGCTTCATTTTTACTTTCAGGTTTTTCATTTTCCTCCCAACCACCAAAAAATAAAATAAGTAGTAATATAGTTTTGCAGCAGAATATTTTTGACCCACTACCAAATATGTGAAATCATTTATCATATTAATTCTGTTAACCAATTAAAATGTGGCAAAGTTGGCTTGGAACCATTAGGCACTCAAATGAAGCAAAACCTAAATGGATCAAAAAGAAAAACCTTCTCAATGGCTATTTAACTGTTTAACGTCTGTTTAAACATGCTATTATTACCTTAATGACTGAAAGTTGTACATTTCTAACAAAAGAATACTCACTGAAATCTCTTCATCATCATCTGGTTTCCATTCACATTCTTCCTCTGTGGGTTCATAAACCGCATTGATGATTTCACTTCTCTGAAATGATTAAACCATTAAGTCTTTCAATTTATAGTTTATAGTCTTGGTTAGTTACTTAATTAGTCTAAGTTACTGCCTCAAAAACTCCTATATTTTTGTCAAGCAACCACCTTACAAAATGAGGAATTCTTCTTCCCCTCTGAGCTCACCATGACACCAAGATGCACTGGCATCTTGCCCTTTTACCAATGGTAAATAATGCCAGGCACACTGTATAATGATTTCAGCATTAGGCCAAGAAACTAAAACATTTAATTCTGTCAATTTTAATTAAGGGCACCAATTTCCAATTCTTAAAACTATATACTTGAGCTCAGAAATGGCAGGACACATTACCTTATCAAAAAGCGGCTGGTAAAGAACAGCATACTTTCTTTCAAGAGCATGAACCTCCTCATAGAACTTGGCTTCTATCTGTGCACATTTCACCTGAAGATTTTTGAGGGCGTTCACACGTCGCTTAACTACTTTTGGCAAGCTAAAAGATTTAAAGAGAATTAATACCTTTTTCCTCATTTATAGCCATATGAAGCAAAAAAGGGCAAAAATTCTATCAGTTCAGTATTGATAAGAAGACTCAACTCCTAACCACCAAAAAAGGATTCTTATTCATTCACAAGGCTACACTAAAACAAAAGGGGGCAGATGTTTTATAACCAAATTTGCCCCAAAAACAGAACACTAAGAAATTCATACAAAACTGTGATTTTTCCAAAAAAGTTTTTACATTTACAGGGGCGGCTATGTGGCGCAGTGAGTAGAGTGCTGGCCCTGGAGTAAGAAGGACCTGAGTTCAGATCAGGCCTCAGACACTTAACTCAAACACACAAACAAAAACCTAACCGTGTGACCTTGGGCAAGTTACTTAACCCCAATTGCCCTCCAAAAAGCAAAAAAAAAAATAATAATAATAATAATAATTTACAGTCAACTATCAGTACAATAATAATTAAAAGGTCACCACTAATCAACTAAGCCAAATGTCTCTGATTTATGAATGCTTTAAAATGCCCCACCCCTTTCCAAAAGTGAATAGAGATCTTCACCTTACCAAAGTCACATTTCACAAATGCAATCAAATTTTCACACTGACATATGACTTTAGAGACATTTGGCCAATCATATACGGTGGCTTTCAATTTAACAAACTGACATATCAGTAAAACTGCTAGGTTAAGCACCTAAGAACCATGCCTTTTCTGGTTCTTCTTTCCATAATCACCCTTAGATAATAATGTCCTCTTTTAATTCATAGCTATCTTACATCCTTCTGTCACAGGCAGAAGGAAGACAAATCCACCACGTTTCCAAACGAATCTCATTACCAAGAGACAAAGACAGAGCTGTATAACAGGGGGGAAAACAATCCTTGGACAAGAGTCAAGTGACCTTTCATTTTCAGCTCTGCCACAAATTAGTTAGGTATCCTTCAGGAAGTCACTTAACTTTGTTAGCTTCAGTTTGTCTATAAAACAAGGGACTAAATTACTCCAAGTCTTTTTTCATCCTTATTTCTTGATGTCAGGCTATGACCCTATATACTAAAACCCAAAATAAGCTTTCCATGCTAAGTTACTTAATGTGACAGTATTAAAAATCTTTGGTTTTATAATAGGTGCTAGTAAAAATCAACCTTTTAGGACTACCCTGTTATAGAGCTCTTTAAAGCAGGCACACTGATACTACATCTATAGTGTAAGAAACACTGATTACAGAGCAGGATATCTACCTTTCAATGTATCCAGTTGATGTTCCCACTAAACCATCCAATCTTTCTTGAAGAGCTGCAAGAATCTGAGGATTCTGCATCATTTGAACAGTCAACTGACGAGCTAAATTGAACAAGAAGGAATGAGAAATCTCAGCTTAGCATAAGAATAAGCATTAGGCTAATGAAAAGCAAAACAGGAAAAAGGTGCCCTGAATCCTGGTAATGAACCCACACCATAGTTCTAAAAAGCAAATTACTCAATGCCAATTTAATTCTTGAATTTAATTGATGACTTTCAACAAGAATTTAGAAATTAAAGTGAAATGGCTTTGTCAGAATGCATTCTTATCTTTTATGTAAAAGAAACCAAGACAGTATCTAGCTAAAATCTGAAATATCACTTTTTAAACACATCTTTATGGACTATTTGGTTTCAAAGGAGAGAAAAAATTCACCTGAATCTAGAACCTTAAGAGTTTAATTCTCCCTCTAACCCTCACTATGAAATAGCAGATAGGTGGCAACCTGCATTGATTGGTTAGAGAGAGTTCCTCTCCAAGATAGCCTCTACACCCATGAAGATTCTAAGTACAGTTCAAAACAGGAAAAAAAAAAAAGCAAACACACACAAAAAATCCTCTGCCCAATGTTATAATCAGGGGCATGAAACAGATTCCTTATGTTTCATCCTACCCCTTAAAATGAGGAATAAATCCAAAGGGGGTTAAGGGTAAAGAAATAAGTTTGGGATATACCAATGACATTTGTAACTCACTAATAAGTTATCAGAAATTATGGATTCACATCAACAGTCAAGTCACTACCTTTGCTGTTTGCATCTTCACCAGTTTCTTCTTCCTCCACTTCTTCAACATCTTCCATATCTTGTTGGTCAAGTTCAGTTTCTTTGCTATAATTTAAAATTGGCAGATTAGAATTTACATGTGCTAGGAAAGAAAAGCTTCAAAAATTCATTTTCCTACACTAAAAATCATTCTTTTTAAAAATGATACACAATAGGGAACTTATAAGATGATGCAAAGTTCTCTCAATCTTTTGTGCTAAAGAGAAAAATCAACTTGCTACCTCCTGGCTTAAAAAATGAGTGGTCATTGTGGAGAGGCCTTATACTGTGATAGATAAGGAGAAACTAGTCTTTAAGAATCCTGCCTCCTTGCTCTTGGACAAATGCTAAAAGAGGAATCTGTTCCATGGAAGGCCTGGCAAGAGACTCCCCTGATATCATCTAAGGCACGGTTTCTTAACCTGGGATTTATGGATAGTCAAGATATCTATGAACTTAGAAAGGAAAAATAATTACACAATCAGTTTTATGGAGTTAAAAACATTATTTAAGTAGGGGTTCAGAGGATTAACTAAATGGCCTAAGGCACCCATAACACACAAAAAAGGTAAGAATTCTTGGTCCAGGGCAACTTTTTCCAACTACTGGTTAGAACTAGTTCATAATATGTGGATAAGACATCCTTGAAGTATCTCACCATCATGGACTGTCTCACAACCTTCTTCAACTTTAAATGAGGACAGATGAGATAATAACCGTGATAATGAAAGGAATGGGGATGCATATGTATACAAGGGGCATTCATAAAGTCTCTGCACTATAAAAACTTAAATATTGCAGTTGTAATTAAAATAAAATCAATAGATACAATGTCCTTGAGAGCAAGGATTTTCGGACTTTCAGATCTTTGTATTTCTGACTAAACCCTAGCAAAACTTCTGGCACACAGTAGGTATTTAGTAAATGCCTAATTAATTAAAACACATTTAAGCAAATCTTCAATGTTTAAAATCACTTTACTAATAAACAATTTACTTTTCAACATACAGCAGCCAACCAACAGGCAGAAAACACTCTAGGCTAGTGTTGAAGCTAATAAATTACCAAGTAATGTAAGGGGGCACTCTTTTCACCTTTATTTTCTTGGGGAATACTAATAACATACCAATCAGAACTCTGAAACAGGAAAATAAGGCAACCTATTATTACCAGAAAAGGACTTTAAAATAAATATGGTCTTAAATTATTCAAAAAGCACTCCAGAAAATAAAAACTAATTAACAAATTATTCATTAAGTCTCTACTAGATGCCTAGCACTATGCTAAGCATAAGCCAATAACTCGACTAAATTTATCAAAGTCACACTTTATCCACATCTTATGTGAATGATAACAATTAGTCATTTAGTACACTTATTCCAAAATGGTATTCACACACTACTACTATAATAAAAGTCAAAGGTAGAGTCAATTTTTTTATAGTGCAAAGAACCAAATTACTTACTTGTCAATGTCCGCCATGTTGTAAGACTTCTGAATATTAGAGATCTATAGAAATAAACAAGTGTTAAAAAATATTCATAAACAATAAGTTGTTTGAGAAATCAAAAACACAATGGCCCTAACTTTATAATTACCTTAGGAAGCCAGGAGCCAACATATTATAGCCAAATCCCAGACCCATGATCCACGGCAATTTTCATGAGCAACAATCCCTACACTTCTGGTAAGCAACCACAAGATTACTGTTACCAACACCTTTCTGGGACCTGAAAAAATTTCATTAGCTTCCCTAGGATAACAAGACAACTTTTTCTTTCCCTCCTTATTCAACAAAAGTAAAAGAGAATTATGGGAAATAACAGAAGAGTAATAAATTGTTGCTCCATCATCTTAGCCTAATTTCTGAACGTACCCATTTTGGAAATCAATAGTTAGGAACAAGGAACAAGAAAGTAAAACCACAAGAAGGGTAACCCAGGCAGGGTTCAAGTGCTTTTCTCTTTTCCTGAATCATTTCTTTAGGACCTACTCTGAAAAAAGCAAGTCCCCAAAAGAGAATGCAGGATTTTATTGATAGGTTCAAGGATCTAATAAAGAAATTTAAAATACTGGCCAAAAATAAAAAGATTTGGATCCACAATGGCTCCTATGAAACTAAACAAAGCATATAGGGAAATGACATCATATCAAACTGCTTTTACTACACAGAATTTTGCAGAAGTGAACCCACTGGGTTGGTTTTTATGAGGACAACTACAGTGACAAAAATTGTATGTTATAATCACATACCTTAAGCTACCAGAAAGGCAGTGTTATCTTAATAGAAATAAAGTCCTGACAGTCTGATGTCACATGATCTCTCAATTATCCCAGTCAAATCTCTAAGACTATAGGTCGTAGGTAAATTAAGAGATTCCTTACATGAATAATAACATCACAGGTCTACACTAAAAACATTTGTTAAAAGGGGACTAAATTTACTTGATCTGGGTCCACTTGTTCTTAATAGATTTGAGCTTTTGCCTCATCTTGCCAAGAAGCAGGCTTCTGTAGAACTTGCCAGCCATCTACACACAATATCCCCATGATGTATCTATCTGGTTTGCCTCCAGCCCCCTTTATGTGCGATTTTCTCCATTAGAATGTAAACTCCTGGGGCGGCTAGGTGGTACAGTGATTAAGAGCACCAGCCTTGGGAGTTGGGATGACCCGAGATCGGATCCCGGCCTCAGAAAATGAGCACCCACACATAAATAATTACTTAACCCCAATTGCTTTAAAAAAAAAAAAAGAATGTAAACTCCTTGAGGATTAAAATTAGGTGTGTCTTTATATCCTCAGTACCAAACGTTGCATGGCACAGAAATGTCTAATAAACATTTAACCCAGTTACTCATACTACTGTATAAAAGAGGAAAAGAGCCACAATAAGGGTGCTGGATGACATTAATGTAAACATAATGTGAAAGGTAAGGAGAGCCATAAGCCACCATTATTAGAATTTAACCTTCAGATTGTTTTCCATCTTATTTAAAAATTAATTCATTTTTAAAAGGACAGCAGTTATACAGGCTGTGAACAGACGTGTAATTTTGGAGTTGTGTTCAACTTTTTGTGACCTCATTTGGGGTTTTCTTGGCAAAGATACAGAAGTGAAATTTCACAATCTAGGTGCAAAGAACAGACTATATAGACTTAGAACACTGCCCCTATTCCAGTTCCCGAACTAAAAAAACCTAGAATAAACCAGTTTTGCTTCCCACATCTCCTCATATATAACCCAAGAAAGAAAAGGTATCTTTTTTTTTTGGAGGGCAATTGGGGTTAAGTAACTTGCCCAAGGTCATACAGCTAGGTTTGTTTGTGTGTGTTAAGTGTCTGAGGCAGATCTGAACTCAGGTCCTTCTAACTCCAGGGCTGGTGCTCTACTCACTGCGCCACCTAGCCGCTCCAAGAAAAGGTTTCTTAACCTATTACTTAGAATCCTTTTGGTGGCAGTTGGTTTTACCAAAGTCTTTTAGGCAAAATGGTATTTTACAAGAAATAAAGCAGTGCAAGTCACAAAAATAATTATTCCTCTTTACCCAATTACTACTTTTCTCTTGGGCATATATTAGCTCAAAGACAAATACGGGTGCACATTTTAATTGAAAAACAAAACAAAACTAGACATCATCTTAATAATTTGCTCAAAGACAAAAAAGGAAGCAGAACAGAATACATGACAATGACCATAAAATAAAACTGGTTAATGGAGAACAGAAGGGAATGGAGATGTGTATGTGTTTGCCCATTTTGTATTTACAAAGAAATTGTGAGGCTAGAAGAAAAATGTGGTATTCTCCACCCCCCAGCCCCAAAAGCATTTAAACCAGGCTTGTCTATCTAAATATCCTAGTATGTTTGTATTGCTTATCTTTCATCATTATTCCTAAGAGAACAAATTATCTCTACTACTCTACCAGCTCAGTCCCCTAAAGATGAGGATGAGGTATAAATACAGTAAATTTTCTTTTTGTGGAGGGCAGGGCAATTGGGATTAAGTGATTTGCCAAGGTTACTCAACTAGCAAGTGTTAAGCTGTCTGAGGATGGATTTGAACTCAGGTCCTCCTGACTCCTAGTGGCCCCAATACAGGAATTTTCAAAAGTTCTAATTACAGCTTCAGTATTTCAAAAAAAAAAAAAAAATGGCAATCTCTCCACAAGGAGTCTTATTGTTCCAGCACCACCATCTTATACAAAATATAAGTTTTTTTGAGAGTTTTGTTTCTTTTCTGTCCTTATATTCCTAGGACCAAGAACATAAAAATCAGCCAATCACTTATGGCTTACGTACCACAGGCCAAGTCGCTTATACTGTACTAGGAGAGAGCACACATAAAGAGAATAAAGACAGAGTAGTTAGGAAGACAGCAAGGTATGTATGGAAGGCTGTAGGAAAGAAGAGGTTTAGAATAGCTTGGTGGAGATTAAGACAGGTAAACAATTAGGGAGGACTTAAAATGGTTTTCATGCTGCATGAATTTATGCTGTACCAGTCACAACCGTGTAACTTCAGATACCTTCATTCAGTAGCATGAAGGAGCAGAGGAAGTGAATAGCAGGAATAATCCCAGTTAGGATTTGGTAAGGGATAAGTTGCAATAAGGCAACAGGATTTCTGAATTGATGACCCTGTGTTGTTGAATCACTTAGAGCTGAGACTACTAGGAAATGACAGAACAGGAGCCTAAGAAGAGTAGAGTTAAAAAGACTAGAGATCACTAGGGAGGCAGAAAAATACAATGAATGACACGTATGCAACAGCCATAAAGATCTGAATAGGCTGGAAATTCTTAAGGAAATGGGAAAAGAGAGTCAGGGAGCAAGAAGTATTCTAACTTCCTCTCCAGGACCAGAGTATCAGTCTTAAGAGTAAAATTACATCCAGAAAAAGCACTGGAATCAGAAGCCTTGACTGTCTAGTTCCAGGCTACCCATAACTTAACCTATTCTTCTATTGGTATCTGCATTAATTATCTAATCAAAAATCATGTTTGCAAACCTTTTACTTCAAAATTGTTAACAGTAGTAGCTCCCAATTGATAATACACTTAAAAAATATGGTACTATTACAAAAAGAGTTCATAAACATTTCATCTGTGAGTAGGGACAGGGTTTTCTTTTGTCTTTTTTCTCCCCAAAAGACCTATAACTTTGTTAGATTAGCCTCAACGGGTCACATCCGTTTAAACAAGATCCTCCTATATTTTATCCAATAGATTTCTAGAGACAATTTGTGAACCTTCTGCCAAACCAGTATCTTTCTCTACAATAAATCAGTGAGTCAAAATTAGTGCAAAGTGTACAAGTAAAATACCCATGTATCCCATTCTTATGAAATTTAAGGGTTTTTTCCTATTGTTTTATTATGGCTGGTGACGATTAGAATTTAACACTATGTTTACTTTAGTTTTAAATAAAGTTTAAATTTAAGTTAATGTTTAATTTATATTAAACATTATCATTACAAACCATAAGTAGTAAGAGTTCCTGCTGATAAAATGCTTTATGGTTTGCAAAGTGCTTTACAGGTTATCTCAGTTGATCCTCACATCAATCAACCCCTGCAAGGGAGGTGGTATTTTTCCCATTTTACAGTTGAGAAAACTGGGGCTGACAGAAGCTCCCTGGCTCAGGATCATACCCAGTGACTTAAATGTCTTGAGGGAATATCTGAATCCATCTTCCTGATTCCAGTTCTAGTGCTCTATATCTTCCAACTCCACCTCATGGCATTACATTCTACATAAAGGCTGCTTCCAAGCATCTGTGGCCATGAGGATAAATTCTATGAAGCTTTATGGGGCCTTTGGTTAGTTTATTTTGAATATAAAAGATAGTCTTAATAAATCATGACTTTTAAAAGTTGTCTGAAGGATAGCCAGCTATTTTCTGGGCCAGAAGGTACCTAATATTTTTTTAAAAGCAATATTTAACAAATACAGTTGTGATTTTTAATATTGATCAACATATGATTCTTGTGGCGTTACTTAGCCTGATACTACTGCTCCAACCCCCTTCCATTATCAAATTCGGGATTGGAGTCACTAGGGTAGAAAGAAGGGAGAATAATACAACCACAAATTTAGTTCCCTTCCATGCAAGACATTTAAGTGATTTATGTATTTTATCTGTTTGTAAGTTCCTTTGAGTCCTCTGCACCACATTTCTGAACTTTCCATGGGAGTGAAATAAAGGCTTCCTCTACTGCATACGTATACTTCCTTGAACATTTATACAGAAGACCTGGGTTCAAGTCCTACCTCAAATACTTATTAGCTGTATGAACCTGGCAAGTCATTTAACCCAAATCTCAGATTCCCTATCTGTAAAAATAAGGGGGACTCAACCTCTGAAGTTCCTTCCAGTTCTAAATCTGATTCTATGAAATCTCACCTAGGTTCCCTTCTCTCCATTTACACTGCCTACTAACAGTTCAGGCCCTCACCACCTCAACTGGACTAAAGCATACAGCATCCTAATTAGCGTCCTTGCCTCCAATCTGTCCTTTATTCAGCTGCCAAAAGAAATCTTCCAAATGAAGAGATCATTCCCCTGCTCTCGAAAGATTATTAATAGGACAAAATACAACTTCTTACCTGCCATTTAGGGCACTTCACTATCTGCTCAACCTAATTTATTTCATTTATACTGATGTGTGCATGTATCAGATACAGCATGTAAGCTCTTTGTACCTCCAGGTTCTAACTAGCACACAGGGCTTTAAGTGCAGTTAGTTTTCTTTTGATTTCCAATTTTACAAGCTATTCTGGCTATTCTCTGACTGGCTATTCTCCAAACTATGGCAAGCAAAGTTGTTGCCTTGCCTGTGTCTGAGCAACAGCCCATTCCTGGAAAGCATTCCCTCCTCTCAGGCTGTTAGAATTCTCCTCTTCCTTTCAAGCACAACTAAAGTAACTCCTCTCTTCCATGAGACCTCTTCCAACCCCTAAGCCCCAGCTCAAAGACCTCTTTCCCTCTGCTGTCTGGATCTCACTTTTCCCCACACTACAATCTTGTGCTTTGTGTTCAAGTTGCATTCTTCATCCTTCTCAAAATAAATTTCTTCCTTGATGGGGATGACTGCAGAAAGTCAATTTTAGCCTCACCAACTCTTCAAAACAATTTACTTACAAGTACTAGTATGTATTGCTTCAATGCTTGTAGCCTACATGCAAATGTGAAGGAAATGCTACATTTCAATTAGAGGTTAATGTAATTTCCCCTTTAGTCCAAGTTCAGATTCTCCCTTCCCTTGAAATCTACCCCAGGTAATGAACTCTTGCTCTAAAGTAACTTTCAGGATATCTTTAAAACATCTGGTACTCCAAATGTCTTACCTGGCATTTATTTATAAACTTACACCCCCACTTTACCCTCTTATCAAAATTTCATCCCACCTTCAAGACCCAGATTAAATGCCACCTTTAAAAAATGTCCTTATTAACACTTAACACTTATTAGCTGTGTAACCTTGGACAAGTCACTTAAACCAATTGCCCTGTCTTCTTCCCTCCAAAAAGACAAAAATAAAATAAATTTCCTTATTAAAGGAATGGATCCCCAAAGTACCTCTTCCCTCCTCTAAAATCATCTAGTACTACCATTCTTGCAGGAGGAACAGCCCATGTAAAGAGAAAAGTAGGAGACAGAATGAGAATCAGGAAATTAGTCACTTTTGTAACAGTGAAGAAATGTGAAATAAATCTAAAAACGTAGGCTAGATAACAATCATACTAATAATAAACACCAAGCATCTAATAGGCAATATTTTTACAGCACCTATTAAATCAGGCACTATGTTAAAGGCACTTTGCAAATATTATCTCATTTGATCTTCACAACCTGGTAAAATAGGTGCTATTCCCAGGTCAGGTGACATGCCTAAGATTACACAGTACAGATCTGAAGTAGGATTTGAACTCAAGTCCTCCTAACCTCAGGCCCAGCACTCTACCTAATGTACCACCTAAGCTAGCCTGGGTCAAAAGGTGATAACTAGGATAGAGGGGACTCAATTTCAGCATTATTAACTATCACATTTTTGATATCAAGTCACCTTGCTAAATTAATGACAAACAGGGCAGAGACCTTTTTTGATTTTGATACCTATCTCTAGTACCTAACACAATGTTTGTCACCTAGTAGGTAACTTAATATACACTGACTGATCAATATGCATGTAATAATCAACTCTGGTTAAAATGTTATTCAGTCACAACTAACAATAAATTCAACAAACCTAATTTCAACATGAATTTTAAATTTTTCTAAAAAGCATCTCAATGACATAAGACTAATACCCCTTTAAGAAACTTTAACTGATTCCCATCACAATAAAAATTCCTTTCCCAGAAGCCTCCAGCCTGATTTTGATCTTCACCCATTCCCTCAGTTGTAAAGATTGATGCTCCCAAGTCACTATTCAACTATAAACTAATGGGCTTGATCTAGGCTAAATAATAAGCAAATACACTAGAGGGCAAAAAGTTCAATCGATTAGAAGTTAAGATATATAAATTGCAACCCCCCAAGTGTGGCATATTATGAATCAAAGTACTAAATACGTGAAAGTGTATGACAATACCTTGTTTAAAAAAAAGCATACCAGTACATACTACCTGACTGCCATCTTCTCAGTAGTTACCTTAGAAGGTATATATATACTCATTCCAGTAGTATTTTCACTGCTCAAAATATTTAACTCCTTGGAAATACCTTCAGAGTCCTTCTTTTAAAGGCTGCCTAAGTTATTTAAAAAAAAAAAAGTCAAACCACCCAGAGACAAGTCCGACAAGGTTCACAGACTCAGTTCTGCAAAGAATACCAGAGGACATTTAGTGCCACCCTCTCTTTTACTGATGAAGAATCTGAGGAAAAGGCTAGGTGACTTACCTAAAGTCACACAAGAAAATACTGCTGATACAAAAGGAATTCAAAAACAGGTTCTCAAGGCCAATTCCAAAATGGGAGTTTCAAAAATGTTTATCAATAAATCTACTATTTGACTTTGATTCTGATTTGACTGAAGTTTGACAATTATTTGGGTGTTCATGGTCTAGTGCTTATTGAAAAATAACCAGTTCTCATTTCTTGTCATGAAAAAAAATGATTTGTTCACTACACTCAGTTCCAGTTGTCTTAATATACATCTAAATGAAATGTTATAAAACTGGTATTTTGTGACTTACTTGTCATTTTACACAGGAGAAAAGACTCATAGACCTGTGACTAGGGTCACACAGCAAGTGTCTGAAAGATTAAAACACCAGTCTTGCTCACTCCAAGCAAGGCTGGCCTCCTATCCACACCATCTAGCTGCCAAGAAAAAAATCAAGCCATCAAGAAAAACAACTGTTGGTCTGAGGAAAGTTTAATCTGCAGGCCCAGCAGTGAAGTTATAAATTTGTAATGACAAAAAAATGCCCCCAAACTTTTCCAGTATTTACCTTCCCTCAGATTCCAGTTATACTAGGTTTCTCTAGCATAGATGCTATAGCATATACATTGTGTGTTGTGTATATATACATTTATATACTAGAAGTACAATCTTCTCTGATGGATGAAATGTTAATTTAAACATTCAGTCTGATTTTTATGACACCAAACCTTTAAAAGAAACTCTACAATGTATTTTTTTGTATGAAAATCTGACCTACCAAATCAACTCCCAAGAAACCATCCCTTTTCCAACCACACAGCATTCAATTCTGGTAAGTGAGCACATATAGTTAGTCAAGAGCACAAGGGAAGAGGCAACCTTAGTCAAAACTAGATTAAAAAATGTCTGTGTTGGTATTCCCTAACGATTTTTTCAAGGATATCAAGTGAATGTGGTCTAGTAGAGCTGGCCTAGGAGTCAGGAAAAACCTAAGTTCAAATTCTAAGCCAAGATAAAGTACTTAAGCTCTTAGTGCCCAGACAACTCCCTATGATATTTAAGTTATTGAGAAGGTATAGACCTACAGTGGTAGAGGAAATTCCCTGAAGGAAGTTCCTTATATTAAAAAACAAACAAACAAACAAACAAACAAACCACAGGTCAAGTTTCATCCTGCCCTCCCCAAGGGGAACTGGTCATCCTAATTAAATGTAATGACATTAGCAACAATCAATCTGGAAAGGAAAAAGGATTTTAGCTTTATTTCATCAGTCTGGGAAATCAGTTCCTAACCTGGAAAGGCAAAAAAACCCTATTTAATTAATGAGAAGCAGCCTTGAATGGCTAGAGGAAAGCCAGATCTAGGTTCAAGTCCTTTCTCTGAGATATACGGAGACTCTGAGCCCACAAGTTGCAAAATCTATTGGTGCTCTTAGGGGGCCAAGCAGGTGCTGACCTTGGTGAAAGGTACTTTAACTCACCTGGGAGGTCCCCTTACCAATGAAATTACTGATCTAGTACCCTCTCCCTCTAAAGAATCAGCAGCCTTAGTAGGAATTTACAAATTTAGATTTAGAACTCATTTAAGAGATGTGAAATCAGAGCAGAGAGCTTACATGACTTATCCAGGGTCACAAAGCTTTATTAAATAAGGGGGATGAGAAAAGGAATAGGGGCAGGGAGAACCTATGATTCCACCAGTATCAGAGACTCCCAGGGAAAGAACCTGCTGCCTCTTACCAATGCAACTTCTCTGCAAACTCGACAAAGCTGTCTAGAGCATTGCTGTTAGTCAAACCACTCGCCAGAGTCACACAGCCAAGTATGAAACTCGAACCCAGGTCTTAATTCCAGGTCCAGCACCCTATGCAGTAGCCATTGATTCCTGCCCTCTGGACATTGAAAGCACTAAGAAGATTTGCTTGACTTGGGACAGGGAGACGAGCACCCCAAATTTCTGTTACAAGTAAGTTTTTGCAAATAATTTTTAGACCCTCCCTAGAGGATCCTCCTGGATGGTCTTTTGCCAGTGTTTAATCAAAAGGCCCGGCGGGGAGGAGATATTTCAGAGTCAGAAAGGATATTTACTATTTTTTTTTCTTGGCAAATATTTCACCCACCTCAGGGTTTCTTGATGAGACAGTAAAGGATGGGGTGGAGGAAGTGAGGAGGGGAAAAGTAGGGAGGATGATGAAGGTGGTAAGAGGGGGTGACGAGGGGAAGGGAGGAAGGGGGCGGGGATAATCAGAGGGGGGAAGGCGGGGGAATGATGAGCAAGAAAGGGGGATGGACGATGGGGAAGGCAAGGCAGGGGGATGGCTGGGGAGGGGGACGGCGGCCATGCAGCCGCCACCACGTGTTGCAGGCAGCGGACAAATGTCGCCTCAGCCCCGATCCTAACTTTGTCGCCGCCTCCTGGCAGGGTGCAGAGCCCCTGACCACGCTCTCCCGCGGGGGTCACGGGCGCGAGAGCTGTTCAGCTTCCCCCCCCCCCCCGCAGAGTCACAGGAACAAGAACGCGCGCGAAATGTGCTCCCGCGGCCACGAGCGGCCACCACCTCCGGCCTTCCCTCCCTCCCACGGCCACGGCAGCCCGAGCCCAGGCTTCTCGTCGGGGGCCTGTGGCACATGGGGTTCACGCTCCTCGCCCCCGCCGCAGCCCTCAGGGGAGGGGGGGTGGGGGTCGCCCTCGAACCAGACCCAGGCCCCAGACACTCCCACGTCCGCGCGGACCCTGCCCCGGCCCCGACCAGGCCCAGGCAGGGCAGGCAAGCCCCGCTGGACTCCTGCCCCCCCACCTCGGCCCGGTCGGCCGTTAGAAGCCCCGCGCGCTCTCTCCCCTCCCGTCCCGCTTCCGTTACCCGCGGCTGCTGCAGGGACCAAGCGGCCGGAGCTGCGCAGGCTGTGACTCAGGGCGGCGGCAGGAGACGAGGAGGCGGAGAAGGAAGAGAAGGAGGCGGCGCCCTGAGCAGATGGCGCTAAAAAAGACCCGAGATCCCGCCGCTCGCGCTCATATACAATTAGCGTCAGCACGTAAGTGCCCGTCACCCCCCTCCTCCTCCCCTCCGGCAGTCACCCAGGTAACCCGGAGGGGGGCGGGACTGGAGCCGGGCGCCTAGCAACAGGGCCACCTTCCGGCACGCATTAGGGCCCTCTTTTCACCTCCACATACCCTCGTTGCTCTCCGGGATCTGGCTCCCTGAGCGTCCGGCTGCCCCCGCCCTCTCGGGGTCAAAAGCCCCCGTCTTCTTCCGCGCGCGTGCGCGCGCGCCAGAACGCGGGAAAGAAATCCCGGGCTCGAGCTCTCCCACCCCCGGCGCGAGCCTCGTTCTCGCTCCTCTCTGCCTGGTCCAATGCGCCCCCCACCCCCACCCCGGCGCCCCAGCCCCTCCGTGGATGCCTGCTTCCAGCCTCTGCCCCCCAGCCCTTAGGGCATGCACTCACCCAGGGCGCATTCGCCCCGGGGTGACACCTCTTCCCTTCTCTCCCTTGGGGCTGCAGCCTCTTCCCCTTCTTCCGCTGCTGTTTACACCCTCTTTCCGGGGTTCCCGGGGATGCGAGCCACGCCTTTAGGTCCATCAGTTGGTATTTAATAAGCGTTCACCCTGTGCCAGGCACTGTGCCAAGCGCTAGCCAGAAAAGAAAAGGGGTGGGAGGAGGAGGAAGCTCCATACCTGGCCTTCCGAAAGGAGAGGCGACGGGCAGGTAGCGCTGCACATACGAGAAAAGAGAGCCTACAGGAAGCCTGCCTACCTTGCTGGGGCGCACCCGGAGTTGTTAAGCCAGAGCCGCCTCCTGGCGCCCGGTCCTGGGCAAACACCTTTAAGGGGAAGCCTGACGTGAAATCGCTCAGACCAGTCAAACTTGGTGGCTATTTTCTCAGCTGGTGCTGGACTGACTCATATTTATAACTCCCTAAATGCTGCCCTTCCCCCACTGGAAACTTCATACTGTCATTAAATTCACAGACTGAGGGGAGTCATTTACTCTAATCATCCAATTTAGCAAATCACCTCCACTCTGTTTTCACTGATGCAATGCTTTTCCCAAGCAACCCTCCAGCCCTGCCCATTCTCATTGAAATTAGCTGCCCCCCTAACCCCCTGTTATGCAGATACTCCCCCCTCCCAGCTTTTCTGTTTTCTTCCCTTTATTCTGCAGCTTGGAAGCTTTCTGTTATTCTTAACCATCCTTCCTCATTAACTCCTCTATAACCCTCCCTAACCTGGCTTATTTTTAAAGCATTCTTGAAAGGTTAAAATTAGCTGTATCAATACTTACACTCTATTAGGAGCCAATAGGGTATTGAGTAGTCTATGTAATGAAGATAATCGAGCCTTCTACTCTGCTGTTTTAAATGGTATGTTTGTACGCTGCTTTTTATACTTTATTATTTATTTTCAAATTGTCATGTTCAAAGCCATGACTAAAGCAATCTTTACATCAAGGGCAAGCAACACAACTGATGTCTTCAAGTTAATTAAAAAAAAAAAAACCTTTAAAAAATTCAATGGAACAAGAAGTGCAGAAATTCCAAGACCCCTTGAAGCTGCTTCTGGAGAAAGAATGGGGAAGTAGAATAACACAGGTCCTGTAGTGTGGCACCTGAAGAAAAAGCAGACCATCTGATAGCTTCCTGTTTTAACTAATTATTCTAGCTAAGTGTTAACCTCAGTTTTTTCTGTGCCATTGAAAGACTGCTATGTTGTCAGCATCCTCTAAATGTCATTGCCCTGAAGCAAAGCTCTACTTGCCCTGCCCTAGTTATAGCTCTGATCATTTCACCAGTTTGAGCCTCCCTTTTATCATAGAAATGATAAAACTTGCCCGCCCTCAATGGGTTGTGAGGAAAGTGCTTATTGAACCTTAAATCCCTTACAGGGAGCCCACGAGGATAAAACTTTTCACATAATAGTAAGACATTTTAATTTCTAACCCAGTAGAAATTAGTAGATATAACCTGCATAAACAAAACCTCTTTTTGGTTTTGTTTTTGGTTTACTACCTCTCTGTAAATTTTAAGTGTGTAAAAGGTTTAAGAACTAGGAATGTAAATTATACATGTATCTATATATAGATATATATAGATATATGCATCTGACTTAATCCCATACATGTATCTATACCTTTCAGTAAATAAATGCTTGTTTGTAAACACTGATGTCTAGATATAACCCATATTTTGCAAATGAGGACACTGAGGTCTAAGAAGCTTACATAATTGGTCAAAGGTAAGCTACCTCCTAAGTAGCCCAAATAGAACCTGATTCCATAGTGCTATATAGTGGTGAGGCTGGAAGGGAATTTTGAAATCATCTAATTCTACCCCCTTATCAGGAACCATTTCATTCCCAAGTCCAATGCCTTTTCCACCCTGCTTCCCAAATGTGCCATACAAACACTAATTGGTACTAATTGATTTAACAGGACACTCAAGGATCTTACATTATAATCAAAGCTACCTGAAAAACAACTTATTGTAGCTTTAAACAAAATTGTGGAAATGAACCCAATTATTTTCCCCACTGCATGCTAAATTCTTTCTCTAACTGTCCCAGCCCTATGTGAAATGGTGAAGGGGGTAAAATTAATCTTTATCTTTACCAACTCCTCCCAGAATTCTTTCCAGCACTTTATGTACCAAGTCACTGTTTCTAAAGTAGTAACAATAAACTGTAATCTCTGAAGGCCAATGGGGCTAGATCAGGAGCTCACTCCCCCATTCCCCTGCACGGAAGTAAAGAGCCCCCACAGGAATACCACACTTAACCCTTCTCTCCTTAGTCACTGGCCCTTGTCAATAATCCCAACACATAGTACAGTACCTGGAACATAGTAAGAACTTAATGAACTATTCCTGACTGGAATTTAATTGAATCCTTCTCTTTTGCAGCCCCAGCTGATATTAACTTGCTTCCTTCTTCCTGTTTTCTATCCCATACCTCATCATGTCAGGGCTAGGCTCCCTCTTTGCTTTCTAATGTGATAATTAGTGAATCTGATGAACATATTAGTGTGCTAATGAAAAAAGCCTAGAGTGCACTTTTGCACTCTCCTTTCAGTTTCTAGGCCCCATGTATGGCCTTCTGGAAGAAATGACAATTCTCATTTTGTCTTTTGTCTTCTCTTTGTTTTATTGCAGTGTTATATACTGAGAGGCAGCCTGATACAGAGGATGAGAGTTGCAGTGGAGTTAGGAGGACCAATTGCCTTGCTCCCATTGGCCATATAACTTTGGGCAAGTTGCAGTTTCCCCTAGCGTTCTAAGCAACAGTCCAAGACCATAAATGGAAGAAAAAGTGCTACCTTCTTCTATTTCTGGGAGTTCCCTACATCAATGAAATCACAGGTCAGTTCCCTACCCTATTATATTTTAACTTTCAAAAATAAGATAGTCTCAACTAATACAGGTGAGGTTGAATAAAAATCCCCAAGCAGGGGCGGCTAGGTGGCTAGGTGGTGCAATGAGTAGAGCACCAGCCCCAGAGTCAGAAGGACCTGAGTTCGGATCCAGCCTCAGACACTTCACACACACACACACACACACACACACACACACACACCCCTAGCCGTGTGACCTTGGGCAAGTTACTTAACCCCAATTGCCCTCCAAAAAAAAAAAAAAAAGAATTTCAAAATCCCCAGGCAGAGTTTACCTGGCAGATAAATTGCTTGATTTCCTGGTAACCCCATGTTCTTTCTGCAGGTGAGGGGGCTTCAACCCACTGTAGTGCTACAAATCTGGAAGACTCCATACATGTTTCTGGAAGAGGTAAAGTTTCAGAGGACATCAAATCCAACCTCTACCCTACTAAGGATTACTTCTATGGAATGACCAACAAGTGGCCCTTCCAATCTTCCCCTTAAACATTTTCAATGAGAAGAAACTCAGTACTTGTTGAATCAACCCAGGTAGTCCACAGGCATTTACTAAGGCAATTGGCTAACCCATTCCACTTTTGGACAGTTCCTAATTGTTGAGAAATATTTCCTTCTATTATGCCAAAGTTTGCCTCTCTACAACTTTCCTTTCTTCCTTCTGGTGCTGCCCTTGGGCCAAGCAAAACAAAGCCAATCCCTCAGATACTAAAATAAAGGTCCTCTTTAAAAAAGGTCTCCTTAGGTGCCTCCTAAGACTTCTCTTCTGGTTTAACACCTTGGTTCTCCCTCTCCTTCTCAGCTTCTCCGAGTGCCTTCTGGAAGATGTGACTCTCAGAACCCAATCCAACCCTTCAGATGAGCTCCACTCATACACCTTACCTCTCCTAGTCAGTAGGCCTCTCAGGTCAGGATAGGAGAGCATTTGGGATTTTTTTAATGCTCTGTCATTCTCAATCGACTCAATTTTGAATGTGCAGTCCACTAAACCCCTCCAGATCTTTTTCACCAGACCTGTCCTGTAGCTTCTAAATTTGTTGTATAATTGTTATATAAAATGTCCAAAGGCTACAGCAATGGGATGAAAGACAAAATAGTGCTAAATAACTAGCATTGATTCATTTATATCTGAGTCTGAAAGGGCTTTTCTTCTGAGTTTCTAGCTTTATAAATTCTGTCTTCCCAGGTTTGATGTGTTTGTTTTGTTTGTTTTTTTGTTGATAATTATCCCAATTTCACATGGGCCAACCATTTAGAAAAATCAGGAGAATTGTAACTTGTAAAGCAACTCACCATACTCTATAGAAATACTTTCCTCATTTTCATTACATCACTTCAGATGGGCTATCATACAGTAGGATGTATGAAGTATGTAAATCCAGCCCAACGGACATTTCAAAACTATGTCTTGAATTTGTTTTCTTTCCTCCACAAAACAAGAGCAAATTTCCCTTTAGGGGACACATTTTCATTTAATGCTGAGAAGAAAAGGCAAAGAAATACATGAAACTTTAGAAATATTTTGTTAAAAGACAAAAGAAAATTATATGATATGGAAAAAGGAAATGCTGGAGTGTGATTGGGTACCTTTTGACACAAATAGACCTTTTTCATAGACTTTTGACATCTTCCATTTCTCAATTTTTTAAAAACTCACTAGGGGATAAGTCGTGACTCTTAACATTCTGAAAAGGCTGCTCATAGAAATAGAAGGTGGAAACTCAAAGCAATCAAAGAAGAATTGGCCCTGGTTACAGTGCTAAGTAAATTTCAGGAATTGAAGGAAATAAGAATAAACTACAGAGATAAAGAACAAAAAAACAAATGGCATTGAATAGCCTTAGGGAGGACTTGTGGGTCTGCCTTCTCAGTAAATACAGTACTAAATAGCACATTCATTGACCAAGGTCATTGACGAGCATTCTGCACAAAGAAAACTCTCCTGCTACTTCTCTATATTAGGGTCTCATTTTTCTTGATTCTCAGTTGCCATAATTGAACGTGTTCATTCTTCTAAAAATAATATATTGTTGTAATTTAATAATATATTTACATAATAAACATACCAGTGAAATCAGTTCAAGTCCCTATCCCTATTTATGTAATATGATAGAAATATGATTGGTTTATCATAGAATTATTTTTTTTGTTCTTGTTGTTTTAACATTCGATTTTTATCCATGTGAGTCATGTCCAGTATAGAAACTCCCCACAACTGATACAGGGGAGCAACTTATCAGCAACATGAAGTCTTACAGAATTGTCTGGGTCACATGGTTACACAACTACAGTTATCCCTTCCTCATCTTTCAGATTAGGGGTGTTCTTCTCCCACTTTGTACCAGAGAAAAAGTCTGAATTATTATGGGATTAAAAGATAAAATACATTGATACTATATAACACTATGCATATATTTTATTCATTTCTCAGTTTCTTTTTCTGTGTCATCTGCTGGCCTTTGTGTGTCATCTGCAGCTTCCACAAAACTTCCAAAAAATTCCCATTTAATTTCTTATGCTTCTCTGTAATATATCGAAGTCAGGATAGGGAAAGTTGGGATATGGAAGGGATAACTGTATTATATTTCAGAGGCAGAGCTTGAAGCCAGTTCTTTTTGACTCCAAGACTGCCTCTCTTGTCAACTATGCATGTCATCTTTTGAAAGTCACAATCTTTCTGGGCCTCCATTTCCACATCTGTAAAATGAGAGGGCTGGACCAGGTGACCTCTAAAATCCTTTCCAACTCATTCTTTGATCCTCTGATACAATAGCATTACATTTAAGTTAAAGTAATGAAATGTTGTTTGTTTTTCCTATTTCTGTCCCCAAATTCAGTTTTAACCTATTTTCAGATGTTGGAATATCAGCTCCTCTTGATTAGAGATTGTTTATTCTTTGAATTTGGGGCTTCAGGACCTAGTACAATTCCTAGAAAATACTAAGCATTTCATAAATGTTTTGTTGATCTGTTTGTTCAGAAATCTGATTTACATTTTGTTCAGGATGTTCTGATATAAGCAATAGATATGTGCTCTTCCAGAGACCAGTCTTCAAAGAACTCTCTAACTGAGACCTTGCCAGTTAACTAAGCATTATTTTAAAATTAATTCAGATAGCTCCATTACAAAGAAAAAGAATGCTATACTATTTCTCTGTTTGCAAATAGAAGAAAGGAAGAAAAAAAATTAGAAAACCTATGATTGGAAAGAATCCTGGGGAGAGGGTGGCTGTTCTCTCAACCAGAAATGTTCTTTGTAACAATAATAATAAACATTTGTACAGCACATTATAATTTGCAAAATGCTTTACAGTTATATTTTCTCATTTAATTCTCACAATGACCTGAGAGAGAGTTGACTCTATTATCACTATTTTACAGATGAAGAAATTAGGGCTGAGAGAAATTAAATGGCTAGCCCAGGGTCACACAGCTAGGAAATAGGTAGCTTTATCTCACACTGTCTTTTCCATGTCAGTGAGGAAAGAGGAGCTTTGTTCTAAAGGGCCCAGATCCCTCAGGAAGTCACTTCAGAAATAGGCCACTAATGAAGAAAGTCACGGAGATGATTTGTGCATCTGAAATGCTTAAGAGCTAAGAGCTGAGGCATTAGCCATGGAGGCTGTGGACCCCAAACTGGCCTTAAGTCTCTGAGGTACATAGGAGCCCAGGAAGGATTTGACAACAAGAAAATAAAAAGGGGAGATTCGATTCCTCCCTCCCCAAGGTGGATGGACAAGAAGAGTAAGGCTAAGTTTAAAAGGAGCTGGATCATAGGATTGAAAATTTGGAATGACCTTAGAAATCATCAAGTTCAGCCCACTTATTTTACAAATGAAGAAACTATGGGCCAGAAAAGTGGAATGATTTGCCTGTGGTCACACACCACGCAGAGCTAGGTTTCTAACATATGTCCTCTGACCTCAGAATTGATGGTCTTTCCATTATATTTTACTGTTTTTCAAGATAAAGAGGTAATAAATAGTGTTAAATACTGCAAGGGTCAAGGCCAAGGCTTGAGAAAAGACCTTTGGATTTGGCATTTAGTAGGTTCCTGGTGACTTCCGAGAAAATAGGAAAATGTGATGTCAAGAGGTTTAGGAACAAATTGATGGTGAGAAAGTGGAGACAGACACTGAGTATAAGTAACTCCTGTGGTCTTAGCATTTTTTAAACTTATATTGCCAATCTGTAATTTGTATTCTATGTAAATATTAATTTCCATTCAAAAAGACTTGTTTATAAAGTCAAAGAGCTGTATCAAAAGACTTGAGGGTCTTCAAGCCCTCCAGCCTAAAGGATTATTCTAATAATAGCTAACATTTATATAGCACTTATGTGCCAGGCATTGTGTTAAGTACTTTCCGAATATCTCATTGGATCCTCACAAGTACCTTGGGAGGCAGGTGCTATTTTTATCTTTACAGGTTAGGAAACTGAGGCAAACAAAGAATAAGTGACTTGCCAAGGGTCAAACACAACTAATAATTGTCCAAAGTCACATTTGAACTCAGAACTTCCTAATTTCAGGCCCAGTTCTCTATCTGCTGGGCCACCTAGCAGCCTATTCTCCAGCCAATCTCAACCTATCCAAAGAAGACTCCATAAATGTTGAGTCACTTCCAACCAATCTCAATACAGAAGTAACTAGCCTCAGTCCTGAGTAACTCATTAAGGATCAACCCATGGCTGGTTCCCAGAGCTCTAATCCCATTCTATTCCTGCTTCTGATACTTAAAAGAAGTCAAGTCAGTCACCTGCTACTATTTGTCCACCTTAGCTGAGCAGCTACAAACGTTACCAGGGGCCAGGATTCAAGGTCTTGAATTGACAAGACCCCTTTAGGCAGACAGATAGGTTTGTGATGGACTGTTGCTCCAAACCAAGCTTTTGTACCACATTGGTTGGGGGCTCAGATTCCTCAGGTGAACTTGGAACTAGACACAGAATAAATTCCAATCTGTTCAACCTATTCAAAATCTCATCTTTCAGTGCCATTTCCTGGGATTTCTTTCAACTGTAGCAACTCAAGGTGATTATAAAAGTACAAAGAAGTCACAGTCTTCATGGGTGAATAACCACACAAAAATATCAGATACTTAAGCACTGAAATGTAGTTGATTTCAAGTTAATATAATTCATTAAAGAAATGGATGTTCTTTTGTGTCCACTAAAAACAAGCATCTGTGAAAACTGGTCATTAAAAAAAAAAAAACAACCCAGACCAAGCTACCCTGGACCATTCCATCAATCAAAAAATGTGGTCAAAATGACTGTTCAGAGTTTTTCTTTGCAAAAAGTATTCATTCTGTTTATTCCTGATCCACTCTATGTACCTTACACAGTTTGTCTAGCTACCTCCTCATTTCCTTGATTGGGGTCAGGAAGTAAGAAGAAGGAAACACTACCTTTATTGAATTAATCAGTTTTTTAAAACAAAGGTTACCAAGGTCTGTATTATTTACCAGCTAACAATACATTATATACTGTATAATCTGTGTTGTCAATAGATCCCTCATAACCTTTTGTCTGACACACCCTTCAGGTTTAAATAATGGGGCAGAAGGGTGGGGTGTCTCTGATTAATGAAAATCTATGGTTTGTTGCTTCCTCTCCCTGAGGTCTCCCCTGAGGTCATTAGAATCAGGTTTATGTCTCTCTAAGGATTCCTTAGTCCCATGAAGGCATCAGGTTTCCAAAGCAATCAACACAGAACAGTTTTATTCTCAGCATGTAAAGAACAGTGGAGAGGTTCACATCTGAGTCCTTTTAGCAAATCAGTAGTTACCACCTTCTCATTTGGTGAGCTCAGTTTCTCTCTACCATCAAAAGTTCAATCCTAGGACCCACAGAGTCAACATTACCACCCTTAGAGAAAACCTCACAACCTGAATAAAATGTGTCTCCCCTGCAAATACAGAGTCTCTATCTCTCTACCATCCCCTTCCTTAGAATCAGGCTCCTGAGTACTTAGAGATCAATCCCTGTGGCCAGTTGTGGCTTTCTTATTCTTCCTGAATTGTCTGTCACAGCATGACACTTGAAGTCTATAAGGATTCCTTTCTCTAGGCTTTGTTAAGCCTCCTGATATTTGCCTAGCAGCATCTGCATCTGCCATAATGTATTACATGCCCACAGCATGCTAAGCACAGGGGATCTACCTTCTGGGGCTACACATGCAAAAATGGGGGGAAAAATCCCCATTCTCAAGGAAACTTATAACTGGAAAGGCAGCAACTACATTGCAAGTATAGAATAAGTAGAAAGAAAATGAATACAAATAAAGACAAGGGTTTTCTTTCGGTGCTCCAACCTAGAAGTTTCTCTCTTCCCTTTGACTCTGCTCTGCTCCACTCCCACCCCATTCCCCAATGCCTGTTCAGAACGTTCCAAGTTTCTGTGTGCATTGGTTCTATTCTAGTCAGTATATCCAGGTGAGTAGGGACAGGCTTGCTTATGTTTATAACTGCCTAGACCCTTTTAGCATGAATCCCCATGCCCGCCACATAAAATGTATTTCTGCACTGGAACCATGTGGACTCAACTGACTGGTGGATTCTGTGAAATGATAAATTAGACTAGCTTTTTCTTTTTTTTTTTTGGAGGGGCAATTGGGGTTAAGTGGCTTGCCCAGGGTCACACAGCTAGTAAGTGTTAAGTGTTTGAGGCCGAATGTGAACTCAGGTCCTCCTGACTTCAGGGCTGATGCTCTATTCACTGTGCCACCTAACTGCCCCAAGACTAGCTTTTGATGAGCAAGCCTGCCCTTTCACCGAATCAACTTCTTGATTGACTAAATCAGTAAAATCTAATAGTTGTATTGATGTTATGCCTTCTGAAGTTGTTATTGCCCAAGGGGAAGAGGTAAACAAATGTTCTTGTTTCCACTCAGTAATAATATCAGTCTTTCCACCAGGTTTTCCTTTTGCCTTCTCATATCACTATATCCCCCAAAAGGTCCCCCACAATGTCCCAAGGCAGGAGTGGGGCAAAATGTAAAGAAAAGCTGAGAGAGCAAGAAAATTTAGCTATTGAGAGAACAATATACACAGTCACACCCTGTAACATTACTAAGTGGATCCTGCACCTAGAACCCATTCCTGGTTCTGTCATTAAACCAGGATCTTAGATATGGAACACAAGCATCAGAAATATGACTGAACTCTCCTTGGGTTGATTATCAGGACTGCAGGCCCAGAGTAGGCGTTCACGGAATACTTAAAGATTGATTGAGTTGGAAAGGTGCTTGGTAGCTTGCTAAACTGACCTTTGTTTGAAAAATGCATTTTCAGGAGTGCTAGAGAAAAGTATCATTTTATAAAAGAATGGACTAATGTGAAAGTAGTTAAAAGAATGAATAATCACCTAAAGCAATAATAATATATAATAACTAAATTACTAAATAACTAAATAATATAATATAATAAATAAATATAAAATAAAAAATAAATATAATAAAATAATATAATAACTAAATTACTAAATAATAAATAATAATAACTAAAATTATGATAAGTGTTAAGAGCTTCCTTTATGCCAGGCACCATGCTCCCCTCCACCCCCAAAAAACCCAAGCCAGTGCCTGCCCCTAAGGAACTTACATTCTAATGAGGGAGACAACATATGAATAACTATATCTATACAAGATATAAACAGTGAGAGTTGAAAGTAATCTAGGGAGAAAGGCACTAGGAACTGGTAGGAAAGGCCTCTTTGAAGATGGTAGGACAAGATCTGAGTGGGAGCCAGGGAAGCCACTGCTTAAAGCCTAACAGGGATTTATATATGCAATCTCATTTGTTCCTTTCAACAACTAGGTCTAGTAAGTATCACAGACATTTTTCCCATTTCACAGATGAGGAAACTGAGGCTTTGCCCAGGGTCACACAGTAAGTATTAGAGATGGGTCTTTCTGACTGCAACTCAAACACTCTGTTCATTATTTTATTAAAGAGTTATCTAACTAGATGTCTAAGCTAGAGTGATTCTGGAGTTTTGAAAACAGAAAGCCTCATTATTTCCTCCAATCATCATTCCAAAAGTATGCTTTTTTAAAGATCATATGGATAAACATGCATTTTCCTAGCACCAGTTCATCAAGTGGTAGCAAATTCTCTCTCTCTCTCTCTCTCTTCCTCACCGTCCCTCCCTTCTACCCCCTCTCTTTCTCTCTCTTCCCCTCTCTCTCTTTGCCATTTCAAGTTGTTAGCCTGAAAGACTTTCCAAAATGTTTCAGTATGGTTTTCTCAGAGATAAGTTTCTTTAATCGTGCTCAACACACTAGTTAAATCTACTTTAGACTGCTGTAATGTATTAAAAAAAATTTTTCTGGCTTTCTTTATTAGTTTTTTCTCTATCAACCAGGATTTTGAAAAGACCTTCAGAATCTTCAAATGCTACAAAAAATAACAAACTATCAAGGAATTATGTCATCTGTCACTACTCCCTACAGGTTCCCTACAATGTTTCATTCACTGTGTAGAGTACATTAGCATGGCCTTGGGAAATAATTCTGAAATTCTCTCCTTTATCAGACTCTTATCTGGGCTCTAAGTCTCTCCTCCCTCCAGAAGCACTCATCCCCAACCCTGACATACATCTCCTCCTTAAAGGTATGAACCATAGGCCATGATTGGGATTTCTACTTTCCCAAAGGTTCGATGCTCATTGCTTACCCCTACTTTCCTTTTCTTTCCCTCTTAGGGTCTTTTTTTTTTTTTTGCTTTTGTGCAATCAGATTCCAAATAAGAAGAGATTAATGGATTCAATCAAAGAAAAAGTCCATTTCATACTACTGTTGAAGGGGAAACCCACAGGGTGAAACAAGCGTTTGAGGAGAGATTCACAAATTTGGATCAGGAACTGAAATTACTCTATTACCTGTGAGACTCTAGGAAAAGTGTGCATTGTATAATACAAAGAACCTTGGATTTTAAGTCAGAGGATTTGGGTTCAAATCTTGGATCTACCTATAACTTGAAGCAAATCTCTTATCCTCTCTGGGCCTCAGTTTCCTCCTATGTAAAATTAAGGAGTTTCATTTAATGGTCTCTGTAGTGTATTTTAGCTCTAAATATTTCATCTTCTGGACCTGTCTGGGCAGTTTTCTCTTCCATGTGGTAAGGGAGGGAGTGGATTGGAAGGTTAGACTAAATGGTCCATAACATTCTTCCAGCACTAAACCTATGTTCCTAAATAAGTCTTTGATCCTATTATTTCACTATCTGTACCAATTCCCCCTCCCTATCCCCAAACCCACCCCTCTTCCCAGCTTCTTTCCTTCCGTCAAGAACCCCACTGTCCTTCCATTCACTTAGACTCACACCTTCATGGTCATCTTTTACTTATTCTTCTTCACCTCCCACCTCCAAACAATGATCATGTTTTAAGTATACTGCATCCACAATGGTTCTTATCCATCCTTTACTCTCCATTGTCATAGCCATCACTATTGGTGCTTGCCTGCACTGTGCCAATAGCTTCCTAACTGGGCTCTCTATGTCCTTTCTCCTCTCTCCAAGACATCCCAAAATAACATTCCTAAAGCACAGCATATGATCATTCGCTTCCCAGATCAATTGTTTTCACTCATGTCTGACTCCTTATGATCCCATTTGGGATTTTCTTGGCAAAGACACTGGAATGGTTTGCTATTTCCTTCTCCAGCTCATTTTACAGATGAGGAAACTGAGACAAACAGGGTTAAGTGACTTACCTAGAGTCACATAGCTAGTAAGTATCTGAGGCCAGAGTTGGACTCAGGAAGATGAGTCTTCCTAACTTCAAGCCCCAGCCTCCCTTCTAAAGAAATTCTAGTGACTCTCAATTACTTCTAGAGTAAATTCTTCACTTTGGCATTAAAAACCCTTTACATCCTGGCTACAATCTGTTTTTTCCTCCAGGTTTATTATTTATAATTCCACTTTATGCATTCTCAGATCCAACTGAGCTGACCTTGATTTTCCTCATACAGGATACCTTGTTTTCCCAGATTTGGGCTTTTCCCTTAATGTTCTCCCTAATGCCTGGAATACACCCCCTTCTTCCTTCTGCATCTCAGAATCCCTCCTTTGCTTCAAAACTCAAGCCACAGCTTCAATATGAACCTTTTCCTTATCTCCCAACTGCCATCTCTCCACCACGTTGTATTTGTTTTATATATGTGTATGCAGGCATGGGGCTGTGTGTATATGCTGTCTTCTATATAATAAAAAAAGTAAGCTACTTGAGGGTAGGATTGTTTCATTTTTGTCTCTGTATCCCCTGTGCCCAGTATAGTGCTTGGCACATAGTCAGCACATAGATCCTTACCACAATGGCAAAGTAAATTAAAAAATTCTTTATCTCTTAGGTTCTGCACATTCACACCATATGAAGCAACTGGGTTCATGTCATCCTTAAGACAGGAAGAGACCATGTTTCAAAGTTGATTCGTTATTTTGGTGATCATAATAACTTTGAATCATCATATGATTAATTAGGTTGGGGTAATTGTTATCAATTCTTTTAAAAAAATTTTGGAGGGGAGAAGGCAAGGCAATTGGGGTTAGGTGACTTGGCCAAGGCCACATAGCTAGTAAATGTAATTGCTATCAATTCTAAAGACAACTGAAAGGAACAGATCACTCTTGCCACACCTAGTTTAAATGTCTAATAAATATCATAACTGAGAATATAGGAGAGGGGGGGGGAAACTTTATCCTGAAAAGCTTTCTGTGTTTTCCAGAGTGACTATCCTATACATTTTTATGCATAGGCCAACATTACTTGTATTTGAGAAAAATAACTGTTTATTCTTAATCCCATTATTTCTCTGATATTTAAGCATGGTATTTTTCCTTTGACTGACAGTTTGCAACACCACCATAGCCAGACAGATGACTGTTAATATGCTAAGCAAGGCAGTTTGAGCTCTGACTCCCTTGCAAATTAATTATGTGGCACTAGGCAAATGAACTGAAGCTGTGTGACCCTGGGCAAATAATTTGGTCTGATACTCACTTCCTCATCTGCAAAATGTGAAGGTAGGGCCAGAGAGATGTTCTTGAGGAAAGAATAGGGCAAAGAGTCCACTTCTGAGTAGGCCAAGTTGTGATCTTGCTTGACAAAAGACCATAGACCTTGAGGAAAACAGAGCAGGAATGAGAAGAGCATGGAATGCCTATCGAGTAGTTTTTCGAAATGCTTCACATTGTGATTTTTTAATCATCAGCATCCCAGAGGAATATAATTATAGCTATGAGTTACTGTTTATGTAAAGTCTTTACCAGTGGTCACTTTTAAGACGTGTGTTTTGTTGTTTGTTTTTAGCATTTTTTGTGTGTGGTATAGCTGCCCCATACCAGCTCCCCACTGCACCCTGAAGACCTTTCCACTTCCTTTTAGAGAGACATGTTAGACTTGAGCCAGTCCTAAGCTGTAAGTGGTTCTCCCTAGGGCTTCATAAAGAACTGAAAAGTAGAAGAACCCGATCCTTCCCTAGAGGTCACCATCCCCTAGGATTGAATCTGGGTTCATAAGCATGAGCCCAGAGCTGAGGGGGCCCCTTAGTGGAAATGGAAGAATGCCCCTGAAACCCCTGAGCCCAGAAGCAATACTGTGTAATTACATGCACAATAAAAATCTAGACACACTGAGTAGGTCAGTAGGAACTGTTCCTTCTTGTTCTTCTCTCCTTCTTATACTTCTCTGCCTCACTTCTCTCCCCTTTCACCCCATCACCCTACCTTGGGCATATGTTCTGCCAAAATGCATACTGAAGAACCTGGAGAATATACAACTTCCTTCACCTACGCCCACTGTCTTAGGTGTGCCTGGTGATAGCCAAAGGTAATCCTACCTACCAGCTGCCTTTGGGAGATTCTTTGAGATTTAAGAGAGATAATTAGAGATCACAGGATCATACATTTAGAGCTAGGGGAGACTTGAGAGACCCATAACTAAACTTTTATTAGAGACTTTGCAGGACCTCATCCCAAGTAAATCTCCCCCTCTCCTCTCCAAATTTAGTAATACATTTCATGTGTCAATTAAGGAGAGACAAGGAGACCAGATTCAGTTATCTATCTGATAATAGAGATTTATCAATTTTATTTTTTTTTTATTTTTTGCTTTTTGAGGGGGTGAAGGCAGGGCAATTAAGGTTAAGTGACTTGCCCAATGTCACACAGCTGGTAAGTGTTAAGTGTCTAAGGCCGGATTTGAACTCAGGTCCTCCTGACTCCAGGACTCTATTCACTGCACCACCTACCTCCCACCCTGGTTTATCAATTTTAACATAATGGCTCATGGTCATTAAATTTGAGACTATTTGAATTGGGCTCTTTTCTAGCTCTCATTTAGGTGGATCCTATTCTTTGTCCAAACACTCAGCTAAACTGACATGGTATGGAAGATTGAACCAGTTGATTACATACAGACCTTTTACATATGGGCAGCACTTCCTGCTAGGTCTTTCTGAGGCTGAAGAAATCCCTAGGAGTCCTTTGCAATGCTGACATCTGGTTCTCCCTGTTCTTACTTTTCATGTAACTTGCCTCCCAGCAGGGAAGGGTAATGCACTGAAGAAGAGTGCCAGGAGTGTCTGCTTAAGGGAAGATTTGCAGAAATATGGCCAAATAGCTTGGGGCTAAGGTAAGGATATCCACCTATTTAAAATCTAGATCTTTAAGTAAGGAGTTGTAATGTGATAATGTTGAAATGGATCAAGACCTATCTTTAGAATGGTGTGGTAGATTGGATGGTCAGTTAAGACTTCAGGGCAGTCAGGCTAGGGAAGGTGAGATTATAGTAGGTCTATAAAGGAAGGCCTAATAGGTAAGCAAGTGGTAAGAGAAGACCTAGGGGGTGACAAAGCTAATTAGGTGTCCCAGGAGAGCTTCAAACCCACCAATGGCTATTTCTCAGGTTTCTTGATCTCTTTGCAATGTCTGACACTGCCAAACCATCTCTTCCTCTATACTGCCAGAGAATTCATGGCATTGTTATCTTGGTGCTTCTTTTCCCTCTCTGGAATCTCCTTCTAAGACTCAATTGCTGTGTTATCACCCATGCTCCAACCCATGTGGTAGTGATCATTTGACCTTACATTATTTCCTATGGGAAAATTTGCTGCAACACAAACAAAGCTCATGATGAACAGAATCCTGGAACAAATTAAATTTGTAAACCAAAGTTCTACTGAATATAATTATCCTCTCCTGAACTCCAGTTCCATATAAACAACTTCTTACTGGATGTCCTAGATCTAGGGATGAAAGTAATTTCAGAGCCCATCTATTCCAATCCTCTTATTTTACAGCAAGGAAACTGAGGTCCAGGGATATTAAATTACTACTCTAAAGGAGAAGAGGTGGGATTGGAACCTAGGTCCTCTAATTCCAGATCCAGTATGCTTTAAACTGTACCACACTGCTTCCCTAGGTATACAAAACTTAACATTAAAAAAAGATCATGTTACCTTTTCCCCTCAAATCTGGCATTCCTTCTAACTTTCTGCTGAAGGAACCACCATCACTTGTCACTTGGTTTCTCAGGTTCAAAGCCATCCTTGCCCTCTTACTCTCCTTAACCACATATATCCAACAGATTGACAAGTCTTTATGACTTTATCCTCATAGCATCTCTCCTATATCTTCTCCATACACAGGTCTGTCCCCCAAGTTTAAGCCTTCATAATACCTTTCTCACTCTATTACAATAGCTCCTTCATTTGGCCTCCTTACCTCAAGTCTTCCCGCATTACAATCCATCCCCCACCTAGTTGCCAGGGTGGCTTTCCTATAGCATAGTTCTGACACATCACTTAGCTTCTCAAGTTGCTCTAGGAGCTCCCTCTTGCCTCCTTGTGATAAAACACTAACTCCTCTTTATGGTTCAAACCATTTCCTCAGGTTTATTATACATTATTCTTCCCTGTACTCTTTGATTCAACTTTGCAATTCTATATATAAGATATTCCATCTCCTTGGAACATCATGGCTCCTACTCATTTTTGAAATGTACTCTCTCCCAACCTCACTTAGGAATCCCCATTTCTTCCATAAGGTTCATCATAGGAGCTTCCTCCTACATAAGGCCTTCCTGACTCCCTCAGCTGCTAATACTTCCCACCATCCCTCAGAGGATCTTGTATCTACTTTGTCTGTATTCTACAGTTTCAATTCCTATGTATATTTTTTCCCTTTTTTGGGGGGGGTGATGTCTTTTGATTCATGTGTAAATTGGATTTAAGTGAGGCAGAGTTACACAAAGTCATTGGCCTCACTCCCTCCTCCAGAGTCATCACAGTCCAGTGGCAGGACAGAATCAAGGAGGCAGGTGATGGCCCAAGATGCAGTAGATGACTTTGGCATCTTCAATGTCTAACCAAGTTCTGAGCACTCCACAGCATCTACTTCAGCTACCTTTATGGCTATTGGAATAAATTGTTCTCTTTTGCCCATTCCACCAGGGGTAGTCTTCATATGCTTGAGATAGACACCCCCCAAGTCACTAATGGGTTTGAGACATTGCTGGTTTAGCCAATCTGCCAAAATGGTTTATTAGGCTGTGGCCATTGTACATGCTACAACTTTTTGGAGTCACAGGTTGGGTAGAACAGGTGGTTGTTTCCCCTACAGAATACCAGATTTTGGAGCACAAGGACTATCTTCTTTTAGTCATAATACCTTTCCAGGTAACTTTATTCTCCATCAACAGCTCTACTATAAAGCACTATATAAATGCTAGCTATTATTATTATTATTAAAGATGGATAGAAAGATAATAGCATTTTTATAGCACTCTAAGGTTTCCCAAGTGTTTTATATACATTATCTCATTTGATCCTTATATCTATAACATTTATCATATATGATCCTTATATATCTAACCTATATAATATATAATATGTGTTGTATATTTGTATATCAATCCTTAAAAAGTAGGTACCATTATAATTTTCTCATTTTATAGATGATGAAACAAAAATTTAAAAATGTCAAGTTGTGGAGAGACATATTACTAGTCGACTGGTCAAATGAAGATGAATTGTTGGGGATGCCTGAATAAGCATCAGCAGGGGCAGTGGCTACTTCCAGAGCTTTTAGCCCGCAGAGAGTAAAGAAGTCAAAATATTGGTCAGAAGGAGATTACAGGGGAGTTTTTGCTAGCACTGAGGCAGGACTCTGTTGCTTTGCCCATTCTTGGATCTGAGTCACCGTTCTAGATGGAAAGTCCCAGGGTGAGAAGGAGCACTAGCATAGCAGAGTTTGTGGCAACAGTGGAGGGGGGAGCCCTCCTCACAGTTCTAGGGAAGAAAAGAGTGCCTGTCATCCCTCACAGACCAGAGCACAGACCAAGAGGGTAGTAAACACTTCTCCTTAGATCATACCACCTTGGAAGAAGTGAAAACTTATAGGTTCCTAGAAGCATCTCTGAAAACATCTGCACAAGACCCCTGAAGCTTGGGACAATGTGCCCTCCACCCTGGAAGCAGAGCCCTATTTTATTTTATATGAGGTAATTTATCCTAATCTATCTCTCCCTTTCTCCTTCTCCCAATTCCTCTCTCAACTCTTAATTTTAATTTTTAGATATCAAACCTTCATATTCAACTCATACTATGCCCTCTCTCTATGTATACATGAACTTATATATGCCCACACTCACATACATATTTATATACACATACACCCTCTTATAATACATACATGTATATATACAAGTATGTATACATATATACATATGTATATATACATATACATACATACATACATATGTGTGTGTGTTCCCCTCATACTGAGAAAAGTATTTTGAGTTAGAATTATTGTTTTTCCATGTAGGAATGTAAATAGTACAATTTAGTAAGTTTCTTATGATTTCTTTTTCCTGTTTACCTTCTCATGCTTCTCTTGCTTCTTGTATTCGAAAGTCAGATTTTCTATTCAGCTTTGGGTTTTTCATCAAGAATTCTTAAAAATCCTTTATTTCATTGAATGACCATATTTTTCCCTGTAGCATTATACTCAGTTTTGCTGGGTAGGTGATTCTGGGTTTTAGTCGTAGATCCTTTGACCCCCAGAATATCATATTCCAAGCCATTTAATCCCTTAATGTAGAAGCTGCTAGGTCTCATGTTATCCTGATTGTGTTTCCACAATACACAAATAGTTTCTTTCTGACTGCTTGCAGTATTTTCTCCTTGACCTGGGAACTCTGGAATTTGGCTATAATATTCCTAGGAATTTTCTTTTGGGGATCATTTTCAAGAGGAAATCAGTGAATTCTTTTAATTTCTATTTTGCCCTCTGGTTCTAGAATATCAGGGCAATTTTGCTTGATAATTTCTTGAAAGATGGTGTCTATGATCTTTTTTTGATCATGGCTTTCAGGTAGTCCAATAATTTTTAAATTATCTCTCCTGGATCTATTTTCCAGGTCAGTGGTTTTTCCAATGAGATATTTCACAATGCCTTCTATTTTTTCATTTGTTTGGATCTGTTTTATAGTGTCTTGATTTCTCATAAAGTCATTAGCTTTCAATTGCTCCAATCTAACTTTGAAGGAGTTATTCTGTTCAGTGAGTTTTTGAAATTCCCTTTCCATCTGGCAAATTTGGTTTTTAAGGCATTCTTCTCCTCATTGACTTTTTGGGCCTCTTTTGCCATTTGAGTTAGTCGATTTTTTAAGGTGTTATTTTCTTCAGTGTATTTTTGGGTCTCCTTTAGCAGGCCGTTGACTCACTTTTCATGATTTTCTTGCATCATTCTCATTCCTCTTCCCAATTTTTCCACCACTTCTCTTACTTGATTTTCAAAACCCTTTTTGAGCTCCTCTATGGCCTGTAACCAATTCATATTTTTCTTGGAGGCTTTTGATGCAGGAGTTCTGACTTCATTGTCTTCTTCCTGCTCCATGCCTTGATCCTTTTTGTCCCCAAAAAAGTATTCTATCATCTCTTTGTGCTTCCTGTGCTTGCTCATATTGCTAGCCAATTACTTGACTTTTGAGCTCTTTGCCATGATAGAACTCTGCTTCCAGAATGGAGAGAGCTATGTCTCAGTTTGCTGGGGTTTTAGCAGCTGCTGGAGCTATTATTTGGGCACCCTCTCTACACAAGCTCTGGCTCACTGGTGACCACAGGACCACCACCCAAGACTGGGACCAGATCCAAGCAGGTTAAAGCAAGAGTGATTACCCTCTGAATGGTTGCTTGATCCCCCTATGATCTGCAAGCCAGGAGCTCCTGAGCCAGCCAGGCTGCTGCAGCTGGAGCCACTTTGCATTTGCTGCTTCTTACCTTTGGGGGCAGATTGGCTGGATTGCACTCTTCAGTGCCCCCCTCCCTGTTCAAAGAGAGTTCTGCACTGACCCTTTACTTTGTTTATGTTGTTTTGGGGTTGAGAAGTCTGGAACCCTTGATGATTGATGATTCACTCTCTTGAAGTTTGCTCCAGTGGCCCCTGGTCAGGACCAAGCTAGGGCTGCAACTGGGTGGCTCATGCCCGACTGTGCTCGGTTCCCATTTCAGTGTAATGGGCTCTTCCTGTCAGCCTGCCTGGGCTTCCTTCAGCAGGAGATTTGTTTCTCTTTGTCACTTTGTGATTTCTGTAGCTCTAAAGTTTGTTTAGAGTCATTTTTAACTTGTATTGGAAGTGATTGGAGCAGGAGCCCACTCTAGGTTCGTGCTTCTATCCAGAGCCCTACTCTAACAAAGGCTTAAATGTCAAATAATAGGCTGGGAAAATGAGCTAACAATGCAAAGTTACTATAGTGACAAAGAAGATCAAAACACACACTCAGAAGGCAACAAAGTTAACGCTCCTATATCCAAAACCTCTAAGAAAAATATGAATTCATTTCAGGTCACAGAAGAGCTAAAAAAACAATTTGAAAATCAAGTAAGAGAGGTAAAGGAAAAATTGGGAAGAGAAATGAGAGTGATTCAAGAAAATAATGAAAAACAAGTCAGCAGCTTGGTAAAGGAGACACAAAAAAATTGAAGAAAATAATACTATAAGAAACAGACTAGGGGCAGAGTCAAGATGGCAGAGTAGAAACAGCACTTCCATGGAGCTCTCCCCCACACCACTTCAAAATGATGTAAAAGGGGGACTCTGAACGACCTCTGGAGCTCCAGAACCCACAAAATGACACAAAGAAGCTAACCTCCTGCTGAGGACAGCCCAGCAGCCTGGCAGGGAGTGGCCAGCACAGCACTCTGAGAGCCAAGCCCAGGTCCTTGTGAGTCAGAGGTTTTAGCCCCAGGGCAGCCAGACCAGCTAGAGGGACCCCAGAACACCAGCAGCTGTGGTTTCCAGAATTATCAACACATAGATGCCTAGGACAAAGTGAGAGGTCAGTGCCCTATGGATTTAGGGACTGGTTGGGAGAGTGTCAGCTTCTTCCCCTGGGGGCAAGAAGCCACTGAGCAGCTTGCACCACATTGCCACATTGCAGCTTCAGCTCCTGGCCTTTGAATTGCAGGGGGATCCAGTGATCAGTCTGGGGGGGTATAAGCTCTTGTTTTACCCTTCTTGGATCTGGATTGTGGTCTGGGGTGGAGGTCTTGGGGTGTGTGACCAGCTTGCCAGAGTGTGTAGAGGCTTCAAAGAGGCCACCCAACTAATACCTCTGGAAGTTGAGAAAACCCCAGCATTTGGGACAGAAGCTCCCCTGGCTGGTGGCAGAGTCCTACTGTGGTAACAAGCTCAAAAGTCAAGTAATTGAGTGGCAACATGCCTAGGCAAAGGAAACAAAATAAACAGAATAATTCAACATTAGAATCCTATTTTGGGGGCAAAGAGGATCAAAGCATGGAACAGGAGGAGGCCTGGGAGGTCAGAACTCCTGCACCAAAAGCCCCAAATGAAAATACGAGCTGGCTACAGGCCATAGAGGACCTTAAGAAGCAGATAAGAAAAGTGGTGGAAAAATTGGGAAAAGAAATTAGAAAGATTCGAGAAAAGTATGAAATGACAATCAACAGCCTGACTGAGGAAAATAACACCTTAAAAAATAGACTAACTCAAATGGCAAAAGAGGCTCAAAAAGGCAATGAGGAGAAGAATGCCTTAAAAAGCCAAATTTGCCAGATGGATAAAGAATCTCAAAAGCTCACTGAGGAGATTCATTCCTTCAGAATTAGACTGGAGCAAATGGAAGCTAATGACTTTATGAGAAATCAAGATGCTGTTAAACAGATCCAAACAAATGAAAGAATAGAAGGCAATGTGAAATATCTCATGGGAAAAACCACTGACCTGGAAAATAGATCCATGAGAGATAATCTAAAAATTATTGGACTACCTGAAAACCATGATCAAAGAAAGAATCTAGAAATCATCCTTTAAGAAATTCTCAAGGAAAATTTCCCTGATATTTTAGAACCAGAGGGCAAAATAGAGGTTGAAGGAATCCACAGACCACCTCCTGAAAAAGATCCCCAAAAGAAAACTCCTAGGAATATAGTAGCCAGGTTCCAGAATTCCCAGATCAAGGAGAGAATGTTACAAGCAGCCAGGAAGAAACAATTTCAATATTGTGGAAACACAATCAGGATAACATAGGATCTGGAAGCTTCTACACTGAGGGATCAAAGGGCATGGAATGTGATATTCCAGAGGGCAAAAGAGCTGGGATTGAAGCCAAGGGTCACCTACCCAGCAAAACTGAGTATTTTGTTTCAGGGGAAAATATGGTCATTCAGTGGAATAGAGGACTTTCAAGCATTCTTGAGGAAAAAAAAAACAGAGTTGAATAGAAAATTTGACATTCAGACACAAGAAGCAAGAGATGCTTGAGAGAATAAAAAGGGAAAATAAATTAGAAGGAACTTATCAAAGTTGAACTATTTACATTCCTACATGGAAAAATGATAACTGTAACTGATGAAACTTTTCTCAGTATGAAAATAGCTGAAGAAGGGTATATGAGCATATGAATACATATGTGAATGTGTGTGTATATATGTTTACAGGTGTACATAGATAGAGGGCACAGGTCGAATTTAATGGGAAAGGATGATACTTAAGGGGTGAAATTGAGAGGTGAGAGAGGAACATAATGAGAAGAGATGGGGAGAGACAGAATGGGGTAAACTATCTCATGTAGAAAAGACAAGGGAAAGTGTCTGCAGGGGAGGGCAAGAAAAAGGAGGCAAAAAGGCAAAACTTTATTATCATTGAATTTGGCTCAGGAAGAGAATTATATACATACTAAATGGGATATCTCACCCTGCGGGAGAGTGGTGGGGAGAGGGATGAGGGGGAAGATGATGGAAGGGAGGGCAGGCTTATGGGGTAGGGAAGTTGGAAGCACCCACTTTTGAAAAGGGACAGGATCAAAGTGGGGAGTGGACCAGGTGGAAGGTGGGATAGGAGGGAGGTTAATATAGTCAGTCTTTTACAATATATCTACTATGGTAATGTTTTGCATAGCTACACATATACAACATATGCTGAATTGCTTATCTTCCCAGTAAGGGTGGGTGACAAGGGAGGAAGGGAATGAATCTGGAATTCAGTTTTAAAATCAAATGTTTTAAAAATATATAAATACTATTATTAATACTATTTTACACATAATTGGGAGGTAATATGTGCAGGCATTGGGGCATAGGGATTCACCTTGCCCTATTGGAAAAGTTGAAGGGGGTATGGGAGAAGAGATGGGAGAGAGCAGATTGGATGAAGGGATATCCTCTGGGACTGCTATTCTGGGGTGGTGGGTAGGGGAAAAATGGGGAAAAATTGTAACTCAAAATCTGGCAGAAATGAATGATGTAAACCAGCAGTTAATAAGGCATTTGGGAAAAAAAAGAAACAGACTAGGCCAAATGGTAAAAGAGCTCCAGAAAGCCAATGAGGAGAAGAATGCCTTCAAAAGCAGAATTTGCCAAATGGAAGCTTACTGAAGAAAATAATTATTTAAAAATTAGAATGGAGCAAAGAGAAGCTAATGACTTTATGAGAAATAAAAAAAATAAAACAAAAGAAAAAGAATAAAAAATAGAAGACAATGTGAAATATCTCATTGGAAAAACAACTGGCCTGGAAAATAGATCCAGGAGAGATAATTTAAAAATTATTGGACTACCTGAAAGCCATGATAAAATAAAAAGAGCCTAGATATGATCTTTCAAGAAATTATCAAGGAAATCTGCCTAGATATTCTAAAACCAGAGGGCAAAATAGATATTGAAAGAATCCACCAATCCCCTCCTGAAAGAAATTCCAAAATGAAAACTCCCAGGAATATTATAGTCAAATTCCAGAATTCCCATTTCAAGAAGAAAATGTTACAAGTAGCCAGAAAGAAACAGTTCAAGTATGGTAGAGCCACAGTCAGGATAACACAAGATTTAGTATCTTCTACATTAAAGGACTGGAGGGCTTGGAATATGATTCTAGCAAAGGAGCTAAAATTACAACTAAGATTCAACTACCCAACAAAATTGAGTATAATTCTTCAGGGGAAAAATGGATATTCAATGAAATAGAGGATTTTCAAGCATTCTTGATGAAAAGACCAGAGCTGAACAGAAAATTTGGCTTTTAAATACAAGACTCAAGAAAAGCATAAAAAAGCAAACAGGAAAGGGAAATCATAAGGAACTTATTAAGTTTAACTTTTTATATTCCTACATGGGAAAATGATATTTGTAATTCATAAGACCTTTCTCATTATTTGAGTAGTTAATAAAGACATATATAGACAGAGGGCACAGGCGTGAATACAAAGGGATGATATCTAAAAAAATAAATTTAATGGGTGAGAGAAATGAATTTACTGGGAGGAAGGAAGGAGGGAGGTAGAATGGGGTAAATTAAAAAAAAAGTTTTTACAGTGGAGGGGGAGAGGGGGGAGGTGATGGGAAATGTGTGAACCTTACTTTCATCATAATTGGCTTAAAGAGGGAATAACATATATACTCAACTGGGTACAGAAATCTATCTTATTTACCCCACAGGAAAGTAGGAGGGGAAGGGGATAAGAGAAATGGGGGGGATAGAAGGGAGGGCAGACTGGGGGAAGAGCTAGTCAGAAGCAGAACACTTTTGAGGAGGGATAGTATAAAAGGAGAGTGAGAATAGAATAAATGGGGGAGGTGGGAAGAGGATGCAGGGGAATACAGTTAGCAAGAGTAATATAAAAATTTTTTAAAGCAAGTTTCTCTGATAAAGTTTCTCTTATTTCTCAAACATATAGAGAACTGAGTCAAATTTATCAAGATGATGGGTAGCTAGGTGGCACAGTGAATAGAGCACTAGTCCTGGAGTCAGGAAGACCTGAGTTCAAATTCAGCCTAAGACACTTAATACTTACTGCCTATGTGACCTTGGGCAAGTCACTTCACCCCAATTGCCCTGCCTTCCTCCCTCCAAAGAGACCAAAAAAACGAACAACAAAAAACCCAAATTTATAAATATGAGAGCCATTCCATAATAAATAAATGATCAAAAGATATGATCAGTTTTCAGATGAAGTAATCAAGTAATTAATGCCCATATGAAAAACAATCTAACTCACTATTGATTGGAGAAATGCAAATTAAAATAATTTTGAGGTACTACCTCATACCTATCAGAATGGCTAATAGAACAGAAAAAGTAAATGGTATGTTGGAGGGGATGTGGGAAAAATAAGACTTTAATGCATAGTTGGTGGAGTTGTGAACTGATTCAACCATTCTGTAGAGCAATTTTGGAACTATGCCCGAAGGGCTATAAATCCATGCATACCCTTTGACCCAGCAATATTACTACTAGGTCTGTATCCCAAAGAGATAATAGGAAAGGGAAGGGAAGGGAAGGGAAGGGAAGGGAAGGGAAGGGAAGGGAAGGGAAGGGAAGGGAAGGGAAGGGAAGGGAAGGGAAGGGAAGGGAAGAAAAAAAAGGAAAGGAAAGGAAAAAGAGAAAAGAAGAAAGGAAAAGGAAAGAAAAGGAAAAGAAAAGAAATGAAGAAAAGAAAAAAAAAGCCCTATATGTACATAAATATTTATAGCAGCTTTTTTCTAGGGGTAAAGAATTGAAGCTGAGGAGATGCCCATCAATTGGGGCATGGCTAAATAAGCTGTGGTATGTAATTATGATGGAATACTATTATAGTATAAGAAATGATGAGCTGGATACTCTCAGAAAAACCTGGAAAGATTTGCATGAGCTGATGCAAAGTGAAATGTGCTACATACAAAGTAACAGCACTATTGTATGATGATCAGCTTTGAATAACTTAGCCATTCTTGGCAATACAGTGAACCAAGACAACTATGAAAGAGTTATGATGAAAAAGGCTATCCATCCCTAGAGAAAGAACTGATGGTGTATAAATACAGATTGAAGCATTTTTAAACTTTGTTTTTCTTGAATTTTTTCTCCTTGTCTATATTTTCTTTCACAACATAACTATTATGAACATTTTTGCATGAATACACATGTATAACCTATATTGAATTGCTTGCCTTTTCAGTGGGGGGTGGGGGTGGGGCAGAAAGTGGGGAGGCAGGAGGGAGAGAATTTGGAATTTAAAGTTTTAAAAACAAATGTTAAAAATTGTTTTTACATGTAACTTGGGAAAAATAAAATACTAAATACATTTGAAAAGAAAGATAAAAGACCAGCAAATCATAAAAACAAAAAAACCCCATGTGATTCCCAGATACATACATTATATACATATATACATAACACATATGTATATGTACAGGCATATATATGACAATAAGTTTGGGACCTTGGGGGCCTTGGAAAATGATGGGGCACCCTCCACAATAGTTTGGACATGTTGAGTTTGACTTGCCATTGGGACACCCAGTTCGAGATGTCTAAAAGGCAAATGGTGATATGGAACTGGCACTCAGGGGATAGAAAAAGGATAGATATACAAATCTAGGAATCATCAATGGGCCAAACAGTAGCTGTTAACATTTTTGTGGAGAATCAGGAACTAAACTTTAAAGTCTACTTGGTGTTGACTTAGCTAAAATGCCAAACTCTCCACTTTTTGACCAGCCTTTTTCTCTTCCAGTGTTTTTCTCCTTGAATCCTTTGGGAAACTATTCCCATCATTCCTATATTCTACAGCATCAGTGCTGATCAATTCCAGAGAACTGCCTCTTCTCTATGGCAATTATAGCACCATTTTATACACAAATAGATTTACAAATAAAGACAAGATCCATTTGAAGGAGATGGGAAGTGACTTATGCAAAATTCATGTTAGCAAATTATAATCTTAGGCAAATAATTTAACCTGTCTATGCCTCTGTTTCCTTATCTGTGAAATTCGGGGTTCAGACTCAATGACTTCCAAACTCTTTTCCAGCTCTAAATCTATTATTCCAATATCCTTAAAGGAGAAGGTCATAATTGCTGGGGGGATTGGTGAAGGGCTCCTGCAAAAGATGGGTTTTTAGTTGAATCTTTAAAGGAAGCCTAAGATTCTAAGAGGTAAAGGTGAAGAGGGATAAAGGCATAAAGAATGGAGAAGGAGCCTCAGGTGTGAGAAACACAAGTGGGTCAGTATGGATAAAATATAGAGAATACAGAGGGGAATAAAATTTAAGAAGACTAGAAAAACAGGAAGGGTTCAGGTTAGGAAAAGCTTTAAATGGAAAATAGAGGAGTTTACATTTAATCTTATTGAATGGGAGGATGGCATGGTCAGACCTGTGCCTTAGGAAAATCATTTTGGTAGTCATGTTGGATGGACTGAAGTGGGTGAAATTCTTGAGAAAGAGAGAGAATTAGGAGTCTATTGCAATGGTCCAAGTGAGGGATGATGAGGGTTGAACCATAGTGGTAGATTTTTAAGTAGAAGGAAATGTACAAATAGAAAGGGGACAGCATACTTACAAAGTGAATGGATGAATTCACCAAGAGAGCAAAATACTAAAGACAAAATTTTAGGGATTAAATTAGATTAAATAATCCCAATTTCTTCATGTTGTTTCCTGAGTACCCTTATTCATATTCCAGTTCATTGCCATGGGTCTCTCTGAATATGATATTACATCTCTGAAATTAGGGGATTCCAAACCAAAAATTGTCCCTCTTTCAAAGGGGTTCTCAAACTTTAGCTAGGTTTCCAATGACCCCATATGTTTCTGTTTAATATGTATCTCTGCTATTGATCATAGTTTTAGTGCTTGAAGGGGTTTAGAGATCAAGTACCAAAAAGCCTCACTTCATTAATAGAAGAAGGGTATGCTGTTTTTTTTTTAATTTTTTTTAATTTTTTTCTCCAAATGCTTTATTAATTTCTGGTTTACATCATTCATTTCCACCAGATTTTGAGTTACAATTTTTCCCCATTTTCCCCCTACCCACCACCCCAGAATAGCAGTCCCACAGGATATGCCCTCATTCAATCTTCTCTCTCCCATATCTTCTCCCATACCCCCTTTGACTTTTTCATTAGGGCAAGGTGACTCTCTGTGCCCCAATGCCTGCACATATTATCTCCCAATTATGTGTAAAATAGTATTAATAATAGTATTTATGTATATTTGAAAGATTTAATTTTAAAACTTCGAATTCCAGATCCATTCCCTTCGTCCCTTGTCACCCACTCCCGCTGGGAAGATAAGCAATTCAGTATATGTTGTACATGTATAGCTATGCAAAACATTAGTAGATATAGTAGATATATAGTAAATATAGTAGATATATTGTAAAAGACTGGCTATATTTCCCTCCCACCCATCCCACCCCCCACCTGATCCATTCCCTACTTTGATCCTGTCCCTCTTCAAAAATGGGTGCCTCTAACCTCCCCTCTGGGTATACTGGGGCTTGGGTGAACCAGGATTTTTGACCCTGGTTCTCTGATTCCAGATTTAATACTTCCTTCATGATGCCACACTGACTGGTTTAGATGTGCATAGCTAAATTCAGTGACCCTCTTCAGGAGGGACACCACAGAGCAAAGATGTTTTTGGCCACAACAGCTCTGAAATAAACTGAATTATAGAAGGATTGAAGCCTACCTCTGTGGAGGAAGTAGCTGGGTCAAGGAAATTACAGATCACCTAAGTAGTGAAATACAAAGTATACCCAAAGGAAATAGAAAGTAATTGAGGGGAAGAGGGGGATGCTGACAATTGGAGGCATTAGGAAAAGTTCCCTTTATGTAGTGTCAGGTAAGCTGAGCCTTGAAGGAGAGTTCCAAGATATGGAGGCTAAGAATGACTATACAGCCCCTGGGACAACTTAACCAGGGTAAGTATCCTTAAAGGATTTGACTGACAAAATTATATATCAACCATCTAAGGCTATTTCAAATGAATAGCACTTTTCTCTTTTGTTCCCTCTGTCTTTGCATAGATAGAGACAGACTTTACCCAGACTGGGTAAGCTGGGAGAGGTAAAACATTTCCAAGACTGACTGAATGCAGGAAGGAGGTGGTGCCTCAAAAAATTTAGTAACCATAGAAACCACAGACTCTTTAAGCCAGTGGAGCAGTTGGAGGTTAGCTAGTACAACTCTTCATTACACAGATAAGGAAACCAAATCAGTGAAAATGACCTGCTCAGGGCTCTCTAGCAGCTTAGGGACAAGAGTTAGGACTAGAATGAGAGTTTCTTCAGACTCAGTCCAGCAGGTCCTGCATTCCTTACATTATTTCATTCAGAAACCTGTTTTTTCCCCCATACAAAAGCATAAAATACTTTTCTCTAGTAGGGAGAAAAAATATGTGGGTGGATCTGAAGAAGTAACCTGGAGTGGTTAAAGTTAATGGCCAAGGAAATTCCAGCTAGATTTCCCTCTGAAAATATGTGGATTTCAATACTAAGAGATGTTCTTGATAAATTACCTTTGGGAATCTTGCCAATGAGTAAAAACATAGACTGGAATTTCTATTAAACTTGTGAGGTCACTCATGGGTTAATTGAGCTGGAACAGATCTTACAGATTATTTAATATAACACCCTCATTTTACAGATGAAAAAACTGAGGCTCAGAGAAGCTAATTAACTTTCACATAGTCATAACGACAGAACTGGTACTAGACCACAGGTATCTTGAGTCCCGGGCAGTTATTTTTTTCCACAATGCAGGTTCAATTTTCTTATTCTAACTTTGTTTTGCAAAATTAGTGAAACTTCACAGTTCCCTATGTTTTGCTTTTGCAAATGTATTTTTAGTCCCCATTGGATTCTTTTCTACAGTTATATTCAATGCTAACTGTGAGGAGGACATTTTTTTCAATCAATCAAGTAAAATTTTGTTTCTTCTTTTTGCAGTTTTTCACTGGCAACTTCAAAGAAGAAAGATGACAACCGTACTTCAAGGGGGAAAATATGGATATTTTATCAGGAGGAAAAACTATATATAGATAAAACAGAAGTTAAGTACAATTCAGTTAAACATTCTTGATAAACTTTTTGGTTAATCGTGATCAGTTTGGTTAATTATGATCAATTCAATTCAACAAACTATTAAGAACCAACAATGTACAAAGTCCAGTTTCAGAAACTGGGGAAACAAATACAAAACCTGAAACAGACCTTGCCTTCAAGCTGTTCACACTCTAGGGGTTGGGGCAGGGGGAGGAGAGGCACAATGGGCAATGGTATTAATTTATGCAAAGGTACAGCGGCTTGTAGCAGCAAGCACCCCAATATCCCCAGGGTGACTGCCAACACAAGTTCTTAGATCTGCTTTTCAAAAGGAAAGCAACTCAAAATGGGTTAACAAGCTTACTTTAATCAAACAAACATATATTACTTGTTTGTTCAGGGTGAAAAGGTCAGCACCCCAAACTTCAGAGAATACAGACAGATCAAACAGACAGGCTTCCAAACTGTCCAACCATTATCAATATCAAAATCAGTTACCAGAGAGGGAAGCATTAACATCTGGGTTTTCAAAGCCAGGGGGCTCTCAACAACGGCTTCCCAGAGTTTCATCTGGTCAAATCACACAACACTTCTCAAAGTGAGCCCCAAAGCAAAGCCTCAAATCAGGGATTATATAGTCTTCTCCTGGTTCAGAGAATGTAACTACTCTCTTGACCCACTGCCCAATCACACAGCATCAAGGTGTGGTCATCCTGAAAACCAAGCCTCCTACCACAGGCTCCATGTGACCACATTCAGCCTATTAGGGGGCAGAGTATATTTTCAAATCAAGGAAGGTTCTCAGAGTCTCTTAAACCAATCAAAGTCTCTTAAGCCAATCAAAGGGCCTAGGGGCAGGGAAGATCTTTAAATCTGCATTTCCATTACACGGCTGGAGATGGAAAATTGTATAGGGGACCACAGCTAGCAACTGAGTTTGACTGTAGCACAGAAGGACAATGATATGAAATAAGAATGGAAAGGTAGGTGGGAACTAATCAGAATAAAAGGTTGTGTCAGGCTGAGGAGTTTATATTTTATCCAAGAGGCAATTAGAATGTTTTAATCTAAGAGATGAACAAATTATAAGCTAATGAATCCATCTAACACGCTAAACCCCTTCCTCCCTTTCTCCCCATCTATCAGCTAATCTTCTCTTCCTATCCTACAGTTCCTGAGGATAGCTTTCATTCCTGATCTTCTCGAGGATTCCTTGCAGCTTGCTCATACCCACCATACTCTTCTTTTTTACCTTCTGTGTGTAAATCATCTTTAGATCTCCAGAAGCAGTGTTGTTCCAGGTCTCATGGGCATATATTGACACTGGTCAAATGTTAGCATTAAGAATATGGGCCTATACTGAAGTATGGTATCTTTGACACAAAGATGGTCAGAAGAAAAAGAACAAAACAAAGTTTGAAGATACGTTTGAGGATTAAGAAATGAAAGAGGCCAAAGGCTTATAGACTCTTTAGAAGTGTTATGCCTATGGCTCATGAACATTTTCCTCAAGAAAAGTGTCATAAAGCACAGGATAATGGCAAGCACAAAACAACATGAAAAGTAAAATGGACAGGAAATTAACAGGAAATGAGTGGCTACCAATTGACCAAAGATCAGAATTAGCAGCAAAGGAGAAGAAAGGATAAAGATGGTAAGACACTGGTCACGTTTACAATAGCTCTTACCTTTCCTATATATAAGTAAATTGATTCTGAAAAATGGGGAAAAAGACAAAAGAAAAAACATTGATTTTATTATCAGCACTTACAATAGAAGCTTATATGATACAAAACAAAAGCCACAATAAGGAGACTAAAAGAACCCAGAAATCATTTCAGTTAGCAAACACTTAGTGTCCTTGCAAAGAAAGGAGAAATAGCTGCTGATAGTAACACCAATTCAGGATGTAAAGTCATTTGCAAAACTTACCAGGAGGGTTGTTGGAGATAGTAAGCAGTATCACTTTACAAAAAAAAAAAAAAAAGAGCCAAGAGAGATGGAACAGAAAATGAGTAAGAAGAAAGTTTAATATGACACCCAACTGACCAGATTATCCCAAGAGCATTCATGCATGAAACTAGGAGTTCTAGAATTAGGTGGGAAATAGAAAGAAAAAGGAAAAGTTAAAAAATAATATTCTCTTTTCATCTTTGATGATGATGAAAAGATCATGTTTGGATCCTAACACCTTTGAGATGGACCCAGATACACAAACACTTATATGCATTTTCCACTTACTATAAGAAATAATAGTAATAATACTTATATAAAGATTCTGAGTTCAATGGTTTTCCCCTGAGTACTTTCTTTTCCTTTGCAGAGACTTCTGGGACTGAATATATTTGGGATATGTTTGTGAGAATCCTGGAAGATGGCCTGTGAAAAGGATGGTTAGATCTTTACAAGAGTTAAGACATCAGATACCAGTTCTCCAAATGCTGCCATTGCTTCATGGGAGTTGGCACAAGGTCTGAGGGTCCAAAATACCTCTGATCAATTACAAAGGCAAGGGTTGTCTGTCTCTTATTAAATCCATCCTTCACACAGCTACAAAAATAATATTCCTAAATCACAAGTCTGACCTAAATAATTTCCCTGTGTAATTAATTTCAGCAGTTCTTTATTACATCTATGAGCAAAAGCTAACTCCTCTATTTGGCATTTAAACCCTTCATTACTTGGCTCCAACCTGTCTTTCCAGCCTTATTTTTCAGGGTATCCTTAAGAGTCTTAGAGTGGTTTTGGAGGGACAGCCTAAATACATACATATACATATATACATATATGTGTAGGTATACATAGATATAGATAGACAGACAGATAGATGGACAGATGTATACACAGATAGATACATCGATAGATGGATGGATGGATAGATAGGTGGATACATTGAGAGATGGCTGCATTGACAGATGGATGGATGGATAGATAGATAGATGAGTGTATTGATGGGTGGATGGATAGGTAGAGAGATACGTAGATAGAAAGATGGATACATTGATAGATGGGTGCATTGATGGATGGATAGATAGGTGTGTAGATAGATAGATAAGATACATAGATAGACATCCTTCATGTACTCCATCATCCTGTCAAACCAGTCTTCTTGGAAACCCTCATGCATGATGTTCCAAGGCCTTGTGCCTTAGCATAGATTACCCTCTACATCTCATTTGTACTTCTCCCTCTCCCACCTTTCTTAAAATCCACATGGTTTCCTTCAAAGTTCAGCTCAAGCAATACCTCCATGAGGTCTTCTCAGATTCACCACCAAATGGTACCACCTCTGCCCAGACCCTGAAATCACCTCATATATACTTTGTATATATTTTGTACATTTTTCTTTGTGTATTGCCTCACTTGATTGATTATGAATTCTGAGGGCAAAGTCAGCCTTATTTTTGCCTTTGTATCACCAGCACCTAGAACTGCCTGGCAGGTAATCTGTGCTTAATAAATGGTTGTTGATTGGTTTCCCATCCATTCCCCAGATGCACAACATAGAATCAGCTCTGAGGACCCGCACTCAGATGCCCTTCATCCATTCATCCAGTTCCAAGGAATCAGAATATCAGATCCCACCATTATACTCACCCCTCCATATTTAACATCCATTTAATAACTAATTTATGCTCTCTTCTTTTCTCTATCTTTCTCTCTGTCTCTTTCTTTCTCTTTTTCTCTTACTTCCCCCTCCCCATTCTGTAGCATTCACCCAATAACTACTCCATGTTCACTTCATCACAAACATAGCCAATATGTACTATATTCAATCAGTGCTCAATGGTCTTCCACAAACATGCCCAGGGACTGGTTTTTCACCATCAAATCATACCCCAAGACTGGTATGAGAATGTTTTGATATTCTCTCAGACCCCAGAATATAATTAACATGTACAGACATCTATATGAGTACACTAGCATTCTTGCACAGTTGCTTGTCTTCCTCTGGGCCTCTCAGTATTCATAAATAATCTCAGGGCCTGGCTGTACTTATATTTCCATGGCCTCATTCAGCAAGGTGAACTAGGAGTCTGATCTACTGTCTAGAACTTGAGACTCTTCCCCTCCAAGGAAGCAGGACCTACCTTGTCTCTTTGGAGTATAATTACCACAATTTAAGCTGTCATGCTCTGGAGCCTGGTTAAACTCATGTTAGAAAGTATGATTGGTATTTAAGAAAATAAGGTTGAGAAGAACAGCTAAATTAGATGAACTAAAGCGAAATTAGATGAAGTAAGCACGGGGTAGGGTTTGTAGGGTGGAAGAGGGATACAATTTTGTAGCAATATTTAGAAATGATTTCTGAAGCTAAAATATATAAAATAACTAGAAACAATCATAAGTGATACTATTACTCCCCTCAAAAGAGAAAGAGGATCAAGAGGATATCAGTAACTACTAGTACATCTGTGACAGTTTTTTTTTCTTTATAAGTTTTATCTATCACATACCAAGCAGATCCTTGATGGAAATATAAGGCAGAAACAGATTTTTCCAAATTATTCACCACATAAGACTATATCTCCATAGTCTAATGGATTGAATCTCACTGTGTTTAATGTTTATTCATGATTTAAAAAAAAAATTGACACCATAAAACAGAAAACAGTCTCAAAGGCTCTCCTATCAAATTTCTTCTGTGCATATGTTAATATTATAAAAGAGTCCTTGATCAGTGAAACCACAGAAATAACTTTGACAATCTTCTGGTGAACAATATCACATGAGGCATAAGAGAGAGAAATATTTTCTTGCCAAAGGTGTTGCTAACATCATGAAGTCTGTCTTGTATGAAGTCCAATGGAAACAGCAATTTCCTATGGGTGTTGAGGTCCTTTAGATGCTTCTCTTTGGGGAGGGTAATAATGTTGAATGCATCAAGACACAGAATATTTTAGAGCCTCTTCAACATGATCTAAAACTACTATAAAAAAGATCACCCCACTGAAGAGGCAGCATGGTTTAGTGGATTAGGAACAGAATTTTAAGTCAGAAAGACCAGGGTCTAAATCTCTCCTCAGATGCTTACTAATATGTGATCTTAACTTCTCTGTGCCTCAGTTTCCTCAACTCTAAAATTAAGGGATTGGAATCAATGATGTCTAAGATCACTTCTAGCTCCAAATCTATGGCCCTAAGATCCACAGAGGGAAAGCTAATTTGATTATTTAAAAAACTTATTTATATTTTGGCATGCAGTTGGATAGGCAGTTCATTGAATTAGTCTTTCTTCTCTCTCTCTCCCTCTCCTTCTCTCTCCTTGTCTGCCTGCCTATCTATCTATCTATCTATCTATCTATCTATCTATCTATCTATCTATCTTTCCTGTGATTTTATCACATGGAAAGCTGCTGGGTAAAGAGTTTGGGAAAATTTCCTGAGTACTGAGAGGTTATGACTTGCACAGGGTCATACCTTCCATGAGAGTCAGAAGAAGGATTATAAAACTCTGACTCCAAGACCAGCTATCTATCGCCAGGCTCTAAGTCAGTTATAAAGCATACTAAAAGACCTTTTGCATTACTAGTCCTTCTGATCTTTTATGAAACTCCCTCTAAGTTGCTTCTGACTTTTGCCTCCCTTAATCTACCCTCTCTTTTATTGTCCCCCATCCAGGCCTGGGGCAGGAAGACCTAAGTCAAAATCTGAACTCAGACATTAGCTATATGGCCCTGGGCAAGTCTGTTTGCCTCAGTTCCTCATCTGTAAAATGAGCTGGAGAAGGAAATGGCAAATTGCTTCGGTATCTTTGCCAAGAAAACGCCAAACAGAGTCAGTCACAAAGAGTTGGTTGTGGCTGAAATGACTGAATGACAACAGTTTCTCCCTCTTAGTTTCCTGTTGGCTAAAATGACTTTCTGTCCTTCACTCTGTGTGTACGTATATCCTTTGTGCATAGATTTTTCATCTTATGATTGGTCTGGGTGGTTTCACTTCCCTGAGAATTTAGTCATCTATGGTAGTTATTCCCTTTTCCTCTCTTTAACAACATTATAATGATTGAAAACTACCCTGATGTCAAGAAATCAGAAGGAAAAAAGGATTCTTTATAAAATATTTGTATCTAAGGCCCATGTTTATTTCTATTTTTAATTTGTGAATTTCTGTTTCCTAATTACTTCACCATCTGTGACTGTTTCATTGTATGTGATGAAAATTTCGGAAGACATTTTTGCATGTGTAAATAATTGCAAACTGTTTAATGATTACCAGAGCAAACAGATAATATGAAAACATTCACACTTGATGGTTCTATTATGTTTTACTTGGTCATCCTTTCTTTCACAGTTCATTTTGTAGTCTAGAAGAACATATTTCTAATCCTGACTGTCACTGATAAGGATTATTTTAAATATTGATATTATTGTTGTTATAATTCTTATGTCAGAGGTTCTTTTAACACAAAGGGCTCAGGATGATTTTTTAAAAGTTTTTTTGATGCTTTTTCTTCTCACATGATAGGCATTTCCTGATGTACACCCACCCATTGAACTCTCCCTTGTTACAAAGAAAAGTAGCTTAAAAGAAACAAAGAAAACAACAGTGTGTCTATACTTATGCCACTGACCACATACTGCAACTAGCTGTTACATGTTTCTTTATTTTCTATGAGAGAGAAGCTGTTCTTGGATACATTAGCCAGTGGCCTAAATTCTAGGCACATGAACATTTGAGAGCAATGAGAATTGACTGATATAGCTATATGGGTAGTTACTGGATACACCTGTCACTTTGAGAGCTCTAGTGAGAATACAACAGCCACATAGTTGCCCCTAGATTTAGTTTCTGCTTTCTCCTGAGGCAGTGGCCTTCTAAGGGTCACAGCATCACACTGGTCTTGGTGGTTATTATATGCCCTTGTAGTATATCTGAATTTAGATTCATCTTTTTTTTTTTAATGTTTTTGTTTTTCAATTAACAACCATTTATTCTCTCCACCACTGGAAATAAAGAAAAAGAAAATCCGTGTAACAAATACATAGAGTCAAACAAAACATTTGTTGGTCATTTCCAAAATTATATGTCTTATTTTGAAACTTGAATTCATTTCCTCTCAGTCAAGATGTGTTTCATCATCATCTCAAGGAATTGTGGTTGATCATTGCATTGATCAGAATTTTTCAGTCTTTTCAAGTTGTTTCTCTGTACAATGTTATTATCATATAAATTGTTTTGATTCTGCTTGCTTTACTTTGGATCAGTTCATAGCAGTCTTCCTAGGTTCTCCTGATGGATGACACATCTTTTGTCATTTCTTATAGGACAATGATATTCCATTCATATGCCAAAATTTGTCAAGTTAGGATAATTAGGATAATCTTCACCATATTCTTAGACCAAGTAAGCTCCACCATAAACCTGAGATGTCCTCTAAAGACAAGTTATTTGACTTTAATTTTGGGGTGAAGATTTGGTTGGATCTGATCCTTGGTTATTCTTTCTCCTATGTGCCATAAAAAAGAATTATTTCTTTAGCATCTTGGTTTGAGAACATTTGAGAACTAGCATTTGAGAACTATTTTACAGACTTATACAATTTGTGATCTCTTAATTCTTTGATATAGAGTGACTTTCAATCGGTGCAGGTATTTTTGCTCTAACCAGCTAGTTCTGACAGCTAGTTTTAGCAACAGTTAACATGAGGATCTAAAATTCAATTGGGTGAACAGGATATTGGGTCATACCATTATTGAATTTCCAACTGTAAATGCGATCTTAGACTGCATTAATAGTGTCCAGGAAGAAAAAGGAGATAATAATGTCTGTAATGTATTCTGTCCTCACCTGTGCCTCATAGAATCTTTCACTTCCTTCTGGATGCATCTCAACTATCCCCCTATTCATGAAGCCTTTTCTGATCTCAAGTAAAGTTGCTATCCCTCCATAACTACTCTGTGTGTGTGTGTGTGTGTGTGTGTGTGTGTGTGTGTGTGTTTTAAATTGGCAGCCCTATCTCTAGCTTCAGTCTTCCTTTCCACCCCCTCCACCTCTTCATAACAAATGGGCCTAGTCTAGCAAAACAAATTTCCACATTGGCTCTGTCTGACAATATATTTCTCACTTTACAATTTTTTACAAGTCCATCTTTCTCTCTGTCAGGAAGTGGATAGCATGTCTCATCTTTGGTCCTCTGGAAGAATGATTTGTAATTTCATTGATCAGATTTCTTAAATTCAAGGTCACCAAACTAAGTCATAGTTTAAAACTTTGTATTTATTCGCTTTAAGTTTATACTTTGTATATTTATATTTGTACTTGCAGTCTCCCCATTAAAATGTAACAGAATATATTGTTACAATTGTAAAATTGTCCTTGAGACTAGCAATTGTTTCATTCCTTATAATTGTATTCTCAGACCTATTATACTGTGAGACATAGATCATTACTTTGTTTTTGCCTTTCTTTGTATCCCCAGTGCTTAAGACATTGCCTGGCATATAGTAGGCACTTAATAAGTGCTTACTGACTGATTGACATCTGCATATTTGACAAGGGCACCTTCTAGGGTTTCATCCAAGCTACTGGTGCCAAGGCAGGGTGGGTGGAATACCAAAGAACATACAACCAAAGACAGATGCCTGGAAGACCTCCCTGTAGGCTCCCCACCAATGACTACTTTTTAAGTCTGGTTAATTTCAAATCATATAGCTTCATTATCATTCAGCCTACCTCTCTCTATTTTGACCTCAAGGATCTCATGAGAGATTTTGTCAAATATTCTATAGAAATCTGAGTACACTCTCTGGAATGATGACTTTTGGATGAAGTCGTGCCAGATTTTTGTGATCATTTTCTTCTAAATACTCTAAACCAGGGGTAGGTCCTCAAGTACAACCCTTTGACAAGAAGTTTGGGTTCAGTCAAAGGTCTGCACTTGACCCTAGAAGGCCACAGGTTCCCCACCCTTGCTCTAAACCATCCCCTGGGAAAGGATACAAGCCTCTACTGCTTGAGGCTGAAAACAGCAGCAGAACAAGATGAAAGAAAGAAGGAAAGGGGGTGAGGGGTGTAGCGGCTGACTGCCAGCCACAGGAGAACTGCAGGAAGCATAGCAAAGGGACAATAGGGAACAGTGAACTATCCAGGGGTAGTGCTTCAACAATAGAAATGCTTCCTTCTCTGTGAGGAGGGTTGTTACTCTTGTCTTGCCTATCAATGGGCTTTCTATGGGCTCTTTAAGAATTAAACCCGTTTCTCTTAAATTGTAAAAACAATTCACAACCAGAGCCGAGCCTGTAAACTAGAACTAGTAATTTATGCAACATTAGGGGAAGAGAAACAAGAGGCTCTTCAAGGTGTGTGTATTAGGCATTTTCACTTTCCAATCCCAAAAATTTCATGAAGGTCTAAATGAACTTTATCACTTATTGCCTGTGTGACTCTAGGCAAATCACTAAATCTTTCTGAGCCTCGGTTTTCTTTTTTGTAAAATGAGCGGGTTGGGCTAGATGACCCCTAAGATCCCTTTCAGTTCCAGTATGTTCTATGATCTTAAGACAAGGTTATATTATGCCAAACTTTTCTGGGTGGTGCAGTGGATAAAGCACTGGGCTTGGGGTTCAAATTTGACCTCAGACTCATCCTGGATGTGTGACTCCAGGCAAGTCCCTTAACCTCTGCTTGCCTCAGTTTCCTCAATTGTCAAATGGAAATAATAATAGCATCTATCTCCCAGGGTTGCAGTAAAGATAAAATGAGATAGTATCTATAAAATGTTCTGTGTTTACAATGCCTGGCACAGAGCAGGCACTTAATAAAAGCTTCTCCTCCTACCAGTTCCTTAAATGTGGCACCATTTCCTTGCAATTAAGCAGGTTTTCCTACTTCCAAACCACAGGTCCTAGTCTTGGCTCTATTGTTTCTTCCCCATGAATCCTCATGAATCTCTCCAGACCCTACTTTCCTCATCTGTAAAATGAAAAGTATTAAAATTCTTATTTCTATGATTCCTATTTACCCACCACTTCTCAGGCACAAACTGACCTGCTGACATCCAGCTTCAAGGTCCTTTACCAGCCAACCCACAACTGTTTAATCTTCTTCATCTCTTTATTTATTTTTAAATTTCTCTCTCTTTTCTTTCTATATTCCTTATTGATGCTTCTGACTCATGACTAACAACTTCCAATCTCTCTGTTTGATTCCACTCTTTCACTTATGACTATACATTATAACATATTATTTCCTTTTTAAGTATTTAATTTTTTTGTTACATTTTAAGTTTTGAACTGTCTCTTTCCTCCTCACCTCTCACTAGAAAAGGCTACCATTTGAAACAGAAACAGAGTATATATATATACATATATATATACACACACACACACACACACATATACATATATGTATATTATGTGTATGTATAGGCATGTGTGTATAATATACATGTGTATACATATATGCACATATATGTGCATGTATATATATGTATATACATACCATGTATATTTCTATTTATCAGTTCTTTCTCTGGAGATGGATAACATTTTCCTCCATAGGTCCTTTGTAGTTGATTTTAATATTTGTAATCTCAGAATAGCTTAGTCATTCACAGTTATTCTTTGAACAATATTACTGTTACCATATGTAATGTTTTCTTGTTTTTGCTCATTTCCCTCTTCGTTGTTTTGTAAAAGTCTTTCCATTTAAAAAAAAAATCAATCTGCTTATCATTTCTTATAGTACAGTAGTGTTCCATCACAATCATATACCACAATTTGTCTAAGCATTCTCCAACTGATGGGCATCACCATAATTTCCACTTTTTTGCCACCAGAATGAGAGCTGATATAAACATTTTGGGCCATATAGGTTTTTTTTTTTCCTTTTTCTCTGATCACCTTGGGAAACAGTTCTAATAGTGATATTTCTGGATCAAAGGGTATACACCATTTTAAAACTCTCTGGGCATAATACCACATTGCTTTCCAAGATGGTTGGATCAGTTCACAGATCCACCAACAGTATAATAATATCCCAATTTTTCCATATCCCCTACAACATTTGTCATTTTCCCATCCTATTATTTTAGTCAATCTCATTAGTGTTTCTACACCTGGAATATTTCCTTCATGCAAGTCTACCAGGCATTCCCCTCCTACAAAAACTACCTAACATCCTGCTTCCTCTCATTAAAGCTCTTCATAAATAATGCCACATAGACACAAAAACTATTTTGCAAATGGATCCCCTCAAATAAGCAATTCTATCTGATTCTGTTTAATTTAGGCATAAGTCCATCTTTGCAGTTCAGTAGATAGACAATCAAAAATTCTTTAATGGATATGTAATCTCATCAATGGCTGTATTCTTTACAAGGTACAGATTGCAATCCATTTATACCTGCCCATCCTATGAGACTCCTGTTCATATTCTTCCACAAATCCTCCACAGTGGGTCCACCCAACCTAATGGAGGAGAAGGGTCCTTTAGTTGTCTTGACATTGCTTAGATACCAAGGAAGAACACAAGCTTTCCATCTGTTCTTTTCCACTCTCTCTACATAATCTACTTAGCTGCTTTTCTGGTCATATATCTCTTTAACAACATCCTCTCTATACCACTTTTCCTACCCCATTTGTTTTTCTTCTTTTCTTTTCTTTTTGGTTATAAACTTAATGAACATCAACAACCTTGAAAAATTCAATATATAAAGAACAAAAAAAAAATGTATCTGAAAATGTAAGCTTCCTTTACATGTAGCTTTAAAGTGCATATGCAATTTTAAACAATAGAAATACAATTCCTTCTGGAGAAGGAAATGGCAAACCACTCCAGTATCATTGCCAAGAAAACTCCAAATGGGGTCAGGAAGAGTTGGATGTGACTGAAACAACTGAACAACAATACAATTGCCCTGGCCATCTATGTCCCCTTCTGAACTTTGCTTTGCTCTTTTCTATGTGTTTACTTTAATGTTTAATTGGAGCTTCCTTTCTCCTCCCTACTTCCCTCTTCCCCTTCCTTCCTTTTTCCCTTTCTTTCCTTTTTTCTTTCTCTTTTATATCACTACCACTATCCACTAACTCCTCTCACCTCAAATAGAAGCAGAAGCCCTTCCTTATAGCAAATAATAATAATAATAGCTTCAATTTATATAGCACTTTAAAGTTTGCAAAGCATTTTTCATATGTTATCTCATCTGATCCTTACCTTGTTGAGGCAAGTGCTATTAGTATTCCCATTTTACAGAAAAGGAAAACTGAGGCAGAGAGGTTAAGTGACTTGTCCAACATCACACAGTTAGTAAGCATCTCAGGCATGATTTGAACTCTCATCTTCCTGAGATGAAGTCCAGTACTCAATCCACTGCATCACCTCACTGTATTTATAAAAACAAAATATTTATACCCTAATACAAAGGAGTATAGTCGAAGAAAACCAATACATTGACTAGGTTGGAAAATGTGCACATCATTTTATACCTCTAGTCTATTAGCATTGACAAGAGGTGGGAAGCATGAGTCATTATCAATCTTCTGAAGTTATGATTGGTAATTTCATAAGTCTTTCAGAGTTATTTTCCTTTAATCCCCCTTTATTGGGGACTGTGCATTTTTTTCTCTTAGTTTCTATTCATTTTACTCTGTGTAAGTTCTTATAATTCCTCCTAGATACCTTTGAAACTGTCATATTTGTCATTTCTTAAAGTGTAATATTTGTTGTTGTTCAGTCATTTCAGTCATGTCTGACTCTTTGTGGTCCAATTTGGGGTTTTCTAGGCAAAAATACTGGAGTGTTTTACCATTTCCTTCTCCAGCTCATTTTATAGATGAGGAAATTGAGGTAAACAGGGTTAAGTGACTTGCCAAGGGTCACACAGCTAGGAAGTGACTAAGGTCAAATTTGAACTAAGATCTTTCTGACTCCATGCTCAGCACTCTACCCACTGTGCCTCCTAGCTGCCCCAAGTATATTACCTTATTAATAGAATATATAATAATTAACATACCATATTTTCCCCGCCATTCTATTTCTTATTCTTTGCTACAACAAAAAGTGCTGTTATTTATCACCAAAAGTGCATATTATAGTAAATATGTAATATGGATAATCAGCACTACTACCCCACCTTCCCCCCACCATTTCGGGGTAGATAAATTTCCCAGGATACACAGAGCTGAGTTTGGTTACCAACCTTCCTTGAGAGTATAATAGGAGTTGTAACATATTTTAAATGTGTCAAAGTATGTCTTTTATATTTTTAGTATTTCTTTTGAGGGGAGAAGAGAAATAGCTGTCCTATATCTCTTCCACAGTGTATACTAAGTACCTTTCTTTTTCTTTTTAATAATATTTTATTTTTTTCCAATTGCATGTAAAGATCTCCAACATTCCATTGAGTACCTTTCTAACTCCTTTTTGAGTGAACCCTAAACATAAGCCTTTAAGCTATGGGATTGGTGTACAAACAGTCAGACAGTGTGAGAAAGGAGCCTCCCTCCTCCCCCGAAGTTTAAGACTCCCTCAACATTGAAACCAATTTATGCCTGAGTCCAGAGCTGGGCTTCCTTAGTGGGAGAGGCAGCCTTTCAGTTGCTTTGGCCATTGGAGCTATTGTTATACACATGGGTCCTTTCCCTCTTTCTTTGACTTCTTTAAGATATATGCTTTAGTAGTGGTATCACTGGATCAGTTTGATGTATGCATAGTTTAGTGATTTGGGGGACAAGGGTATAGATTTTTACACAATTCTTTGTAAAATGTAACAGGCTGCTCCTGACCACCATATACCTCCCCATTCCCTTTGAATAAGCTTCTCTAAATTTCCTGTAACTCCAAATACATGTCAATAGTTTGAAGAGGGGCCTTGATGAGCCAGATCAATTTTTTTTTAGTTCTATAGTTCTGGCAATATACACATATTTAAGATAATATTATTCAAGTACCAGGAGAACATTATACACAGTAAGAGCAACATCATAACAAGGATCAACTGGGAGAGACTCAGCTACTCTGCTCAAGGCAATGATCCAAGACAATTCCAAAGGATCCATGATGATAAATGCTATCTACCTCCGGGGAGATAACTGATAAATTCTGAGTGCAGATTGAAGCATCCATTTTTTTTTTAATTTTGTTTCTTGTTTGATTTTTGCAACATGTTTAATATGGAAATTGGTTTTGCATTACTTCACACAAATAATTGATATCATGTTGCTAACCTTCTCAATGGGTGAGTGGGGAATGGGAGGAAGGGAGAGAATTTGGAATTTTAAAAAAATTTAAATGAATGTTAAAAATATATAAATTACAACTAAAAAATATATATGCTGCTCAGCAACAGTAATGATAAGGTTGATATGCCAGCCAGGTTTAGTAGGAGACTGGAAAGTGTAGAATTCAGTTGATGAACATTTTTCCATTTTAAAAATTCTTTCTTCACTCCCTGACTATTTTTTGTCAAAGCCTAATTTCTTTTTTTTTTAATCAAATGCTTTATTAGCTTCTAGTTTACATGATTCATTTCTGCAAGATTTTGAGTTACAAATTTTCTTCCCATTTTCCCCCTACCCACCACCCCAAAATAGTGATCCCACTGGATATCCCCTCCTCCAATCTGCTTTCTCCCATATCTTCTCCCATACCCCCTCTGACTTTCCAGTAGGGCATGGTGGATCTCTATGCCCCAGGGCCTGTATATTTTATTTCCCACTTACATGTAAAATAATATTAATAATAGTATGTATATATATGCATATACATATATATATTTTTAAACATTTGATTTTAAAGCTTTGAATTACAGATTCATTCCCTTCCTCCCTTGTCACCCACCCTTAGTGGGAAGATAAGCAATTCAGTACAGGTTGTACATGTGTAGCTATGTAAAATATTTCCATAGTGGATATATTGTAAAAAAACTGACTATATTTCCCTTCCTCCTATCCCACCTGCTACTTGTTCTATTCTCTACTTTGATACTGTCCCTTTTAAAAGTAGGTGCTTCTAACTTCCCTCCCCCCTAAGCCTGTCCTCCCTTCCATCATCCCCCATCTCATCCCCTTTTCCCCTACTCTCCTGTAGGGTGAGATACCCTATTTAGTACGTCTGTCATTCCCTCCCTAAGCCAAATTCAATGAGAATAAGTTTGACCCATTCCTCTTTGCCTTCCTGTTCTTCCCCTCCATTGTGACCATTTCCCCTTGCCTCTTCTATATGAGATAGTTTACCCCATTCTGTCTCTCCCCATCTCCTCTCATTATATTCCTCTCTCACCTTTTAATTTCACTTTTTAAGTGTCATCCCTTCCTATTAAATTAGTCCTGTGCCCTTTATCTATGTATACCTGTACACATATATACATACATTCACATATGTATTCATATATCCATATACCCTCCTATATAGACATATATATATATATATATATATATATGCTTGTATTTCTATTCCCTTCAATTATTCTCATACTGAGAAAAGTTTCAGAGGTTACAATTATCATTTTTCCACATAGGAATATAAATAGTTCAACTTTGATAAGTTCTTTATGATTTCTTTTCCCTGTTTATCTTCTCATGCTCCTCTTGTTTCTTGTATCTGAATGTCAAATTTTCTATTCAACTCTGGTTTTTTCATCAAGAATGCTTGAAAGTCCTCCATCCACTGAGTGACCATATTTTCCCCTCAAACATGATACTCAGTTTTGCTGGGTAGGTGACTTTTGGTTTTAGTCCTAGCTCCTTTGACCTCCAGAATATCATATTCCAAGCCCTGTGATCCTTCAGTGTAGAAGCTGCCAGATCCTGTGTTCTCTTGATTGTGTTTCCACAACATTCAAATTGTTTCTTCCTGCCTGCTTGTAATATTTTCTCCTTGATCTGGGATTTCTGGGACCTGACTATTATATTCCTAAGAGTTTTCTTTTTCTTTTTCTTTTTTTAAAGCAATTGGGGTTAAGTAACTTGCTCAAGGTTACATGGCCAGTCATTATTTATGTGTGGGTGCTCATTTTCTGAGGCCAGATCCGATCCCTGTTCATCCCGACTCTGGGGCCAGCGCTCTTACTCACTGTGCCACCTTCCCACCCCAGGAGTTTTCTTTTTGATATCTTTTTCAGGAGGCGATTGGTGGATTCTTTCAACCTCTCTTTTGCCCTCTGGTTCTAAAACATCAGGGCAATTTTCCTTGAGAATTTCTTGAAAGATGATTTCTAGGTTCTTTTTTTGATCATGGCTTTCAGGTAGTCCAATAATTTTAAAAGTATCTCTCCTGGATCTATTTTCCAGCTCAGTTATTTTCCCAATGAAATATTTCACATTGCCTTCTATTTTTTCATTTGTTTGGATCTGTTTAATAGTATCTTGATTTCTCATAAAGTCACTAGCTTCTATTTGCTCCAATCTAATTCTGAAGGAATGATTCTCTTCAGTGAACTTTTGAGTTTTTTTTCCATCTGGCAAATTCAGCTTTTTAAGGGATTCTTCTCCTCATTGGCTTTTGGAGCCTCTTTTGCCATTTGAGTTAGTCTATTTTTTAAGGTGTTATTTTCTTCAGTCAGGTTGTTGACTCTCATTTCATAAATTTTTTTGCATCATTCTCATTTCTCTTCCCAATTTTTCCCCCACTTCTCTTATTTGGTTTTCAAAATCCTTCTTAAAGTCCTCTACGGCCTGTAACCAGCTCTTTTCTTGGGAGCTTTTGGTGTAGGAGTTCTGACTTTGATGTCTTCCTCCTATTCCATGCTTTGATCCTTTTTGTCCTCAAAATAGGATTGTAAAGTTGGGTTGCTGCTTGCTTTGCTTACCTCATTTGCTCATGTTGCCACCCAATTACTTGACTTTTGGGCTTTTTGCCACAGTAGAACTCTGCCACCAGACAGGGAAGCTTTGTCCCAATTGCTGGGGTTTTCTCAACTGCTAAAGGTATTAGTTGGATGCCCTCTCTGAAGCCTCCACATGCTCTGGCAAACTGGTCGCATACCCTAGGACCTCCACCCTAGACTGCAATCCAGATCCAAGCAGGTTAAAGCACGGGCAATTACCCCTCAGACTGGTCACTTGGTCCCCCTACAATCTGCAGGCCAGGAGCTGAAATAGCCACTTGGTGGCGGCTGCACAGCCTCTGCATCTCAGTTGCTTCTCACCCTGGGGGCAAAAGCCTACTACACTCCTGAACTACTGGATCCCAAAGTGACCTTTTACTTTGTTCTTAGCATCTATGGGTTGATAATTCTGGAAACCATCACAGCTGCTGGTGATCTGAAGTCCCTCCAGCCAGTGGCTGGTCAGGCCCACCCTGAAGCTAAAACTGCTGGCAGTGGGGCTGGGGTCGACTCCCAGAGCACTGTGCTAGCCACTTCCTGCTGGCCTGTTGGGCTGTCCTCCATGGGAGGTTAGCTTCTCTGTGTCATTTTGTGGGTTCTGTAGCTCCAAAGCTTGTTTAGAGTCACTTTTTACATGAATTGGGGGAGGTGGGAGCTGAAGCCCCAAGGAAGTCACCCCGAGGAAGTCCTGTTTCTACTCTGCCATCTTGACTCTGCCCCCTATTCCTCCAAAGCCTGATTTCTCTCATGCTTTGTCTTCAGGCCTGTGCTTGGTTGATGGTTAATTGTTAATGGTTAATTCTTGGTTAATCGGTTAATTCTTGGTTAATTCTTCTGCTACCATAGATTCCTATGCCATACAGACATGTTGCCAGCTGCTTTGCAAGAATTAAAATAAGATCACTATGTTTGCACTATTTCCTTTTGAAAATGGTGGAACCTTTCATATCAATTGTTTTTATTTTCCTTCTGGGAAGCTTCCAGACCAGCTGTTGCCTTCTGTTAGTTTGCCTGTCTCCACAATGCAGCATCATGACATCCAGGAAGATATTGATGGAAATATGGTTGGCCCCCAACACAAGCAGGCCTCACTGCTGTATGTATCCATCAACTCTTTCTTCATTCCATACAAGTGAAATGCTGCTCCCAAACAAGCAACCAGGCAGAGTATCCAAGACTTTAAAATCATATAAAGAGAGTCAATGTTTATTGACTCAGAGAACTTGTTTAGATCTAAGAAAAATTAAACTAAGGCTAAAAAAATTTAGTTGTGGGCAGAAGGAATTTTAGTTAAAAATACATCTCACAATATTACTCCAGCATGTAGTCAGGATATTGGTGCTCATTTTCATTAGATAGCATTCAATTAAGAGGTAAGGATAGGCCAAAAAATTGGGGAGATGGAAGAGAAACCTTTTGAAAATCCAGACAAAGCATGAGTCAATACATGAAAATCCAAAAAGATGTCACTGGGTCCTTTCCCTGAAAGGATTTCTGATTAGCTTTCTGTATCCCTTTCAAAATAGGAAAATGAATTCTAAGCACTGCACTCTGTAAGCCTGTACCCACACAACAACTGTCCTTGGGAAGATGATTTTATCGTTTCATTATTAGGCAAAAAAATGAGGCTAATTTATATTTTTAGACAACACTAATCCTTTGGCTGCAGTTTAAACATGAGAAGAAAGATCCAGAGTTTTTTTTTTTTAATCTGGAGGAATACAGAACAAAAAGTTACTGGTTTCACATTGTCCCTCCCAGTTATGCTAAGAGAAATACCTGAGGTGACTTTCTTGAACCCAAGCAGCAACGAGGCACATGATGGGATTGAAAGGAATTTTCACATGTAACTAAGTGGGGAAGGGGGACTAAATTGAAGGTATGGCAGTTAATGGAGAATTAAAATAGTTAAAAATACAGCTTTTTTGATTGGCTGGCTAGAGTCATGGGTCCAAACCACCCAGGAGTCAAAATGACTCCTCTAGCTAGTTGCTTTATGACTTAAGAGTCCCTTCCCTTTGAAGGGGAAAAAAAGATTGTGCAGCAAGTACAATTCAATAAAAAACGAGCAATTTAGTAACAGCAAAAATCTGGACAAGACCAGCTCAGCCAAGACACCAAGAGATGGCAGCACATGGATGACAAATAAGCCAAGAAAGGATTTTCCCCTCACCCATCAGTGTGCATCAGAAGAGAAAGTAGATCACACCGATGACATCACTAGACTAGCAGATGACATCAGCATCTCTGGCTAGGTTAGTAATAGCATCAGAGATAGAGAGTTAATAGGAGAGGTTGGGAAAGGGGAGCATGAATTACCCTGGCTACACGTTTCCAGGTCACACATGTCCCCTAAGAGTAGGTCCTCTTTCATGTGTGCTATTTTGGTCATATCTGTTACCTTGTGTGTGCCTTCTCCCACAAATTCCCCAGGCATGTACCTTCTTCATGTGAGTTCCCTGGCCATGTGTGTTCCCTGGCTATGTGTACATGTGCTTCCTTTCCTCTAGGTGTGATGAGAATACATGGGAAAGTATATCCTTATGTATAAGGGGGGAATTTTCTTTGTTTTTTTTTTTTAATTTTTGCTGCATTATCTAATTAATTATCTTTTGCTTTGAGTTAGAATGTCATTTGGTTGGTCTGGTCAAAGAAACATCAACAGGGCCTCATGAACTGTGATTTTGAGTGGATGATGATCCAAAGAATATCTGGAAGCTGGACAGTTTTTGAGAGGTTCACACTCGGTAAAAACCAGCTTGGTTATTTTGACTTCTTATCATAGAGTCACACCCCACTTCATATCTGCTATTCTGTTGGGTTTAAACTCCTTGGAACAAGATACTCCCTGGTGCCTGTCCTCTCCCTCTCTCCCTTATCCTACCTTTTTTGTGTGTGTATTGTCTCCCCACCATTGGATTACAAGCCTCTTGAGAACAGAGATTATCTTTCTTTTTATTCATTGTGTCACCAGCACATAGCACACACAGTGCCTGGCACGTAGTAGGTACTTAATGCATATTTATTGGATTGGATTGGAAATCTAGAGTTAGAAGAGGCCTTAGAGATCATCTAGTCTAAATTCCTTACAGATGAGGGATCTGAGACCTAGGGAGGTTATATGATTTCCTCAAGGTCACAAATTTGATCTCTAGTCCTTTGATTTCAAAGTCAATGCTCTCCACTGCACCTTGTTGCCTCATACATAATGGGCTGAATGTAGCAAGGCATTAGAGGTCAATTTTGCTGGCAGAAATAAAGTCTTTGGGAATAGGGGTGAGGAGAGATTCTTACTGTGTGACTAGAGAGAGAGGGAGCCAGAAAGGGAGAGATATACAGAAGTGGCCTGCTATGGTTGGTGTTCATGCAGCAACTATCTCTTCCTTTATGCAGTTTGATGGAACAGGCTGAGACTATGTTAGTGGCAGACAGGGACTGTGTTTGGCTGGAGCTAATTGTTAAATTTTCAGTGTAGGTTTTTACATAACAGAAAACAATCAACACTGCAAACCAGAGCTTGATTTATTGTTTTGTGGGTTGTTGAGACTTAAAGCAATAGAGAAAATGTTAATAAAACAGATTAAACATAAAGTGTGTTATGTGTATATTTTTTTCTCAGAGAGATGGTTGTTAAACATTTACCAGCTGACCCCTGATGGCAAGTCTTATTGCTGAACAAGTTTCCTATGAGGGAACTGATACAAATGGGGATATTTGTCTGTCTTCTTCCACCTTCTTCTAATCCAAAGCTTAATTCTTTGACATTTATTTAAGTTTAATACTAAATGTGAGCTTAGGATAGAGTAATTGTTCACAATATCATCTGTGTTGTATGCTTTATTACTATGAATGGGAAGGCAGAGAGAAAGTAAGTGTCTGAGATGATGCAACAATAGAGGGTACCATACAGAGAAAACCAGACTCTTCATCAGGATTGCCAGGATCTTTCTGGCCAGGGGCTCCAGAGCTAAATGAAAGAGAATCTTGTTGTTGTTGTTAATAAGATTTAACTCCCCAACTAGGAGGAAAATTAGAAGTACAACAACAACAAACCAAGGATGAGCTCTTCATGTACTGCAATATATGGGCAGGGTTCTGGTTAGCAGGTGATAACCATTTAATATCATATTTTGGCCAAAGTCTGATTTAATCAAACAAACTGCTCTGATTGATCTAAAAATGATCTAAAAATCTTTCCCTGTGTTATGAACTTCAAAGACCAGAGGTGAGATTCCCCTTATCTTGGGACTTACTCCACATGACAGCAAAACAGGCATCCTGAGACTATAAAATGTAAATAGACCCTGCTCTGGTCATTGTTAATTTGCGTTTACAACCAAGGAACTCTGTTTCACTTATAGTTGGTAACAAATGGAAGTCATAAAGTTTGTGGCATGTCATCCTGACTTGGGATGATTCTGAAATCTTTAAAAGTCTTAAGATTCCTCTGTTCACCAGTCAGGAGTTAACTCTTAACTTCTTGCACAAGTTCTGTTTGCTTTGAGAAATAAACTCTGTAACTGTGTATCACTATTGGCTTGTCTCCTTTAACCTAACTTTATTAGAAGTCAACACAGGAAACTAGCTGTTCCATTTTAGATAATTCTGTCTTTTGTGTGAGTAGAGCCATGGTTTCCCACATCTTCTGTCATCTGTCCCAATGAGAATATTTTCTCCCTTAGTCAACATTTTCACAAAGTTCCTTACTTAGGAGTAGATTGGACCTTTGAACTTGCACTTCCCTAGGGAAAGGGGCAGTAGGTGGTGCTGGTCTTGGAACCAAGAAGACTTAACTTCATGAGTTCAAATCTGGTCCCAGATACTTACTAGTTGTGTGACCCTGGGGAAGTCACTTAGCCCTGTTTGTCTCAATTTCTCATCTGTAGAATAAGCTGGAGAAGAAAATGGCAAATCATTCCAGTATCTTTACCAAGAAAATTCCAAATGGGGTCATGAAGAGTCAGACAAGACTGAAATGGCTCAATACCAACAATGAAAGTCCTAGGGGAAAAACGGGAAAGAAAATTCAGTGGAGACTAGCTGCCTAAGTACCTTCAACTCCTTACTCACCAAGTTCCCTTCTACCACTTAAGTCTGTTTATTCAAGGTTTAGTCTTTTTGTCTATGGAAAACCCTAGATTGAGTTTTGTTTTTGTATTTGGAAAATAACATCTTGAGGAGTTTAAAAAATTAAAATCCCAATAATTTTCTCTCAATTAGCTCTGTAGTCCCTAGCTGAGGCAAAAACCTAATAGGCTTTTTTTTTCAAGATAGTCTATTTTTCTCTGAATATCCTGCTAATAGTTGCCTCCTCCTTCTCTCTGTCTTTGCATTTGTTAGCATGAAGCATACAAATCAGAACCCATCAAACAGGAGAAACATGTTAGTATGAGCAGCATGTGAGGAAGAGCAAAAAGCAGCAGAATATAGTGGTGCAGAAGAAAGAGCCCTGATTTGGAGCCAGAGAATCTGGGCTCAGGTCCCAGCTGTGCTGCTTACTACTGGGTGACCTTGTGCAAATCCCTTTATTGCTATGGGCTTCAGTTTCCACAACTCTGAGATAAAAAGGTTGGACTGGATGATCTCTAAGGCTCCTTTTGGTTCTAAATCTGTGAGTTAGTAAAATATTTATAAGGAAAACATTTTTTTTCAAACAGGCATACAGATGCCTTGCAAAGGACACAGTGAACTGAATAAAATGCCATCCAGTCATCCACAGGAATACCAAGGTCTAACCCCAAAAGGCATCTTGCCATTTTCCCTGGAGTGCATGTATATACATCCCTGCTCTTTCTGCCTCTCTTTTCTTTCTTTTTTGTCTTTTTGGAGGGGGGAAGGCAGAGCAATTGGGGTTAAGTGACTTGCCTAAGGTCACACAGCTGGTAAGTGTTAAGTGCCTAAGGCCGGATTTGAACTCAGGTACTCCTGACTCTAGAGCCCGTGCTCTATTCACTGTGCCACCTTGCTGCCTCCTGCCTCTCCTTTTCTTTAGGAATAATATGAAAATATATAGTGCTATTGCTACTGGAAAGGACTTGATAATCTATGGTTCTAAAGCTCCCTTCATTTACCATCATTCTCCTATTTGTGTTGATCCTCCCATTAAAATGTAAGCTCCTTGAGGGCCAGCACTGTCTGACTTGTATTTGCATCCCCATCACCTAGCCCAATGCCTGAGACCTAGTCCTTGTTTAATAAGTGCTCATTGTTTGATTAGATTCATTGACACAGCAAACAGGATAAGAAGATATTTCAACCATAGAGTACTTGGTCAACTGAGAAAGGCCACCAGAAATGTAGCACAAGGCTTAAAAGTGACATTTAAGGGTTGGTTGGTTTGTTTGTTTTTTAAAACTATCTATTCAGGGGCGGCTAGGTGGCACAGTGAATAGAGCGCCAGCCCTGGAATCAGAAGGACCTGAGTTCGGAGCCGGCCTCCGACACTTAATCCGCACAAACAAAAACCTAGCCGTGTAACCTTGGGCAAGTTACTTAACCCCAATTGCCCTAAAGGGGCGGCTAGGTGGCGCAGTGAGTAAGAGCGCCGGCCTCGGAGTTTGGATGACCCGAGATCAGATCCGGCCTCAGAAAATGAGCACCCACGCATAAATCAAATGACTAGCCGTGTAGCCTTGAGCAAGTTACTTAACCCCAATTGCTTTAAAAAACAAAAAAACAAAAAAAAAAACAAAAAAAAACTATCTATTCAATCTAGAGACAGTTCAACCAGATGAACACAACGCACTGAAATACACACATATATCTTGCACCTATTATAGGAAGAGATATTGGAGAAGGCAGGAATGTCATTTGGCTATCACTTTTTCACTTTGCAAAACAAGTTATTGTCAGTAGCTCAGGTTCTATGGCTAACATGCAATGACATGAACAATACACTCAGGGATTCAGAATCCTTAGAGGCAGGTACTGTTATTGCTGGGACTGATACTAGGTTGAGTTTTTGGTTGTGTCAAGCTGGATTCTGAACTGCATTTGTCACTGCTTGGGCCAAGAAAGGGAAAGTGAGGGAATAGACTGGCAGGATACTATGCAGCATAACTCATTGGAATGTGTCACAAACTACCCTTCAAATTATTGCCCCTTGAATTATCCTGAGAGCAATGACCCACACCCAGCCTCAATCATTGGCAGTGGTCAGAAGCAAAATGATCCAGACATTAACAAATTGGTCCATAGCATGGCTCATAAACTACTCAATTATATTTTGTTTTTTGTTTTTGGAGGGCAATTGGGGTTAAGTAACTTGCCCAAGGTCACACAGCTAGGTTTTTGTTTGTGTGTGTTAAGTGTATGAGGCCGGATCCGAACTCAGGTCCTTCTGACTCCAGGGCCGGCGCTCTACTCACTGTGCCACCACCTAGCTGCCCTCAATTATATTTTCTATATTTCATCTGGGAGAGCTAGGTGGCACAGTAGATGGAGAGCCAAGGTCTAGAGTCAGGAAAACTCATCTTCCTGAGTTCAAATCTGGCCTCAGACATTTACTAGCTGTGTGACCTGAGTGAGTCACTTAACCCTGTTTACCTCATTTTCCTCATCTGTAAAATGAGCTAGAGAAGGGAATGGCAAAGCAATCCAGTGTCTTTGCCAAGAAAACCCCAGGTGGGGTCACAAAGAATCAGATATGACTGAAACAACTGAACAACAAAAATAATCTCATCTATCTTTCACCAAATTTATCCCTGACAAATTGAAAATCAAGATCTTGTACACATATGAGGGCTCTAAGGGTTATTGTTTTTAATTTTATAATGACTCTACAACAGTGCTAAACGTTAATTTTGTATTTGTAACACAAAAGAAAATGTTGATGGAAACAGGTCTGGAGAAATCAGTAAGGTACAGAAGGTGATTTTCAATTGACCCTTGCAGGGTGGCCTCAGTGAGTTACCAGCTACCTCTCCCCTCCCCCGACCAATTTCTCAGATCTTAAAAGGCCAGTTCAGTCATGCAAACTTGGACAGACTTCAGATTTTGTGGGCAGCACTTGCCAGGTTTGGTTTTGAAGTTTACAAGCTGTATACAGCTTGACTGGTTGAAAAGTGGGACCCATGGATGTTCAGATGAAAACAGGAACAGAACCAAGATGGCAATCTGGCTCCACTGACCCTTATGATTGAAATTGCAACCCATAGCTCAGAGCCTGTATTCTTTCATTTTTTAAAAAAAGAGAAACATTGTTAGCAAACAGGAAAAAGAAATTAATTTTGACAGCTTGAGCATTGGCAAGAATGTTGATTGTGGAGGCCCATGGAGAGGCTAAACAAATCCCTAGGCAGGATTTTAAGTTGAGGACTTTAGGAGGGCATCCAGAACTATTTAGAGCTTGTCTAAAGAGTGTCTTGGTTTGCCCCAACTGGTTCCTCTAACAGTTCAACAAATTCAATTCAATTCGACAAATATTTATTTAGTAATGGATGTACAACAAACATTGATTAATGCTCGCCACTGTGCAAGGTGCTGAAAGGGTAATGATGAAAACTATAACATGGTTTTCAAAGCTCACATTCAACTGGGAAAATATAAGACTTGAAATGAAGATAATACAAAGTAGAAAATGGAGGCACTGTGTGGTGTGTTGGATTTGAAATGAGAGGACTGGGAAGCAGACCTCACCTATGATATTTACTACATTTTGATGTTGGACCTCTTTGGGACTCAGTTTCCATGTATGAAAAATGAAGTGGATGGCCTAGATGATTTCTAAGTTCCCTTCAAGCATTGAATCTATTATTTTCCAATAAGTAGAGATATTTGGCATTACTGTGCCTCTAACATATGAAAAGTGTTAATACTACTAGTAGTAGTAGCAGCAGCAATAATAATCAATATTTGAGGAGAGAAAGAAGACTAATAGATGAGAGTACCAAAGAATGTTAATCTGTAGAGGGTGTTCCTGAGCTAAGTGTGGAAGGATGATAAGGAATTTGAAAGTGGGCAATGGGAAGAGAGATTGTTGTTATTTGTCCTTTGTTCTTGAAGAGGACCAATAACATCAGGAGGGTGATGTCTTGACTTGCAAGTAAATTGGATTTAAGTGAGTCAAAGCTGTGCAAAGTCATCAGACCCACTATCCCCTCCAGATGGCAAGACATAAGTCAAAATGACTGGCAATGGACTCCAGGAATAAATACATTTTAGGCAAGGGAGACAGTCTGTGCAAATGCATGGGGGTGGGAGGTTTCATATCAAGTTCGGGGCACAATTAATTGGTAATTCAGTTTGGCAGGGCTGTAGAATGCTCAAAGGTGAGTAATGTAAAATATGACTGGAAATATGCCCTTAAAAGTCAGGCGAAGAAATTTGTATTTATCTTGTAAGGGGTAGCTAGATGACATAGCAGATAGAGTGTCAGCCCTAGAGTCAAGAGGATTTGAGTTCAAATTCAGCCTCAAGAACTCACTAGTTGTGTGACCCTAGGCAAGTCACTTAAACCTGTTTGCCTCAGTTTCTTCATCTATGAAATGAATTGGAACAGGAAATGGCAAACCACTCCAGGATCTTTGCCAAGAAAACCTGAAATAAGTTGATAAAAAATCAGACATGACTGAATAAAAATTTGTCCTGTGATGTGAAAACACTGAAGGTTTGTTTTAAATATTAATTTAATATATAGTTTTTCTCCCAGTTACATGTAAAACAATTTTTAACATTTGTTTTTAAAATTTTTTGAGTTCCAAATTTTCTTCTACCCCCCCCCCACATTGAGAAGACAAGCAATTTTATATAGGTTATACATGGACAGTCATGTAAAACATATTTTCATGTTAGTCACATTATGAAAGAAAACACAGACTCAAAAAAAAGAAAAATAAAGAAAAAATATGCTTCAATCTGCATTCAGATTGCATCAGATATTTCTCTAGAGATGGATAGCAGTTTTCATTGTAAGTCCTTCAGAATTATCTTAGATCATTGTATTGCTGAGAATAGCTAAGTTATTCACAGTTGATCATCATATAATATTGCTATTACTGTATACAGTATTCTCCTGGTTCTGTTCATTTCACTTTGCATCAGTTCATGTATGTCTTTCCAGGTTTTTCTGAGAGTATCCTACTTGTCATTTCTTTAAGCACAGTAGTATTCCATCATAATTGCATGCCATAGTTTGTTCAGCCATTGCCCAACTGATGGACACCTCCTCAATTTCCATTTCTTTGCCACCACAAAAAGAGCTGCTATAAATATTTTTATACATATAGGACCTTTTCCTTTTTAAAAATTTCTTTGGGATACAGATATAGTGGAGGCATTGCTCAGTCAAAGGATATGCATGGTTTTATAGCCCTTTGGGCATAGCTCCAAATTGCTCTCCAGAATGATCAAATCAGTTCGTGATTTCACCAACAGTGCATTAGTGTCTCAAGTTTCCCACATCCCCTCCAACATTTGTAATTTTCCTTTTCTGTCATATTAGTCAATCTGATAGGTGTGGGGTGGTAGCTCAGAATTTTTAAATTTGCATTTCTCTAATCAATAGTGTTTTAGAGTATTTTTTCATATGGCCAAAGATAGCTTTGATTACTTTGTCTAAAAATGATAGCCTTTGACCATTTATCATTTGAGGAACAGCTCTGATTTCTATAAATTTGACTCAATTCTTTATACAACTGAGAAAAGAGGTCTTTATCAGAGAAACATGCTGTAATTTTTTTCACAATTATGATTCCTATGTATTTCCCTCCATTTCATTTTCCCCCTGTTTATCCTACTCTCTCCTTACACTATGTCCATTTTCAACAGTGTTTTGCTTCTGATTTTTACCTTCTCCACTTGCCTTCTCTTCCATCAGCGCCCCCATTCTCTTATCCACTTCTGCTTTCCTGTATGGTGAGATAGATTTAAAAAATTTTTTTTATTAATGCCTTTTATTTTTTATATCAATTCATTTCAATGCCTATTTCCTCCCCTTTAACAACCTCCTTTTAGTAAAGAAAAACAGTTCATCAATACTGACTTGCAAAATGACCAAGCCTGTCAACATATACAAGAATCCCTACTTTACCCCCCAACACTCTGAAAGGAAGGGAGGGTTTCACTATTCTTCACAATCAATTTTATCTCAGCTGCTTTTGAGTGTTAATTATGTAAATTACATTTACATAATTGTCCACTGAAGGTTTTTGACCTGAGGAGTAGCATATTAAAACTTGTACATTAAGAGGATTACTTCATTAGTTGTATGAAGGATAGAATACAGAAGTAAGAGATGAGAAGCATGGAGACTCATTATGAGATTATTGCAATTGAAATGGAAATTGGTATCTGACCAAGATTGGGTGATCCAAGTCAGCTACCTCAAGACCTTCATTAGGATGAGCCCACATCTCATATAATACTAATTTTGTCATTCATTGTTAACCAATCAGAGTTCTTTGCCATCCTCAAGAACACCTCCTCTTCCAAGGGCATATAAACTTTGAGCCCACTACCATGAGGGGTCTTTGGCATTTGAGAGTGACACTGACCTATTTTATTCATTAACGTCCTAGTCTTGTTAATAAAATGATTAAATTCCCCTGAAACTGTGTCTCTCAAACTTTTTTTTTTTTTTGCTTTTTGGAGGGCAATTGGGGTTAAGTAACCTACCCAAAGTCACATGGCTAGGTTTTTGTTTGTGTGTGCGTTGTGTCCGAGGTCGGATCCGAACTCAGGTCCTTCTGACTCCAGGGCCGACACTCTACTCACTGCGCCACCTAGCCGCCCCAGTCTCTCAAACTTTTTAAACATCATATAATAATTATAATGACCATATATGATAATATCAATTGATGAAGGAGGAGGAGGAGGAGAAGGAGAAGAAGAAGAAGAATAGAGTCTTGGTAAGTAAGGAGTAGGAGCTGCTCCTTTCAGATGGACACCTCTAAAGTTTTTTTGTTCTTCACATGTAAATTTAAAGAAACCCCTTCCTTGGTGGGGAGTGGGGAGATGAGTCAATAACAAGAAAGTCATTCCTAAATTGAGTGACAGAGTGACTCTGTCTACACAACAGTGAGGGCTATCTAAGGGGGATTAATAGGTTTTCTGCTAACCTAAACCCTTCTATGCCCTAGCCACTGCTACATAATATTTAGGCAAGCCATGATGAATAAGGGTCTAACGTAGAAATAAAAGAAAGGGCATGAAAGAGCAAAAAAAAAAAAAACTGAATGGAAATACATATCTAAATTCCCCTCTAACATGATTTATTGAGGAGCTTCTCATATTGGGTATCAATCAAAATGCAGTCTGTACACTAGGTGCATATCACTTGGGGTTAAGGTACCAAGCTATCAGTCATCATCTCTCAGTGCAGCTAATAATACAGGCCACAGAAACAGCAGAGTTAGTGTGAGAGGGCTGAGTTCTTTCATGACTTCAGAATGATCATTCAAAATGTATTCATGAGAAGTCTTCTCTTAATAAACACGTTAGGCAGAATTCGATGGTGATAAGTTATGAACATAACAAAATGTCATTCCTTTGAGCAAATAAAAGTCTCTTGTCTGTTAATTATTAATGCTTAGGCAATGCTTCCTTGCTAGGAGCTCAAAACATTCAGCAGACATGTCCTAGTTCCCTTAGAACATGCTGTTAAAATAGGAAGAGAGCCCATATTAGAGAGTTTTTATTTCCACAATAGAAAAACAAGGCAAGAGCTTGTTATTGATGCCCCTCAGATGCTTTGCCACATCATAAATAGAGCCGCGATAATTTAGACAGAATTAGGGCATACTAGGGCTCAGTTCTGTGCATTGTTACTCTAGACTTGATCTCTAAAATTCAGTGACTGTGGTGGCTTTAGAGTTATTTGGAGCACTCTCCTTTGGTACACTAACGTTGGTTTCTTAGAAGCTCAACTCAACCTACCTTTCTAGGCAAAAAGAACATTTTGACCCTCTGTAATCTAGCCAAACAGGCCTTCTCTTTTCTTCATAATATTTCCATCTTCTATCTCTTAATCTTTGCATTGGCCATTTCCATGCCTGGAATACATTTCTTTCTTATCACCATTTCATGAAGTCTCTTAATTCCTGTTATGTAGAGGCAACACCATCCACCCATCTTTCAGGCTCACAATTTAAGAATCATCCTGGGTTCCTCAATCTTTCTCTCCTCCCATATCCCAGCTGTTGCCAAGGCCTGCCAATTTCACTTTTGTGACATCTTTTAAATCCATGCCCCCTTCTCTCTTCCAACACTGCCACCAACTTGGCACAGGCTCTCATCACCTCACATCTTGATAACTGAAATAGCTGCTGGAGGGTCTGCCTGCCTCAAGTCTCTCCCAACTCCAGTCCACCCTCTATTCGGCCATTAAAATGATTTTACTAAAGCTCAGGTCTGATCGTGTCAGCTGTCTACTTAAACTACAGTGGCTCCATGTTGTTTATCGGAACAAATATCAACTGCTCTGTTTGGCATCCAAAGCCCTTCAGAACCTAGCCCATTCCTACTTTTCCAGAATTCTTACACCTTATTCCCTGATGCATACTCTTTCATCCAGTAACACTGACCTCCTGGCTGGTCCACAGACAAGAAACTCCATCTCTCTGCTTTGGGAATTTTCTCTGGTTGCCCTTCAATCCTGAAACACCCTCCCTCCTCTGCTCTGACTACTCACTTCCTTGGCTTCAAGTCCCAACTAAAACTGACCTTCTATAGAAAGCCTTCCCCAAATTCTCTTAATTTCAGTGACTCCCCCGCCCCATTTGTCCTTTCTTTGTCTACATGTTATCTCAACCCCTTAGATTGTAAGTTCCTTGAGGGCAGGGACTGTCTTTTCCCTGGCACATAGTAAGTGCTTAATAAATGTTTACTGATTGATATAACTCATGTACCATCCTCTACATGAAGGTTTTTCTGATTCCCTGTCCCATCTGTTAGTGCCTTCCCTCCCAAACTACCCTATATTGAATATCTATGTATTAAATTTGTATTTTGTGCATATATTTCAATATGTTCTTGTTTTCCCCCATCAGAATGGCTAACATCTGTGCAAAGCTTTAATTTAAGTTTAGGGAAGCACTTTACAAAGATTTCATTTTATCTTCATAACTACTCTGGGATGCAGGTGCTATTATGGAATTTTGCAGATGAAGAGAATGAGGTTGATTGAGGTTAGGTAATTTGCCCAAAGTAATGAAGTTAGTAAGTGGCTGAGAGGGTCTTTGAACTCAGATCTTCCTGACATTGGGTCAGCCACTCTATCCGCTGAGCCACATGTAAGTTCACTGTGAGTAGGGATTGTTTCCTTCTTTGAACTTGCATTCCCAACACTTAGCACAGGGCCTGTCACATAGGATGTAATACTTGTTGATTAGTTGATATACATATTGAAATATTATAAGGCTAAATGAACTAATTTAGTAGGGCTTTTTGAGTTATAAGATTGTAACAGCAAGCACACTAGCATACCCAGAATGCCTGCTAGCACAGTTTCTTTGATCTGTTTTTCTAAAGGAAAGCAATTCAAAAGGGGTTAATGATCTTACTTTAATTGAACATATATATTGTTCACTTAGTTGAAAGGAAAAAGTTAGCACCCTGAACTTCAGAAAATACAAATAAAAATTACAAGCAGACCAAAAATACAGAGAAAATAACACAGTTCAACAGACCAACAGATAGGGCTTCTAGCTGTCTGACCATTACATACATACATAGTTAATTACCAGAGAGAGGCACCAACATCTGGGTTTTCAAAGCTAGGGGGCTCAATGGCTGCCCAGAGTCTCATCTGGCCAAATCACACAACTCTTCCCGTAAGTCAGCCCAAAGCAAAATCTTACCTCAAGAGTATATATGTGTATAACCTTCTTAGGGTTAGAGGACATCACAACCTTTATGACCTACTGCCTAATTACAAAGTAACAAAAGGTGTGGGGCTTCCTGAAGTAAGCAAGCTCCCCTAAGTAAGCCTATTGGGCAGGAAAGATCTTCAAATTCTCTTACTATTACAATGATCAGAGAGCAAATCTCAAAGAAGGTTGAAGTCTTCATTGTGTCTACACAATTCTATTTAATTCAAAATGTATTTATTAAGCACCTGCCCTCTTAGCACTGGGAATACAAAGCAAAGAAGAAAAGAAAAAGTGTCACAATAGCCTCTTAACATTTTGAAAGTGAAAAACAAATGGGAGAGCTAGTGATTTTGTGGTCAATCAACAGACAAGTATTAATTAAGTGTCTTCCATTTTAATGGATATTGTGGGATATTGTATACAAGAGAGGTATAACAAGAGAATCATCCCTCCCACCCTTTTTCCTACATTCAATAAACACCAGTGACTCCTATTACCTTCAGGATCCAATATAAAATCCTTCTTTTAGCTTTTAAAGCCCTTTACAACTTTGTCCCCCTCTTATAATTCCTTAACTCCCCTCCAGGTATTCTAGAATGCAGTAATACTGGCTTCCCTTTCTGTTCTTTGTACACAACACACTATCTCCCAACTCTTATCTTTCTATTTTCTCTCCTTCTTGCTCAAAATACTCTCTTCTTCACTCCCTCAAGATCCCTTCTCTCCTTCAAGATTAACTTCAAATCTCACCTTCTAAAAGTGGCTTTTTCCAGGATCCTTTAATGCTAGTGCCTTCTCCCTGTCACCAGATTAAGAGAGTTTGGGGAAGACTTTCTATAAAAGGTCAATTTAAGTTAGGACTTGAAGCCATGGAAATGAGTAGTCAGAGCAGAGGAGGACAACCAGAGAAAATTCCCAGAGCTGAGAGATGGAGTACCTTGTCTGTGGACCAGCCAGGAAATTAGTGTTGCTGGATGATGTATCTTTCTTCTATGTTGGTTTTCAGTTATGCCCAACTCTTTACAGCTAGTAAGTGTCTGAGGCCAGATTTGAACTCTGGAACATGAGTCATCTTGACTACAGGCCTAATACTCTACTGTGCCACCTAACTGCCCCTTTGTCATAATGGAGAGCTCACAAGGAAGGGGATCATTTTCCTGAAATGATTATATTTTAAAGACAAATTGTTCACTTTTGTTATTCATCAGTAGTACATTTGTTATTAAGTCATCTTCTGTCATGTGTGATTCTTTGTGATCCCATTTGGGCTTTTCTTGGCAAAGATACTAAAGTATTTTCCATTTCCTTCTCCAACTCATTTTACAAATGAGGAAATTGAGGCAATGGAGGGTTAAGTGACGTACCCAGGGACACATAGCCAGTAAGTGTCTGAGGCTGAATTTGAACTCATGAAAATGAGCCTTCCTGATTCCAGACCCAGTAATCTATCCAATATGGCGCCACCTAGCTGCCCTGTACTGGTTGTATATGTTATATCCCTCATTAGAATGTGAGCTTCTTGGGGGCGGAGCCAAGATGGCAGAGTAGAAACAGCTCATCCAAGCCACTCTGCCCCCACGTTCCCCCCAAATGATGTAAAAGGGGACTCTGAACAACTTCTGGAGCCCCAGCACCCACAGAACGACACAGAGAAGCTAACCTCCCGCTGAGGACAGCCCAGCAGCCCTGCAGGAAGGACCAGCGCAGTGGTCTGGGTCCTGGCAGCATGCAGCGCGCAGAGCGCAGGAGCCGAGCCGAGCCGAGCCCAGGTCCCCATGAGCCGAGGTTTTAGCCCCAGGGTGGCAAGGCCAGCAGCCAGCTGGAGGAACCCCAGAACACCAGGAGCTGTGGCGACTCCAGAATTATCAACACAGACTTGCCTAGGAAAAAGTAAGAGGTTAGTGTCCTATGGACTTTGGGACTGGTATTAGGGAATGCGTCAGCTCCCTCCCCTGGGGGCTAGAAGCCTCTGAGGACAAACGCCATTTTGTAGTTTTCAGAGGCAGATCCCACTCCCAGCCTGCAAATTTGTAGGGAGATCCAGCGATCAGTCTTGGGGGGGTAATCGCTCTTGCTTTAACCTCCCTGGATCTGGATTGTGATCTAGGGTGGAAGTCGTGGGTGGGCTTACAGCTTGCCAGAAACGGAAGTTGCCCCCCACACGTTCGGGACGAAAATTCCTCTAGCTGGCCTTAAAGCCATAGTGTGGCAACAAGCCCAAAAGTCAGGTAATCAAGTGGCAACATGCCAAGGCAAAGGAAACAGAAAAATGCAATCCTAGACTCCTATTTTGGGGGCATAGAGCAGGAAAAGGATTGTGAGGTCAGAAGTCCTGCTCCAAAAGCCCCAGGGGAAAACATGAGTGGGTTGCAGGCCATAGAGGACCTTAAGAAGGACTTTAAACATCAAATAAGAGAAGTGGAGGAAAAATTAGAAAGAGAAATGAGAAGGATGCAGGAAAAGTATGAAATGAGGGTCAACAGCCTGACTGAGGAAAACAACACCTTAAAAAATAGACTAACTCAAATGGCAAAGGAGGCCCAAAAGGGCAATGAGGAGAAGAATGCCTTTAAAAAGTCGAATTTGCCAGATGGAAAAAGAATCTCAAAAGCTCACTGAGGAGATTCATTCCTTCAGAGTTAGACTGGAGCAAATGGAAGCTAATGACTTTATGAGAAATCAAGATGCTGTTAAGCAGATCCAAACAAATGAAAGATTAGAAGGCAATGTGAAATATCTCATGGGAAAAACCACTGACCTGGAAAATAGATCCAGGAGAGACAATTTAAAAATTATTGGACTACCTGAAAGCCATGATCAAAGAAAGAACCTAGAAATCACCCTTCAAGAAATTCTCAAGGAAAACTGCCCTGATGTTTTAGATCCAGAGGGCAAAATAGAGGTTGAAAGAATCCACCGATCACCTCCTGAAAAAGATCCCAAAAAGAAAACTCCCAGGAATATTATAGCCAGGTTCCAGAATCCCCAGATCAAGGAGAAAATACTACAAGCAGCCAGGAAGAAACAACTTCAATATTGTGGAAACACAATCAGAATAGCCCAGGACCTGGCAGCTTCTACACTGAGGGATCGAAGGGCATGGAATATGATATTCCAGAGGGCAAAAGAACTGGGAATGAACCCAAGGGTCACCTACCCAGCAAAACTGAGTATTTTGTTTCAGGGGAAAATATGGTCATTCAGTGGAAAGAGGACTTTCAAGCATTCTTGAGGAAAAAACCAGAGTTGAATAGAAAATTTGACATCCAGACACAAGAAGGAAGAGATGCCTGAGAAGGTAATCAGGGAAAAGAAATCAAAAGGAACTTATCAAAGTTGAACTATTTACATTCCTATATGGAAAAGCAATAACTGTGACTGATGATATCTTTCTCACTATGAAAATAATGGAAGAAGGGTGTGTGGTCATATGAATACATATGTGAATGTGTGTGTATATGGTTACAGTTATATGGATAGAGGGCATAGGTTGAATTTGTTGGGAAGGGAGAATACTCAAGGGATGAAATTATGAGGTGAGAGAGGAAAGTGGCAAGAGGAGATGGGGAGAGACAGGGTAGGGTAAACTATCCCATGTAGAAGAAGCAAGGGGAAGTGGTTGCAAAAGAGGGGGAGAATAAGGAAGGCTAAAAAGGCAAAACCACATTCACATTGAATTTGGTTCAGGGAGAAAATGACATACAAACTAAATGGGATATCTCAACCTGCAGCAGGATAGGGGGAAGGGGGATGAGAGGAGGGATGATGGATGGGAGGGCATCCTTGGGGTGAGGGGAGGTTGGAAGTACCCACTATAGAAGAGGGACAGGATCATGTAGGGAATGGACCAGGTGGGGGGTGGGATGAGTGGGAGGGAATTATAAGCAGCCTTGTACAATATATCTACTATGATAACGCTTTGCATAGCTAGACATGTACAACATATACTGAATTACTTATCTCCCAAGAGGGAATGGGTGACAAGGGAGGAAGGAAATGGATCTGAAATCTGAGGTCATAACATTAAATGTTTCAAATATATATAAATACTATTATTAATACTCTTTTGCTTGTAATAGGGAGATAAGATGTGCAGGCATTGGGATGCAAAGACTCACCTTCCTCTAATGGAAAAGTCGATAGGGGTATGGGAGAAGGTATGGGAGAGAGCAGATTGGAGGAAGCGATATCTTGTGGGATTACTTTTCTGGGAGGTTGGGTAGGGAATAATGGGGGGAAAATGATTGTAACTCAAAATCTGGCGGAAATGAATGATGTAAAACAGAAGTTAATAAAGCATTTGTTTAAAAAAATAAATAAATAAAAAAAATAAAAGATCTGTGAAAAAAAAAAAAGAATGTGAGCTTCTTGAGGGCAGGCCCTGGTTTTCCTTGCTGTTGTATTGTCAGCACTAAGCACAGTACCTGGTACATAATAAGCACTTAAACATGCTTGTTGACTTGACTCATGATGCTTATAGTCCAGTTGGGAAGAAAAGACATGAACACATAAGAGAACAAAACAGTTTATAATTAAATGCCAGGCAGTGAGATGGCACAGTGGATAGAATGCTAGACTTGGAGACAGGAAAACCTGAGTTAGGTCTGACCTCAGACACTTACTAGCTGTGTGATTTTAGGCAAATCTCTTCTATTGTTTTCCTTAGTTTCCTCAATTGCAAAAATGGTAATAAACAGCATCTACCTCCAAGCATTGCTGTAAGGATAAAATGAGATATTTCTAAAGCACTTAGCACAATGCCCAGCATATAGTAGGTGATATATAAAAAGGCTATTGTTGTTAGAAATATTCTAAGGGGAAAATAGAGGGAAAAATCAGTGTGGCCTGGGAAAACCAGGGGGAACTTTCTGGAGGAACTGGAGCTGGAGTTGAGTCTTGAAATAAGGGTAGGATTTGTTGTTGTTTGTCCTTCATTATTGAAGAGGACCATGACATCAGGGAGATGGTAACCATGACTTGCGAGTGAATTGGATTTAAGTGAGGCAGGGCTGTGTGAAGTCACCAGCTTCACTTTCTTCTCCAGAGCCATCTGGGTCCAGTGGCCAGATATAGATCAGGATGATTGGAGATGGCCCTGGATGCAGTGAGAGACCTTGGCCTTTTTAAGTTAAGGTCTTTAACAAGTCTCAATTTTACTGAGGCAACCCTCATTCAGTGATTAAGCTTAATAAGAAATAAGGCTAAGAATGGCCTCTTTATGTAGTTAAAAAAAATTGATCTGGGAGGGTAAGACCCTCAGGGAGGTTGGGAAGCAGAGGGCAGGCAACCAGCTTTGCAGAATAGTTTGAGAAAATGATTGGAATTAGACATATGCTTGGCCAGTGTTGAAAATATTTATTTTCCACCTCAGTGTAAATATACTCTTTATCTCTGCCCCCTCCCCAGACCAGTTTAAGCTGTGAAATATCTCTACTTCTGCTTTAAACTCCCAAATATTTCAAGTCATTCTACTCATGACTAGAACTGAGAGCCAGTCAGAGTCTTGGGGATGCATTGTAAACTTCCAACTAGCCACCAGTAAATTAATCATTTTAAAACACCCTTTTTATTATGCCTATCAGGGTCAGTTGTGTGTGGTCAGATGAAGCCTTGCAATAATCCTATAAGAGTATCAGTGAGGTTGTGTCATTGCTTTATTGAGGGATGGCCATGCCGTGGGATTATTTCCTGTCCCCCTGCAAACATGAAATTTCCTGGTGAGGGAAGAATGTTGTTTTAGTAATAAGGACTCTCTGCTGTCTCTTTTGTTGTTTGCCCTTTGGTTTCTCTCCATTTCCTGGTGATTACAATACTTGCTGTGGCTTTGATCTATCATATTCATTCTATCCAACTACTATTTTAATTATCTGTTGTTTTTTTAAAACAACATTCATTTCCAAAGATATTCCTCCACCACCCCCTGGTCAGCAAAGTGGTGAAGTAGATAGAGCACTGGCCCTGGAGTCAGGAATATCTGAGTTCAAATCCAGTCCCAAATATTTACTAGCTGTGTTACCCTGGGCAAGTCACTTAACTCCTATTCACCTCAATTCCTCTTCTGCAAAATTGGGACACACTGGAGAAGGAAATGGCAAAAACTGCTCCAGTAGCTTTGGAAGGAAAACCCCCATGGATAAAGTCCATGGGGCCATGTAGAGTCAGATACAACTGAATAACAACCACCCCCTAACCAGCTGGCAATCTTTTTAAACAAAAGGCATTTGCACAAAACTAACCACCACATTAACTGAGTCTGATGGTGTATAAATGAAGGGATAAATGAATGAAAAAGCAATTATTTTTTTTCAACTTCTGTTTTACATCATTCATTTCCGCCAGATTTTGAGTTACATTCATTTCCCCCCCGTTATTCCCCTCCCAGAATAGCAGTCCCACAAAATATCACTTCCTCCAATCTGCTCTCTCCCATACCTTCTCCCATACCCCCTTCGACTTTTCCATTAGAGGAAGGTGAATCTTTGTGTCCCAATGCCTGCACATCTTATCTCCCAATTACAAGCAAAAGAGTATTAATAATAGTATTTATATATATTTGAAACATTTAATGTTGAGACCTCGAATTTCAGATCCATTTCCTTCCTCCCCTGTCACCCATTCCCTCTGGGGAGATAAGTAATTCAGTATATGTTGTACATGTCTAGCTATGCAAAACATTATCATAGTAGATATATTGTACAAGGCTGCTTATAATTCCCTCCCACTCATCCCACCCCCCACCTGGTCCATTCCCTACATGATCCTGTCCCTCTTCTATAGTGGGTACTTCCAACCTCCCCTCCCCTCAAGGATGCCCCCCCATCCATCATCCCTCCTCTCATTCCCCTTCCCCCTATTCTGCTGCAGGTTGAGATATGCCATTTAGTATGTATGTCATTCTCTCCCTGAACCAAATTCAATGAGAATGTGGTTTTGCCTTTTTTTTTCCTTCCTATTCTCCCTCTCCCTTGTAATCACTTCCCCTTGCTTCTTCTACATGAGATAGTTTACCCTACCCTGTCTCTCCCCATCCCCTCTTGCCACTTTCCTCTCTCACCTCATAATTTCACCCCTTGAGTATCCTCTCTTCCCAACAAATTCAACCTATGCCCTATATCCATATATAACTGTAACCATATACACACACATTCACATATGTATTCATATGACCACACACCCTTCTTCCATTATTTTCATAGTGAGAAAGATATCATCAGTCACAGTTATTGCTTTCCATATAGGAATGTAAATAGTTCAACTTTGATAAGTTCCTTTTAATTTCTTTTCCCTGATTACCTTCTCAGGCATCTCTTGCTTCTTGTGTCTGGATGTCAAATTTTCTATTCAACTCTGGTTTTTTCCTCAAGATTGCTTGAAAGTCCCCTATTCCACTGAATGACCATATTTTCCCCTGAAACAAAATACTCAGTTTTGCTGGGTAGGTGACCCTTGGGTTCATTCCCAGTTCTTTTGCCCTCTGGAATATCATATTCCATGCCCTTCGATCCCTCAGTGTAGAAGCTGCCAGGTCCTGTGCTATTGTGATTGTGTTTCCACAATATTGAAGTTGTTTCTTCCTGGCTGCTTGGAGTATTTTCTCCTTGATCTGGGGATTCTGGAACCTGGCTATAATATTTCTGGGAGTTTTCTTTTTGGGATCTTTTTCAGGAGGTGATCTGTGGATTCTTTCAACCTCTATTTTGCCCTCTGGATCTAAAACATCAGGGCAATTTTTCTTGAGAATTTCTTGAAGGGTGATTTCTAGGTTCTTTCCTTGATCATGGATTTCAGGTAGTCCAATAATTTTTAAATTGTCTCTCCTGGATCTATTTTCCAGGTCAGTGGTTTTTCCCATGAGATATTTCACATTGCCTTCTAATCTTTCGTTTGTTTGGATCTGCTTAACAGCATCTTGATTTCTCATAAAGTCATTAGCTTCCATTGCTCCAGTCTAACTCTGAAGGAATGAATCTCCTCAGTGAACTTTTGAGATTCTTTTCCATCTGGCAAATTCGACTTTTTAAGGCATTCTTCTCCTCATTGCCCTTTTGGGCCTCCTTTGCCATTTGAGTTAGTCTATTTTTTAAGGTGTTGTTTTCCTCAGTCAGGCTGTTGACCCTCATTTCATACTTTTCCTGCATCCTTCTCATTTCTCTTCCCAATTTTTCCTCCACTTCTCTTATTTGATGTTTAAAGTCCTTCTTAAGGTCCTCTATGGCCTGCAACCCGCTCATGTTTTCCCCTGGGGCTTTTGGAGCAGGACTCCTGACCTCACAGTCCTTTTCCTGCTCTATGCCCCCAAAATAGGAGTCTAGGGTTGCATTTTCTGTTTCCTTTGCCTTGGCATGTTGCCACTTAATTACTTGACTTTTGGGCTTGTTGCCACTCTATGGCTTTAAGGCCAGATAGAGGAATTTTCGTCCCGAACGTGTGGGGGGCCACTTCCGTTTCTGGCAAGCTGTAAACCCACCCACGACTTCCACCCTAGATCACAATCCAGATCCAGGGAGGTTAAAGCAAGAGCGATTACCCCCCCAAGACTGATTGCTGGATCTCCCTACAAATTCACAGGCCAGGAGCTGGAGCTGCCTCTGAAAACTACAAAATGGCATGTCTCCTCAGAGGCTTCTAGCCCCCAGGGGAGGGAGCCGATGCATTCCCCAAATACAGGTCCCAAAGTCCATAGGACACTAACCTCTTACTTTGTCCTAGGCATGTCTATGTTGATAATTCTGGAGTCGCCACAGCTGCTGGTGTTCTGGGGTTCCTCCAGCCAGCTGCTGGCCCTGCCTCCCTTGGGCTAAAACCTCAGCTCATGGGGACCTGGGCTCTACTTGACTCCGCTCCCTGCACTCTTCGCACTGCGTGCTGCCGGCTCCCAGACCACTGCGCTGGTCCTTCCTGCAGGGCTGCTGGGCTGTCCTCAGCGGGAGGTTAGCTTCTCTGTGTCGTTCTGTGGGTGCTGGGGCTCCAGAAGTTGTTCAGAGTCTCCTTTTACATCGTTTGGGGGGAATCTGGGGGCAGAGTGGCTTGGATGAGCTGTTTTTACTCTGCCATCTTGGCTCCGCCCCGAAAAAGCAATTATTAAATCCTTACTATACCCTCTGCTTTGCTGTTGTTGTTCAGTCATTTAGCCATGCCTGAATTCCTGACCCCATGGACCCTAGTACACTAGGCCCTTCTATCCTCCTCTATCTCTCAAAGTCTGTCCAAGTTCACATTTGTGGCTCCCACAGAAGTACCATCCATCCATCCCATCCTCTGCTGTCCTTTTTTTCTTTTGCCTTCAATCTTTCCCAATGTCAGATTCTTTTCCAATGAGTTCTGTCTTTTAATTATGTGGCCAAAGTATTTAAGCTTTAGCTCCAGTGTATGGCCTTCCAGTGAACAGTCTGAATTAATTTCTTTAATTAATTAATCTGAGACTTATTTTATCTCCTTGCTGTCCAAGATACTCTTAAGAGTCTCTAATATCACAATTCTAAAGAGTCAATTCTGCAGTGCTCAGCTTTCCTTATAGTCCAACTCTCACAATTATATATCGCTACTGGAAAAACCATAGCTTTGACTATAGAGATCTTTGTCAGTGAGATGACATCTCTGCTTCTTAGTATGCTGTCCATATTTGCCATAGCTTTCCTTCCAAGGAGCAAGTTTCTTTAAATTTCTTGGCTGCGGCTGCCATCTGCAATGATCTTTGAAACCCAAAAATATAAACTCTGATGCTTCTTCCATTTCTCCTCTCTCTATTTACCAGGAAGTAATGGGATCAGTTTCCAAGATCTTAGCTTTTGATGTTAAGCTTCAAGCCAGTTTTATCTCTTTCACCCTTATCAAGGGGCTTCTTAATTCCTCTTCACTTTCTGCCATTAGAGTGGTATCATGGCATAACTGAGATCATTAATATTTTCCCCAGAAACCTTAATTCCAGCTTTTGATTCATCTAGCCTGGCATTTCACATGATGTACTCTGAATTTAAGTTAAATAAATAAGTATCTCTTCTCGTCTTATTCCTTTTCCAATCTTAAATCAATCAGTTGTTCCATGTTTGGTTCTAACTGGTGTTAGAATCTACATGTAGGTTCTTCAGAAGACAAGTAAGATGACTGGTACTCCCCTCTCTTTGAGGACTTGTTATATTTTGTTGTGACCCACAGAGTCAAAGGCTTTAGTGTATCAATGAAGCAGATGGAGATGTTTTTATGGAATTCCTTTGCTTTTTCTGTCCAGTGAATGTTGACAATTTGATCTCTAGTTTCCCTGCCTCTTCAAAAACCAGCCTGCTCTTCTGCTAATTCTCTGTTCATATATTGCAGAATCCTGGCTTGCACATCTTGAGCATAACTTTGCTGGTGTGTGAAATGAGCACAATTGTTTGATAATTCAAACATTCTTTGGCATCACCCTTCTTTAGGATTGGGGTATAACCCGATCTTTTTCCAATCCAGTGGTCACTGTTAAGTATTCCAAATTTGTTGGCATATTGACTGCAGCACTTTAACAGCCTCACCTTTTAGGTTTTAAATAGTTCAGCTGGAATTCTATCACCTCCACTAGCCTTATTGTCAGCAATACTTCCTAAGCCCTGCTTGACTTCATTCTCCAGGATGTCTGGCCCTACATCATTAACCACACCATTGTGGTTATTGGTAATGTTAAGCTTTATCTTGCTTAGTTCTTTTGTGTATTCTTGCTACCTCTTCTTAATCTCTTCTGTTTCTATTAAATGTGTGAACACAAATACATGAGTAAGACTTTCCCTTCCCCCAAGGAGCTTACATTTTAAGAGGAGTAGATATATAGGGGACCCAAGAGCCAAGATTTGGTTCAGGGAGTCACAGTAATAATGAGTTGATCCATAAAGAAGTCAAGAGGCACATACTTTTCCAGGGCCAGCCAATCAATATCAATTGCCCTATGTGCCAGGTACTGTGCTAAGTGCTGGGGATACAGACAGAGGCAAAAGGCAGTCCCTTTCCTTAAGGAGCTTACTATTTAATGGGGAGACAGCATACAAAGGAATATATACAAATAAGCTACATTCGGAATAAATAGCAAAGAGTTAACAGAAGAAAGACATTAGAATTAAGAGGGATTGGGAAATACTTCTTGTAAAGGATGGGATTTTAATTTTAATTTAAGAGAAGCCATAGAAGTCAGTAGGCAAAGCATTCTGGGCGTGGAGGACAGCCAGAGAAAATGCCCAGAACCAAGAGAGGGAGCATCTTCTTCATGGAATTGCCAGGAGGCCAATGTCACTGAATCAAAGATCTGGGTTGCATAATAAGGTATAAGAAGGCTGGAAAGGTAGGAGAAGGCTAGGATATGAAGGGCTTTGAATTCCAAACAGAAGATTTTGTGTTTGATCCTGGACTATCAGTGGTAGTACTGAATTATTTACACTTTTCCAGACTAAGAAGTGGAAAGGAAGGTGGGTCAGGACCGAGAAAGGATGTGAAATGTGGTCTGCTCTGATAGTTGGGATGCCCAGATATAAAGGGCTAGTTGAGTTTGTCTTCTTCAAACTCAGTTGAGTCCAGGATAGAAGTTTCAAACCTGAGCGAGTTAACTCCTCCAGAGACAATGAGAAGTTTTTTTCTTAAGGATCTCTCTGAAAGTGTTGTTCCAGGTGAGGAGAAGTATGGGCAAGGCAGATGGCAAGGTGATTAGAATGCATGGTTGGATGGGATTTAAAGCCTGGATCTTTTATATAGCATTCCTACCATATTCATAGTACTTCACCTCTGATAAAGAGGAGGATGTGCATTTCTCATCTTTTATAAGAATTTATTCAGCATCTACAGTGTGCAGGGAACTGTGCCCTAGAGATAGAAAAAAACAAAAAAAATACAGTTCCTTTCTCCTCCTGCCCAAAAAGAAAACAGTCCTTGACCTCAAAGAGCATAAATTCTCCTGAGAGTAAATAAGTTGCACACAGGAAAACAATATAAATAAAAAGTGAATCAAATTCCGAAATTTAACCCATTCCAAATCCTGGTTCCACTCTTTTCTCCCTGTAAGACCTTGGGAAAAGTCTCTTCATCTCTCTAAGCATCAGTTTCCTATCAAATGAGGAAGCCAGACTAGATTTATTGATAGGTTCCTTTCAGTTTTAAAGTTATGGTCCTAAATGTCTTGCTCTGCATTCTTTGTCATCTAATTTCTTCACTAACATATTTCAACCTTATGGTCAGAGTGACAGATATCATATCTATACACACATGTGTGTATGCATACACACACATATACACATATATATGGCAGGGGAACAGAAGAGAAAAGGAAAAAAGAAATCTACATAATAATTTGAACTCAATGTGAATTGAAAATAAAATAAATTATATTTATGTGTGTGTGAGTATGTGTGTGTGTGTGTGTGTGTGTGTGTGTATGTGTGTGTGTGTTTGTGTGTACAACTTGAGATCAAGAGAGATCTAGCTTGGAATTCTGACTCTGAAGCTTGCTGATAAATCATAACCTCTCTGAGTCTCATGTTTCTTATTCAGAAAGGCAATTGGTGTAGTGGATAGAATAGTGAGTGTAAAATCAGGAAGACTTGAGTTCAAATCCAAACGGAGACCCTGGGCAAGTTACTTAACCTCTTTTTGCCCCTCTTCCTTCAGCTGGAAAAAGGGGATAAAAATAAAACTACCTATCTCACAGGACTGTTATAAGGATGAAAGTAGATAATATTTGTAAAAAACAAAACCCTTAGCATAGTGCTTGGCATCTAATAGGAACCATATAAATACTTATTTCCTTCTCTTCCCTTCCCCTTATTCATAAAATGGCACTTCCTGTCTCAGTGGATTGTTGTGAAGAAAATACTTTGTAAATATGAAAACACTAGAGAAATGTGAGGTTTTTTTATTATTGTGGTAATCTGTGTGTGCTTTGGCACTCAGATTTGGAACGCTCACCTGACCCCTGCCTTCATCTTTTCCTTTGAGCTTTCAGGTAGTCCATAAGGCTAGTCCCCTCCCTATAACTACCTTTTAGTTCTCTTATTAGTCTTTGTTTTCTCAAGCTCCCCCATCCCCAACTTTAGTCATTTCCTTCTAATCTAGCCTATCTTTCTGTAATCTACTATTATTCACAATAAGAATACAGATGGTCAGTTTGTGTATTACTTTATGGCAGTGATCATGTAATTTTTCTTTTCTTTTTGGAGAGGGAAAGGCAGGGCAATTGGGGTTAAGTGACTTGCCCAAGGTCACATGGCTAGTAAGTGTGTCAAGTGTCTGAAGCAGAATTTGAACTCATGTCCTTCTGACTCCAGGGCCGGTGCTCTATTTACTGAACCACCTAGCCACCCCAATCATGTAATTTTTTTTATCATATTTCCTCCAGCACTTCAAGCAGTAAAAACTTGTTCCTGTTGATAATAACATTCTCCTTCCCAAAAGCTCTCTGCTTTAAAAGAAAGTTCAAATCCATCAGCCTGTCAGTGACTCCTACCTTCATTCTAGCCCCAGTTGGTCCATCCAATCTCACCTTCCACCATTTCTCCATATTAACTAGCTACTCTCATCATTCTGGTTTTCTCATGAGTATATTCTATTATTTCTTCCTTAGTTTCCTTTGTTCATACTGCTGCCTCTTCCTGGAGGAAGAGTCCTTTCTCTCTAGTCCTTTCTACCTATCCAAGGCATACCCATATTTCAGGACTAAGTTTGAGGACCATCTTTCCTAGGCAACCCTTTCCAACTACTATCCCATTGTGATATCTCTCTTCAAACATTCCTATAGCACTGATTATCATATGAGCATATTTGAGGGCTCCATTACAGAATTCTAGTCTTAAAACTAGGACATTTCAGATTGGGTTGACATATAACCTCTGACACTAGTGTGATCATAGGGAAGTTACAACCTCTCAGAGTCTCATTACCCTCCTCTAAAGAAAGGGGCAAAGCCTATAGTGCTTGCCTACTTCCCAATGAAACTTAAATGAGATGAGGCCTGAAAATACTTTTCAAAACATAAAGCATTACATAAATGTTGTGTCTTAAAGTTATGTCTTCCATTTCTATTTAACTATTTTATATTGAAAAATACTTTGACACTGAATTTATCTATTTATTTACCTACTCATTTATCAATTTTTTCATTTGTTCATCTATTTATTCACTCACTATATTCACGTCTTTATTCATCCATCTATATATTAATTCACCCATCTCTTTATTTGCTTTAACTACATATTAATCAATTAGTTATCTTAATTATTTCTTTTTTTGGCCTAGGGATGTGACCTCGTTTCTATCTTTCACAGGGTTGGCTACATTTTGTATTTAAGATGATGTTTACCAATGGAGCCAATATTTCAATGATTCATTCCTCTTGGAAAATACTCAAGCTTCTCATTTGATCTCTACCAAATGTGTTTTTGTGCCAGGATTAGTCTCACTTGGGCAGTATCATTTTTTCTTTCTTTTGCCAGGATATTATGCTTAAAAGAATGGGGTCATGGGGCACATGATCTAAAGTGGCTAAAGAGATTTTTAAATTCCATCAAGTAGAGGACTCGACATTTCAACAGATTAACATTTTATATTAACTTTAATTGAATAGTTTAAAAAACCAAAAATCTAAAAAGTCCAATACCAGAAGTCAAATTACATAAATTTAGAAATATATAATTCTCTGGGGTAGCTAGGTAGTGCAGTGAATAGAGCACCAGCCCTGGAGTTAGGAGGACCTGAGTTCAAATCCAGATTCAGACACTAAACACACACAAAAAACTAGCCATGTGACCTTGGGCAAGTCACTTAACCCCAATTGCCCCTCCAAAAAGCAAAAATAAGGACATATATAATTCTCCAAGCATAAATATTGTGTAAGTGGTCCCTGCATCTTAGGGAATACTACCAAGAGAATGGACACCCTTACTCTTGTTTATGTACTCAACAGTTCAGGGATGCCAGCTTCCTCACTATTCATCACTCAGACCCTCCATTGCCCAACTCTGGGTATTTACATAAGCTTTCTCCCATGCCTGGAACTCATTCATTCATTCATTCATTCATTCATTCATTCATTCTCTCTCTCTCTCTCTCTCCCCTCCCTCCCGTTGCCCCCTCCCTCTCTCCCTCCATCCTCATTTCTACCTCCTGACTTTCCTGACTTCCTTCAAGCCTTAGACAAAGTCCCATCTTCTCTAAGAAGCCTTTCCTAAATATTGTTAATCTCAGTGCCTTACTTCTAAGATTATTTCCCATTTATTCTGTATGTATCATATGTGTACAAAGTTGTTTACATCTTATGTCCCCATTAGACTGAGATTTCCTTGAGATCAGGGACTGAGTTTGATTTGTTTTTTTATCTTTGTATCTCCAGTACTTGACATAGTGGCTGGCACATTGTAGGTGCTTGATAAATGCTCATTGACTTGACTTAACTCCACTCTAATGAGCTGGCTTAGTAGTGCCCCCGCCAAGTCTCCAAGACATAAGTTGCAGAACAGTTGCTGTTTATGTCCTCAAAGGAAACTTTTCTGAAATGTTTGTTTGGGGACTGAGAACACAACCATATCTCCCAAAAGAAAGAGTGATATTAAAGTGGAAATCAAACAATGTCATTGTGCTTTCTAAGTGGATGCAGCTCCTGCTCTACAAGTGTTGCTATGGAGACATGAAGAGTCAGGAAGTAACTGAGTAGTTTCTATTCCAGAATTCACCAGGTTGATGATGAGGAAATTTGTTTTTGTGAGAGAGACTTCTGGGAAGAAAATGGAGGAAGACCTTCTGTCTTTCAGCACCATGTGGAAGTGTAGTGAGTGCTTTGGGTATTATAGGGTGCATCATAGGGTGCTCCTCTCTCCACACTTTGGTCCCCTGGACAACGGGACTCTTGTAGGCTGGTGCTTTGGATATCAGAAAGTGTGTGCTATGAGTGGCAACAGCTGAAGCAGCTAGGTGTGGAGCTGGTTAATCAATCTCACACACACAGCCTCTGACACCTTCCTTTTCTATCCCTAGTCAGGGAATTGTGTTCCATTAACTGTCCAAGCTACCAATTCCTGGTCACCTCACCCTTCAGAAGAGGGTGAAGTTAAGGAGTGGAGCAAATTTTGTTCCTTGTCTCAGAGATCTTAAACAGCTGTTTCCTTATTTTTTCCAATTCATTTTTTTTCAAGTCCAAAATCTCTCCCTTGACCTCCTTCTCCCCATATAGAAAGTAAGAAGAATAAAATCCTTTACAAATATAAAATCAAGGAAAACAAATTCTGGTATTGAACACATTCCCAAAAACCAAAAACTAAAAGCAAAAACTTGGGTCTACATTCTGAGTTTATCATCTCTCTATTTGGAGCTTGTATCATTATGAGTTCTTTGGACTTATGGTTGGTCATTGTGTTGATCAGAGGTCTTATGTCTTTTTTAAAAATTTTATTCTGAACTTAAGAAATAAAACAAGCATTTCCATAACAAAGTAGAACAGGAAAAAAAAGAGGATTGTAATAAAACTGCAAATTTATTATGTACAACTTGCCTTTCCTTTTAAATATATAATAAAGTTATCATGTAACTTTCTTCCCCCCCATCCCACCTCCCTTGTGATAGCTACCATTAGACCCAAATAAACATGCACATACACATATGTATGTAAATCTAAACTATATATACTTCTATTTGTCAGTTCTTTCTCTGGATGCAGATAGCATCTTCTTTCATAGATCTTTTGTAGTTAATTTGGGCATTTATAATTTAAAAAAAGTTGTTCTTGAAACAATATTGCTGTTACTGTGTATAATATTCTCTTGGTTTTACTTTTTTGCTTTTCATGATTTCATACAAGCCTTTCAATGTTTTTCTAAACTCAACCTTCTCATCATTTCTCATAGCACAGTAGTATTCCATCACAATCATATATCACAACTTGTTTAGCCATTCCCCAACTGATGGGTATCCCCTCAATTTCTAATTATTGCTAATATAAAAAGAGCTGCTATAAATATTTTAGAAAATGTAGATTCTTTTCCTTTTTACTTGATCATTGTGAGAAACAGATTTAATATGCTGTATCAAACCTAATGTTGTATCAAAGGGTATACACAGTTTTATAACTCTTTGGGCATATTTCCAAATTACTCTCCAAAATGGTTGGAGCAATTCGCAGTTCTATGAACAGTGTATTAGTGTCACAATTTTTCCACATCCCCTCTCACCTTTGTCACTTTCCCTTCAATTATTTTAGTCAATTTGATAGGTATAAAACAATATCTTAAGGTTGTTTTAATTTGCATTTCTCTAATCAATAATGATCCAGAAAATTTTTCATGGTGATCACAAATTGCTGTGATATCTTCATTCCAGTTTTCTAACTGCCTGTCCATATCCTCTGACCATTTATTAATTGTGGAAGAATTGTATCCTTATAGATCTGACAAAGCTCTTTATATATTTGAAATAGGAGACTTTTATCTGAGAAACTGTTTATGAATCCCCCCCCCCCAATTTTTTGCTTCTGATCTTGGCTACATTGGTTTTATTTGTGCAGAACTGTTTTAATCTGATGTAATTGAAATTATCCATTTTATACCTCACACTGCTCTCTATCTCTTGTTTATTCATAAATTGTTCACCTATCCAAAAGGCTGTTAAGTCATGTGTCCCATGTTCTTCAGATTTTCTTGTAATATCTCCCTTTATATCTAGGCCATGTATTCTTTTATTTTATTTTAAAAATTTATTTATTTTTAGTTTACAAGATTCAATTCCATAGTTCCTTGAGTTTCAAATTTCCCTTCCCTCCCTCCTCCCACCCCCCACGATGGCATATAGTCCAGTATAGGATCTGCAAATACTTTCACAATAGACATTAGTCAAGTTACAAAGGCGTATTATACTAGATGGGATGAAAAATGGCAAAGAAGAAATAAAACCAAACAATGAAAAGTATGGAAGAATTCATCCCATTCACATTCACAGTAATGATGACTATCTGTCTCTTCCCCTCCATCCTATTCCCTCCCCTGCTTATGCTTTTGTTTCTTCCTTCTCCCTTCCCCTCCTTAAAGTTTTCCCTTTTGACCTCCCCCTCCCTCAGTGTTCCCACCCAGTGACCCCCCTTCTTAACCTACCCACTCCCCTTACTACTATTTCCCTCCCCTCTAATCCCCCCTTTTAGACTCCTCCTTTTTTATCTCCCCCCCTTACCTTCCTACTGCCTATAGTTTTTATACTTATCAGAGTAAGTTACTCCCCGTTTGACACCAAACCAATGAGAATAAATTTCAAACAGTGCTCCTCTCCCTCCCTCCTTTTCCTCTATTTAATGAATTTATGTGTCTATTCACATTAGAACTTTACTGATTGAGTTGATCCCTCTTTGAACCAGAACCAGTGATAATAGTGTTTGAATGTTGTTCCTCTCCCTCTTTCTTTCCCCTCAACTATAGCGTGTTTTTATTAGGCCAGGTATTCTTGACCTTATCTTAGTAAATGGCATAAAAGATTGGTATACACCCATTTTCTGCCAAACTGCGTTCCAGTTTTCCCAATAACACTTTTTTTTTTTTTTACCAAATAATGAATTCTTATTCCCCAAACTTAAGTCTTTATATTTGTCAAACACAAGGTTACAATAGTAATTTGCTGTTGTAGATTGTATGTCTATTCTATTCCACTGATCTACCTTTCTATTTCTTAGCCAGTACCAGATAGCTTTGATAATTACTGCCATAAAATATAGTTAAGATCTGGTACAGCTAAACCTCAATCCTTTACATTTTTTATTGGATCCTTTGATATTCTTGACCTTTTGCTCTTCCAAATGACTTTTGTTATTATATTTTCTAAATAAGTAAAAGAAATTTTTGGTAATTTTATTACCAAATGCATTAAATATATAGATTAATTGAGGTTAAATTGTCATTTTTATTATATTGATCCTGCCTACCCATGGATAATTGATATTTCACCAGTTATTTAAATCTGACTTTATTTGTATCAAAGTTGTTTTAAAAATAATTTTGCTCATATGGTTTCTGGGTTTTTTTTGGGCAGGTATGCTTCCATGTATTTTATACTGCTTAAAGTTATTTTAAATGGGTGGGATGGAGAGGCTGGAGGAGAAGGGGCCTAGCCATAGAGTTGCCAAAAAGAAAAACAAAAGAAAGGAGAATTACTAAAGTATTTTTAAAGACTACATAGGAGAGAACAGAAGGAAGTACAGAAAGAAACAGACAAGCAAGATAGCTTTGAAAGTTACATGTCAAATTTATCATATCCTCAAGAGGAAAAACAAGTTGTATATAACAGAAACCCAGTGTTGTCTACAATCTTTTTTTCTGCACTACTTTCTATATGGAAATATCAATTTTATTTCATGTTTGTTAAATTCAAAATAAGAAGAACAACACAACAACCTGGAATGAGAATTAATAAGGGAAACAGGATAATAGGAGTTAGAGAGATGATCAAGCAACCTAGAATATTTGCCAGCCCTAAGTCCTGGCAAAATTTACAAGTGTGTTCCATAATTGTTTACCACTACTGATAATACTTATGAATTTATTCCCTTTTTATAGATGGAAAAAAATTAGGGGCTCATCAAATCCTTGTCTGGTGTAATTAAAGATGACATCAGAGTAAGATTTGCTGAGTGAACTTTTTTTGCCCTCTCTGAGAAAGAGACCTTTAACTCCTATCAGTGAGAGCTGTGAGGGAGAGGGGAGAGAGGAAGAAAGGAAGAGGGAAAGAAGGAAAGGGGGAAGAGATTAAAGTCAGGCATTCAACCTGGAGTCCATGGAAAGATTTTAGGTAGTTTGTGGACTTGGATGGAAAAATTGTTTTATTTCTCCTAACCTTTGGTCCTTTGTCACTTTGTGCATTTAAAAGACATTATCCTGAGTATATATTCCATTGCCTTCCTCAGCCTGCCAAAAGGGTCTACAACAAACAAAAAAGTTAAGAATTCTTGTTTAAAGGGGACAGAGAAAGTAATAATTATCCCTTTTCCTCCATCAAAACTAATACAAGTTACTTAGATTGCAGGGATATAGGCTACCAGGGCTGGGAAACTGGTTCTGCAGTTGCTGAGGCAGATTGCTTGGAAGGATTTCTAGCATCTAAACCCAGAGATCTCATCAGACTTTGCTTCTGGGTAGAGACAAATGTATACTGCTATAAGCAGGGCATATTTCATCTAACCTGGATCTTTTCTATGCATCCTGCCATGTCAAGTCACTACCTCTTGCCTGTATGGGCATATTATTGTGAAGATCCAGTTTTAAGCATCTTCTTTATACAGGAGACCCAGACAAGAAGGAGGATAGCATTTCAAGTCAGGAGTTCTTAACCTGACATCTAGGTGGCACAGTAGATAGAGTAGGGGCCTGGAGTCAAGAAGACCTAAGTTCAAATTGAGATTCAGAGATTTATTAGTTGTACAACCTTAAGCAAATCACTTAACCTCTATTTGCCTCAGTTTCCTCAACTATAAAATGGGGATAAAATATTACCATTCTCCCAGGATTATTGTGAGGATAAAATGAGATGTTTGTAAATTACTTAGCAGAGTTCTTGGCACAAAGTAGGTTCTATATAAAGACTAGTTGTTGTTGTTAACATTATACTTATTAACAATCACCCTGACTTTTGTCTTGCCACTGGACTGTGGTGACTGTGGAAGAGAGTGAGGCTGTCGACTTTACAAACATCTGTTTCATATATCCAATTGATTCAAAAGTCAAGACATCACTCTGTGATGTCATTGGTCCTCTTTAAAAATGGAGGATGGACAATAATATGCCTTACCACTGAAACATCTTTTCTATCCCAGATTCTTTGGCAATCTGTTGAAGTCTTCTCCCTTCTCACAATAATATTTTTAAAAGCATAAAATAAAATACATAGGATTTAAAAGGAAATCAATGACATTGAAATACAGTTCTCAAAACATTTTAAAAAACAAGATCATAGACCCCACATTAAGAATCCTTGCTCTAGAGCTTAACCTGGGTCTCTCACATGGCACCCAGGTTTACCCTATGCTGCACTTGGCAAGGACAGGCAAAAGAATGTTATACCAGGTACATAGAGTTCAAAACAAAAGGAACGTTCTTTTATTATATTCTGTCTTTGTCTTGCTTTTCCAGCTAAGCGCTTGGGTGTATGCTGCCTTTCAACTATATTTTAAATTGGTCAGCTTGCCAAGAGCTCTCTTCCATATTACAATACCTAAAAAGCACTTCATGAGCTAGGTCACAGACCAAACTCCTTCACAAAGAACATCCAGGGAAATCTTTCTACTTCTTTTCTTTGGTGCTAAATTAACCTTTTTCTTTTTAAAAGCCTTTTAAAAAAGCAAGTGATTTTTCCCATGGCTTTGAGAAGGGGAATAAAAAACCAGAGACAATGAGAAAGAGCCTGATTTAACCCTCTCTTTAGGGCCAGACTCCACTAAGTACTAAACCCAGTCTAAACATGAGTCTCAGAAGTGGGTCCCCTTAGTGGGAGATGATGACTCTAGCCCCTTGGGATCTTTGTTATATAGAGAATGCATTTCTCTTAGTCTGGAAGTAACATTTGAAGGTTAATTAGTTCATCTGCCTTCAGGATATGCCACATTGACTATCCAAATAAGCAACAATTTCTCCTCCTCCTCCTTCTCCCCCCCCATTTTCATGGTAACTTTGACCCGCTCTGTTCTGACCTTAGTGAATCCATTCCTCCTTAGACAGCCTAGCAGCCCTATTCTCCCCAAAGGCTCACCAAAATATGATGAATCTCATGCCATCAGTGTAGCCCACTACAGCTCAAAACTCCTGAGCTCAAGAAATCTACCAACCTCAGCTTCCTTATTAGCTGGGATTACAAGCATGTGCTGCTAACACCTGGAAACCCTTTCTTAGTTTTGAAGTGTTCCAGAAATGGATTACATGAATGTGGCCAAACCATATTCCTTTTGAGAGTTTGATAGGGACACATGAAACCCCATCTTCATGAAAATGAGCAAAATCACTTTTACTCTCTCCAGAGTATGCTTGTTGATTGATTTCTCCCATGATCCTACTACAGAGCTATTGTTGGAGATAAGTCTTAGCAGAATTTTAGACAGAAGATTATTTGCGTGTTTGGCATTTCTCTTTTTCCCCCCTCTTGATAGAATAGTTCTTTTTAGGGGAGGGAAGATTATAGGCTATAGAGCTGTAATATTTAAAACATTTGTTTCATTTCAGAGTGCTATATGCCAATATCCAATAAGAGTCACAAAACTGATCACACTTTTCAGCCCGGGAATTGTACCCGCTAGGACTTTAGTCTAAATATATAATTTTTAAAAAAGGAAATTAAGGATCTCTCTCAACAGTAGGAATAACAACAACACACATCAGTAATGGAGCTTTGTGGCTCACAAAACATTTTATTTACATCAACACCATGTAAACATTGTTATCCTTATTCTACGGAAGAGGAGACAGATTCTGAGAAGTGAAGTTATTTGTTCAAAGCTAGTTAAGTGTCTCGGGTGTGTTTCAAATTCAGCTCTGCTTTTTCTAGTTCTAACGCTCTCCCCACTATACCAGGGCCCCCTTAAAATATTCATAATCATTTTATTTATAATAACCAAATACAGGAAACATCCTCCATATCAATCTAGGAGGAAATGGCTGAGTAAATGATGTTATGCTAATGTAATGAAATATTGTGTTATAATAGGAAGAATAGAAGGAAAAAATGGAAAGACTCACATGGTTCTACAAGACTATGAGCAACACAAACAGGAAGTGTATGCACACTTCTTATGATTGTACATAAAAATAAAACAAAACAAAAAGCAATGAAAATTCAGACAAATGTGGGAGGTGACACAAAAAAAACTTGCATTTTTGATTGCTTTTTATCAGAGCACTGAACTTAGAGTCAAAAGACCTGAGTTCAAATCCTACCTCAGACACTAACTTTGTGATCCCAGGAAAGTAATTTGATCTCTCAGCCTCAGTTTATCTGTAAAACAGGACTAATAATACCATCTACTCTAAAGTTGTTGGGAAGATCAAATGAGATAACTTATATAAAACACTTTCTTAACCTTAGAGTTCTATGTAAGAAGTGGCAACATCATCATCACTATTATCTTAAATGCAAAGAATTTTAGGTAAAGTTTTAACCTTTCTTTTGCATATTTTTCTGGATGCTAGATTAAATAATACATTTATAATATCATATAAATTTATAAGAATTTTTAAAAATCACTTTATCTATAAAATCCTAGACATCTTAGATAAACCTTAGGTTCCCTTTCAAATCTAATATTCTTTGGTTCTACATACTTGTGACATAAAGATCTGAAATACAGCACACAGTATTCTCTTCCTTGGGAATACTTGAATCATCCAAGGGAATGTGAGGGAGCAAACTGAGCTGATAGGTTGAAGCAGCCTGGCCTTTTAATAAATTTGGGTCATGCCTGTCATAACCCCTCTGCAAATGAGCTAGGTATGTAACCCTGGCTCCAAACCTGGAGTATTTGCATAAGATTTTCCTTGAAAAGACACACAATATTGAATCAATAAACAGAGTATCATGTGAAGGAATGTAATCCTGAGTTTAAGCCTGGAAGATCTGCATAAGACTCACTTCACTGGTGCAGAGAATGATGACACAACATTGTATGACTGCGTTAAGGAGAATCTTATTCTAGTGAGCCAAGCTTGAATCCCAGGTTATGACAGGATATAGGAATTTAGTGGGTGGCTCAAAAGGAAGTAATTTCATTGAAAGAGGAATATGCACAGAGAATTTACATCTGATCAAGGGACTGGTAAAGATCTCCAAATAAATGTGGTATTCATGACTGAAGTCACATGGAGAACCTAGTGAATCAATCATTCAATTAGTCAAGAAGCATTTATAATGCCAGATTAAATCAAAATGCTGGCCTTGAACAATAGGTGATGAAATCTATCAAAAGACAGATAGCACTGGCCAAATTATTGTCTAGGGAATATACTTCAGACACATTAAACAGGCCACAGAGAAACTACTTAGTAGTGAGCAAAGTGTCTCCAGGATCTTTAAGGGACAAAAAAGGCAAGTTTGATGTCAATGAAGGACAGCCTAGAGTTCAGAAGATAGAGTTAGGAATCTAGAGAGGGAGTAGGGAAGTACCCACAAAGGGCAAGAGAAGCTATAGAATAGGAATAAAACTCAAGGAAAATATGATCCACACCTGGAAAAAAGGTGAGCAAGTAGGTTCTGAGAAGGATTGAGGTTTATGCTAGGGCATAAAGTTATCAAAGTTATCTAGATGTATACTAGACTTGGAGTCAGGAAAACCTGACTTTAGTAATAAGTTGTTATGTTACATTGTTGTGAATGTTGTTGGGAAGATCAAATGAAGTCTCACATGAGGCTTTAGTTTCTTGAATGTTTCACTTTAGTTTATTGCTGAATAAATAGAGAATTTATTATACTATGCAATTAGATCTTTAAAGTTATTTGCAGCAGTAGCTCATTATTGACTTTACAACCTCAGTTTCTTCATCTATAAAATGAGGACATTGTGCTGGATGATATCTAAAGCCCCTTTCATCTTTCTATTTGTGTTCTAAAAATTGGACTATATTTGGTTGGTATTAAGACCAATCAAAAATGTGGTCAACAAAGCTTTTCTTGCTTGTACTTTATTTGTGAATCTTTCCTCTTGTGGCAATTTAAAAAAAAAATACTTTACCTTGGTTTCTTAAGAAAAATGATCTTTTTGTAGTTCAAGTTTGTCAGAGGAGAGGAGTAAGGGATTTCTGATTTAGGTCAATATAGAGATTTTATCTGAGTGTCCCCAGAGCTCAGGGTGGTGATAGTGCTGACCATTTACAGATTCTAGGGACAAAGGAAGACTCAGAATGTAAGGAAAGAGACCAATTGGTCATGGAGACATGCCAGGGCCATGCTATCATGGCCTCCCCCAAAATAGAAATAACCTTGAGAGCATTGGTGATGCTAAAGTTTGCTTTATATTTTCAGAGGAAATGCCTGAATTCTATCATTGGCCCTGAATTCTACCAAAAGGACATTCAAGTAAATCATCAATTTACCTCTTCCCTGGGAAGGAAGGAAAAGCAGAAACTTAGAGATGAGAGAATTGTTTCATCTTGTAGGTCAATTACAAAAGTCTGGCTCAGCAGGTCATTAGCAATTTCAGATGACCATGCCAATAACATCCACTCCCCATCTAGAACAAATAACCACAATAAAGCATTTGCTCCAGCCTCAAGCAACTATCTGTATCAAATGCCAATTCTTTTCTTTTTGCAAAGACAAGAGTGCTTCAAAAACAGTCTAATTATTAACAGCAAGTAGGAACTTGCAAGCAAAATATGAGGCACACATTTCTGTAAAAGACCATAGGGAAGAGCTCTTCAGTGCCATTTAATCAAATGGTTGCTTCCATTAATTACATTTTACTAGAAGCTGGAACTGTAAGTAAAATAGTTGTCAGCACCCAAATCTTAGTTTTACAAAAACATGATACAAGCAATAACCCTTCAGATAAAGAACATAGTTTTTAATTATAGAGATGTAATAAAAATTTAGCAACAAAAACTTCATTCTTTTATAAAGTTTAATAGCATGGTTGGCCAAAAACATACTGGCTTTGAACCTGGGTTCAAAACTTGGTTCTGACACATAGTACTTATGTGATTTTGGGCAAGTTGCTTAACCTTTCTGGTCTTCAGTTTCCTTTAACTACAAAATTAAAAAGTTGCATCAGATGAAGATTGAACAATAGAAGATTCTTTCTACCTCTCAATCTATTATCCTACAAATTGGTTCATAGTAAGTTAAAGGCAATGTCATTTTTTTCCTATTACTCACTGAAACTCTATTTGGATCCTGGATTCAAAGAACAGTGACTCAGTCCCCTATCTTATAGGAAAATCCCTCTTCTTGGATCCAGCTTTCTAACAAATTATTAGACATCCCATTTAATTAAATAAAAAATAGTTTAATTAAGATAATGAATTACCAAGGAAACCTTGGCAATCTTGAGTAGAATCAAACAGATAATAGGACTCAGAACCATCCATTTAATTTCAATCCCAAATCCTCTTCTTCTCTAAACCCAACCCTCAATGACTGGAGTCTTGAATCTCTCCAATCTTCTATCCTTAGACTGTAGCCTAATCTACTTCATCATTCTGCTTACATAATATGAAGGGGGGGAATGTGATAATCACACATATAAGTGGTTTTGACAGTTTGGGGACAGGGTTTAAGGTGTGCCGATCATCATTCTACAAATCCTTAATGTGATCAACAAGGTGACATTTTCTCTGATTCTTTCTGTCTCTCAAACTTCTCCAGAAAAGGAATTATGCACGAGTATGAAGCTATCTCCATGGTCTAGACACCAAGAACCTAAATGAGGTAAACCCATCTAATGAATAGCCAAGAGCAATAATCCCTAATAGTGCCCACTACCTTGGATAGAACTGAACTACCCGACTCACAACAAGAGAGGAAAGAGGGTTCTGCAACAGAATTCAACTCACATGCACATATATGCATACCCTCCTCCCAGTATCAAGGAACCAAAAGGCAGAAGCTTATCCTGCATGGAATAGCAGCTTGGTAGGGCTCTGTGCTACAATAGAGCTCAGCCAAAGGACTGAGAAATAAAAGGAAGGGAGGCAGGACATGTGGGTGTGGCTGCCTGACACTAAGAATGAGAAAGCCCAATGTCTAGCAGGGGCAAGTTCTGTCCATCCAAAAGTCATATGGGACAGGAGCTAAGGTTGATGAAACATGAATTGTCCATCACAGGAGGAAACTGAGGTTGCTTTGAGGTCTAGCAGTTTCCTAGGGAAACTGCTATTAAAGGGGAAGGAGTCAGAAAGTGAACAATAGGGAAATATAAGAAAAAGACTAAAGTTATCAAAGATCTCAGTAGGGAAAAAAAAGTCAGTTATTACTAAGACCTCAAGCACAAGTAAGTCCTTGGATGATTGCAAGACATATAATGATTCCATGCTCTGTGTTTTCACAATTTTCTGATCATTCTGGCATTATAGGTTGATAACAGGATTCCTCTTCCCCACAATTCCTTTTGTGTTTCATGGGTATGCTATCTCATCATGACTAGATAGAACGAAGTTGTAGTCAGAGAACCTCAGTTCAAATCCTGGCTTTTTTAAAGGTACCTTTGTAACTTTCAATAACTCACTGATCCTCTCTGGGCCTTAGTTTTCACATCTATAAAATGAGACTGTTGGACTAGAGATCAGGGTTGGGGAACCTGCAGCCTCAAGGCTGTGGCCCTCTAGGACCTCAAGTGCAGCCTTTTTTTTTTTTTTCTATTTTGGAGGGCAATTGGAATTAAGTAACTTGCCCAAGGTCACACGGCTAGTTTTTTTTTTCTTTTTCTGTTAAGTGTCTGAGGCCAGATCCAAACTCAGGTCCTCCTGACTCCAAGGCCGGCACTCTACTCACTGTGCCACCTAGCCACCCCTCAAGTGCAGCCTTTGACTGAATCCAAACTTCGTAGAAGAAATCCCCCTAATAAAAGGATTTGTTCTGTAAAACTTGGGCTCAGTCAAAGGGCCACACTTGGGGGCCTAGAGGGCTACATGTGGCCTTGAGGCCACAGGTTCCCCATCCCTGGACTAGCCTATGGCCTCAGATATCTCTTCCATCTCTAAATCTGTGATTCTATGAGTTCTTTGGTCACAAGGGGTTATTGTCTTTTTCTCTCTTCCCAAGTTTATAATCCTCTCCCTCAACCCTGCTAACCAATATGGTCACTAGTGCCTCTGGTGTTAAGATTTCTAAGGTTGAAAAAACACTATAATGGACATTTCCCACTAATAGCAGCTACTGGAATACCACCCTGATAAATCCAGGGCTGCATTCATTCAGATCTTTCTTATCATTGTGTCTTTTCTCTGCCCCCCCCCCCTTTGGAGGCAATTGATGTTAAGTGACTTGCCCAAGGTCACACAGCTAGTTAAGTGTCAAGTGTCTGAGGCTGGATTTGAACTCAGGACCTCCTGACTCCAGAGCCAGTACTCTATTCCTTGCACCACCTAGCTACCCCTCAATGTGTCTTTTCAATCAAGAAAGCAGCTTTAGTGTTAACCAATCTTCTATACCAGTCATATAAGAAGAACAGATAATCTACCTTATTAGAATGAGAACTCCTTTCGGGTAGGGACTATTTTTATCTTTCTTGGTATCTCCAGACCTTGGCTCAGTGCCTGGCACATAGCAGATTCTTAATAAATGCTTGTTGACTTGACTCTGTAACCTGGGCCATTCCAGAAAGACCTGTGAACGAAGGGATTGTAAGTGAAGGATTTCAACATGTTAGCAGGAGATTAGCCCATTATGGCATTACTAACCTTTCTTTATATGCTTTGTACAACAGTATACTCACAATGCCTTGTATATCCTGAGAAGTACTTTTTTGTTATAAGTGCTCTATGTATTTTCTTAACCTCATCACCACTCCAGGAAGATATGCACTGATTTACTGGGTTAAAACAGGCACAGAACAAGTTCCTGACTTGCCTATGATCATGAAAGAGTGGTAGCTGATGTATTTTGAAAAAATAGAAATATTCTCTAACTCATGCATTCAGACCTTCCCATGTGCCCCCACATACTCTATGTTGCCTTCGTCTTTTTTCTTACCCTACATCAACAAATTTTTCTTACCTGGGTCATCCTTTCAACAGATCTTCCTTCTGTCCTTACCCCTCTCTGTAAATACCTACTGCTTATTCACTTTCTCTAAACTACCTTTCTCTAAAATATACCCTCCCACACTTTCCTGACAGCATTTCTTGACCATTTTGGCATTTTACATCCCTCCTTGACTGATCCCACGCATATCTCTTCTTTGTAATATCACTCAATCCTGACTCATTCTCAGAAAACAGCTAATCATAGACTATTCAGGATTGCAGGGGCCTTCTAAATTATCTAGCTTCAATCCCTGGTTTTACAGAGGCTGAAAGGTGATGGTGCTGAATGGATTAACTGTCATCTCTCCCAAGTCCTGTTGCAGGCCCAAGGAAAATGGGTTCCCATAAAACAGGTGTCTTTTTAATCTTTTTTTTTTTTTGTATGTCATAGACCCTCTTTGGCCATCTGATGAAGCCTGAGAAGACCCATTCTTAGAAAAATATTTTCAAATGCATAAAATAAAATACATAGGATTTCAAATGAAACTAATTATGGTGAAATACAATTATAAAAATAGTTTTTAAAAACCAGGTTCATGAACCCTAGGTTAAGATCTTTTGCTATAAAAGGACTGTATAGGATATCTGTTAGACATAGATGAAGAAACTAAGGCCCAGAAAAGTTAAGGAACTTTTTTTTTGTTTGGGGCTAGGACTGATTTAGTCCAGTGTGGTGGTTTTGACTTGGAATTATAATGAAATGAGACTTTTAACCAAAAAAGAAGTTTACTTAATGATAAAATGCAAAGGATATTCAGCAAGGACATGGTATTGGTTCAGATTGTTCAGATTCATTCCCCTTAATAAAAGGATCTGTTCTGTGAAGTTAGGATTCAAAGGGCTGTACTTGAGGACCTAGAGGGCCACATATGGCCTTGAGGCAGTAGGTTCCCCACCTCTGGTTTAGACAGACAAAGCACCCTTGGTTTCCATAAGGAGATATAGCCAATCAGGGGTTAGGGTACATTGGAGTATATGTAATACACAGTACCATGAAGTCTTAGAAGTACTCACTTATCCTAATTTGGAGTTCTACATTTAGGCAACCCCAGAAGCTTCAGTTAACAATTTAAGCTGTAGTCCCCTGGACCATTCACTCATGGCCATAAATTTTATTTTACTTTTCAAACCATTTTAGTCTCTACCTCATGGTCAATGACCAGAGTCCAGTGCATCTTCCCAATGTTTTACCTCCCAGTCTGGATTCTAGTCTCTCTCATTCTCCATGCTGTTTATTTACCACAGGAGGAGAAAAGAGACAGAAGAGAGGAAGGAAGGAAATAGCAATTATCAAATGCCTACTCTATGCCAGGCTCTATGCTGAACTCTTGACAAGAGCTCATTTTATCCTTACAGCAACCCTGCTAGGTAGGTGCTATTATTATTATTACCATTTTATAGATGAGGAAACTAAGGTGGACAGAGATTAAATGATTTGCTCAGGATCAGACAGGTAGGAAGAAACTAAAGCTGGATTTAAACTCAGATCTTCCTAATCCAAGTCCAATTATCTACTGTGCCACCTAGTTACCTCTAGTGAGACAGTCATACATGGGCTCGAGAGGACAATTTCATTGTTCTTTTTTTTGGGGGGGGGTGGGACTAGTCTAGCCTACATGGCAGGAATCTTCCAATCTGAGTAGATATAGGAAAGCTAGCCTAACTTACATAGTGGGGACCTAAGTAAATGTCACTCCTACCATGATGTCCAATGTTGCATGGCCAGTTTGTGACCAAGGCATGAGTGGAACTCACCTCCCCTGATTCCAAGTCCAGTTAATATTCCATTCCACAATGTTGCATCTACATTTACATGAATTTCTTTCAGGTTGAAAGCCCACAGAAGGGTCTCATTAGTCTGGTGGCTAAACTAATCTTCAACTTTGTCAGCAATATCACTTTGTCCTGGGTATTTTGCATTCAAAGAAATCTGCCTTCTTGGCAAGCAAAGCTTAATTAGTGCTTCCTACCTTCCTGTTCGGCAGGTGGTAGGTATTTTTTAAGCTAAAACACAGAGTAAGCTCCCCATGGTCACATAGCCAATCAGCAAAGCCATGTATAGTTGTAGCTGTGTCTATTCAGTTGATTGCAGAGGGGAATGGCACAGAGAATAATCCCACCATAGGTGTAGTTTCGTGAAGAGATGGAGTGATTTGGCTTCCAGAGAGTAGGGTTTTCACCCCCATAGGTGTTTTAGGGAAATATGGCTCTTGGAGACGGGGGTGATATAATAGGATCTGGGGTGTGGCGATATCAACATAGAGAACCATTTGGCAAGATGCTGGGATCGGTAATTGCCATAGAGAGAAAGTCCATGTCCCACTAGGAAGCCAATTATCCTAGATGTTGTTAACCTGGGTCAAACCCTTGTTTGCCTCATTCTAGTTTACTTCTGGTTGTCAGTGGAGATGGGGGTGCAATTTAGTCTTCCAAATGTTGAATCAGCATTGCTTCGGGGATAAAACCAGATGCCCTGACAATTGCTGCAATGATAAGCCTAAAGGATAAACAGGAAAGAAAAGAAGTGTGTGTAGGTGGGGGAAGAAGGAGATAACCAAAGATACAAGGGCAGCTTTTGTCAGTCTCTTTTTGATCCTAACTTTCACCACCATTAAGAGAAAGAGTGTGAGGTTTTATATGTAAAATTAACTACTAATTGGGATAAAGTGACTTGCCCAAGGTCACATGGCTAGTAAGTGTTAAGTGTCTGAGACTGGATTTAAACTCAGATCCTCCTGACTCCAGGGCCACTGCTCTGTTCACTGTACCACCTAGCCACCCAAATAAACTACTCTTACAGCTTCATAGGCTCATAGCATCTAATGAAGGGACCTTAGAAATCTTGATCTGAGAAATCAAAAATGCAGCCCCAGGGGGCATTGGCTTGCAACATTCCTGTGTGGCTCAAGCCAGATTAAGCAGTTCCTATCTGATTTTGATGTATTGATGTGTTAATAAAAATAAATAAATACATAAACATGTGGTTTTCTAAGTATATGGCCCACAGGAATCCTTTTGTGTAGTATAAAAATCTTCATTTCTATTTGAGTTTTACACCTTTGATCAAGACCAACCCTTTCATTGTACAGATGAGAAAATTGGGTCCCAGCAAGGAGACGTGACTTGGTCATAGACATATAAGTTACTGAGTCAATATTTGAAGCTTATTCATTGATGATATGGATTGACATATAAAAGAATTAAGCAACTTAAGAAGTACAAGATCTCACTTTAAAAATATTTATTTTTATAAGTATCTCTCCCTCCCATCACCTTCCACCAATTGAACTATAAAAATGAATAAATAATAATAAGAATGTATAGTTCAGCAAAACAAATTCCCGCATTGGCTATGTTCCAAAATTTCTATCTTATCCTGCACTTTGAGTCTATCACCTCTCTGGTAAGAAATGTTTCTTTTCCAGTCCTCTAGACTCATGGTTTACTGCACTGATCAGAATTTGAAAGAGATCTCACCTCTTTAAAATTGATACTGATAATCAATCCTTCTTCTCTCAGATTGGTTGACTTTATTTCTTCTTTGACACTCAGGGTTTGCAAATTATGCAGCTCTCGAACTCAGGAAAGCTTGCCTCCAGCAACCCCTCTCCCCAAGAGCTACTTGCTTTATTTTTTCATTTCCTCACCAAGGACTTCTGCTATATAACATCTGATCCCCATCAGAGCAGCTGCAACCAGGCAGCTGTGTGTTAATTATAGGTGGAATGAATAGCCAGGAAAAGCTGCCAGGCACCTGGAGGGGTGTAGCTCCAGGAAACAAGAGGATACCCTTCTCTCCATCCTCACAATAAACCTTTCCCCATCACAGTCACAAGCTAAAGGCTAACAATCACTTATCTTTTCATGGTAATAAAATTTGAGATCTCTTGGAGAGAAAATGCTTTTGTGTTTTCAGGGGGTAGTGTCTGGTTTTATCACACAAGGGAAAAGGTGGGAGAGTCAAGAGATTTAGAAATCACCTGCAGTTCTGTTATTGACTCATAATTTCTGCTTCCTATTCCATGCCCATCCTGGGAAGAGTGATATCCTTGTCCTTTCTCCCTGTCAGGACCATATTTTTTAAAATTATTTTTTACAAGCATTTATTATCTCTTTCTCCTATCACTTCACCCAAATAATTTAAAAAATGACACCTAAAACTCCCATAAAATATGCAGAATCCAGCAAAACAAATGACCACATTATCTATGTGCAAAAATGTAGGTCTCATTCTGCAATATGTCTATCATCTGTTTAGCAGGAGATGAGTGGTGGGTTTCATTTTTGGTTTTCTAGATTCATAGTTTATCATTGCTTTGATGAGAGTGCTAAAGTCTTTCAAAATTATTTTTCTCTACAATGCTATCATATAAATTGTTCTTTTAGTTCTGGCAGGACCATCTTAAGGAACAAATAGAAAAATTCTACAAAACTTTCTAAATAATTAAATTCTATTATATTTCTAAATATCTAAATTCTAACTAATTCTAAAAAATTAAATTATAAATAATTTAAAGACTTCACTTGTGCAATAATAATAATAATTGATGTCTTTAGGGTTTTGAGGCCATTTGTTATAAAAGACAGAGAACCAGCCTCAGAGTCAAGAAGATCCTAGTTTAGATCCTGCCTCCAGACTTGAACAATGACTAGATGTTCCTGGGAAAGTTGCTTAATTTCTTAGGGTCCCAGGCAACTCTTTAAGGCTATAAGTTTCAAAGAAGGTACCAATATGCATCAGTAAATGGAATTTCATCATTTGGAAGTTCCTTCTCTCTCAAACGAATTTGTGATCTCATTGATTCCCTGGGAGTCTCCTCCAATGATACAGATGGTGCCCCATTTTTGCATGATGTCCTGTTCTTCTAAAAGTCAGTGTTCTTCCAAAGTTCAACATTGATAGTCCACCCGATAGCCTGGAAGACTTTCTTCCTTTCTTCCAACAACACAAGTGTACAATGGGGCACTCTATCATCGCTTGTTATTACCACACAACCAGCTGATTTTCTACTCCCATCATATGATTCCTTGATGATGCCTCTTACTCCTGTTCTTCTATGGAGTTCCTCATTGGTTTTCTGTTGCAGCCTATTCACACCAACCATATGCCTTTGCTTTGTCTTCTGTGTCATACTCATCTTTAGATTTTTAGAGACACTGGTATTCCATGTCTTGCATGGAACTTGCATGGTGTTCCATGTCTTCCATACAGCAACAGTGTTAAAATATTTGTGTTGGAAAGATGGGGCTTTGCCTTCGGGGGAACCTGTGGTCAGTAAAAGAGCTTTGTCATTTCCTGAAAACAAACCAGACTTTCTTCCTTCTCCTGATCAACTACAGGGTATCCATCCAAATACATGTTAAAATCTGGGCAATTGACTCTCTTCATTCACTTGGTCTTTCCTGTGTGGCTGGGTAGGTAATAGGTGATTACCAAGGTCTTCTGGGAGGCTCTATACTATTCTAGGGCTTGATGCAATTGGCACAATATCATTCATAAACAGGTACATCTCTCTTTGACTTGGTCTATTATGTATCCTATATATTACAGAGGCAAATGCCTTTGATAAACATACATACCACTATTCTATGCCTCATCTAATATCAGATGATCATTGAACATCGATTTTTTTGTCATTATACCTTCCAAGGAATCTCGAATGATCTTAATGGGAGACACTTTGTTGTAAAAAAAAAAGTCTGTAAAACAAAGAGTTTTACTTTGAATCGAATTTTTCTTTGGATAATCAACACATAATAAGCATCATGGGACCTTTTATTCTCTTAATCTTTTAGTTAATGTGTGGCGGTAAAGATATGGCCAGTTGTTGAATATCACTTGTGAAAGCCTAACTGTTCCCAAAACATTCTCCATCCAGACATCAAGGATGTCTTCAATTCATATATAGGCACATCTCAGAGATATAGCAGGTTCAGTTCCAGACCATTGCAATGAAGTGAAAACATGAATTGTTTTGCTTCCCAGTGAATATAAAAAGGTATATTTACACTATATTGCAGTCTATTAAGTGTGCGATAGTATCATGTCTAAAAAAATGTACATACCTTAACTAAAAAATACATCATTGCTAAAATTGCTGACTATCATCTGAACTTTCTTCAAGTCATAAGCTTTTTGCTGGTAAAGGGTCTTCAGTGTTGATGGCCGCTGACTGATCAGGGTGGTGGTTGCTGAAGACTGGGATGACAAGTACATAAAATAAGAAAACAATGAAGTTTGCCATCTATGGACCCTTCCTTTCATTTGAACACTTAGAGGCCATTGTAGGGTTACTAATTGGCCTAATTTCCATATAATTGTGTCTTAGGTTATAGGGAGGTCTGAGGAGAGGGAGGAAGAGAGGAATAGCTGGTCTGTGGGGTAGTCAGAACACATGTAACATCAATTAAGTTTGCCATCTTATATGGGCATGGTTTGTGGCTCCCCAAAATAATTTCAATAGTAATGTCAAAGACCGCTGATCACAGATCACCGTTACAGACATATTGGTAATGAAAAAGTTGAAATTTTGCAAGAATTACCAAAATGTGACACAGAGACATCATGTGAGCATATGCTGTTGGAAAAACAAAACCAATAAACTTGCTCCATGCAGGGTTGCCACAAATCTTCAACTTGTATCTGTGAAGCACAATCAAATGAAGTGTGCCTGTATAGATGACTCTCACAGAGATTTTTTTTATGGAGGGGAGAATAAGTATATAGGTCAGTAGTTACTGATATTCTTTCAGTCACATTTTTTATTTTAATAAGATCAAGATTTTTTTTGCCTGCTGTTGCTGTGATTCCTTCCTTCCATGGCTTCACAATTGGATCACCTTAAGCATTACTTTCCTCTCTGTGTATTCTTGTTATAACTTGCCTAGTTTTTCCAACTTTATTCTTTTTAGTTCCACATATATCTTCTCTATGAGCATATTTGAAGTTGTGATATTAATGTCCAAGTGTGGTGTTTCTACATCCTTGATGGGGGTGGAAGGGCAGGAGAGAAACTTGTTAAAATTTTGTTTTGTAACTATTTCACATTTTTCTTCTATTTATAATCCTCTCCCATCTTCATCTCTGAATGTCCTTGGGATGGCTTTGCTTATTTGAATATCTTTCCAAGTTTTGTAAAAAAAAAAATTTAAAAAAATCTCCCTCTGCTTTTTTTTCATTACCAGACAATACTGCTCATAATCACTCATCATCTTTTTCTTTAAGTTGTCAAATCATCAAGCATTTATTAAATGCTTGCTATGTGCCAGACACTGTCCTAAATCCTGAGGATACAAAGAAAGGCAGAAAATGTTCCTGCCTTGTAGGATTGCACAATATGATAGGGGAACCAACTTGAAAATACTTATATGTAAATAATATATACATACACACAGGATAACTTGGAGATAATCTTAGAGAGAAGGGAGAAGGCAGTAGCATTGAGGGAACTGGAAAAACTCTGAAGAAGATAGGATTTTACATAAGCCACATGGTTGAGACAAGGAGGGAGATTATTTCAGGCATGAGGGGCAGACAGAAAAATGAACAGAGTCAAACAGTGTCTTGTGTGGGGAATAGTAAACAGATTAGTGTCCCTGCATCAAAGGATGCATAGTGGGAAGTACAGTGTAAGAAGACCAAAAGGTCAGTGATGAAGGGCTTTAAAATCCAATGAGATTTTTATATTTTATATTTGAGTTTGGTCTCAGAGGTAATAGCAAACCAATGGTGTTTTTTGATTGGTGGGGGGGTGACATGGTCAGACCTGCCCCTTAGGAAGATAATTTAACAGCTGAATAGAAAAGGGAATGAAGTGAAGAGACACTTCAAGTACTGAGACCAATCAGAAGGTTATTATGGTAGTCCAATCACCAAGATAGGTGATGAAGGCCTGTGCCATGGTGGTGAGTTTTAGAGAAGGGAAGCAAAAATATGTAAGAGATGTTATAAAGTCTTGATTCTACCTTTATGTTAGTGGGTGTGAGCTGGACAAAGGTTTTACAAAAGATTTTATGTTCTAGTCCAGTGTTTCTTTTGGCATCCATATCTCTCCATTTGGCAAAAGATTGTATATCAGGGATGAGAGGGAGAGAGAGAGAGAGAGACAAAAAGAAAGACACACAGAGACACACACACACACACACACACACACAAAGACAAGACAGAGAGAAAGATAGAGACAGAGACACAGAAAGACAAAGAAACAGAGAGAGAGACACACACACACACAGAGACAGAGACAGAGAGAGAGAGAGACAGAGAGAGAGACAGAGAGACAGAGAAGTCAAGGATCAATTCTAGATTGTGAGCATGGGTCACTGGAAGGATACTTTTATTGAAGTTAGGTCAAAGGGGCAGTTTGGGGCAAAAGATAATGTGTTCAGTTTTGATCAAATTGAGTTTAAGATGTTTAATAGGTAGTTGGTGATTTGAAACTGGAGGTTAGCAAAAAGGTTCAGGCTAGATAAATAGGCCTGAGAATTATTTGCATTAATGATAATTGAATCATGACACCTGATGAGATTATCAAGAAAAATAGTATAGAGGCAGAAGAAAAGAACGTCCAGGACCGAATCTTAGGGTTCACTCATGATTAGTGGGTGTGAGCTGGACAAAGGTTTTACAAAAGATTTTATATTCTAGTCCAGCGTTTCTTTTGGCATCCATATCTCTCCATTTGGCAAATCAGTCAGATATTTGCTGACCAAGATATTTTCAAGGCCCTTTTGATTTTCTCTCTGTGACTGTTAATTTTCAATGGTTAAACTTCTAGATGAAATTATTCTTGATGTTGTCAATGCCCTTTCTGACATTGGATATCAATGAGAGCACAGATTTGGTCCCATTTGTGCCCCATTTTCAAATAGCACTTAAGCTTAGCAGAGTATTTTGCACATATTATTCCATTTGAACCTCATTCACAACAATCCCACGAGGTAGGCACTATAGGCACCGTTATCTCCATCTTATATGTAAGGCTCAAAGATTATGATATGGTAATTGTCAGAGGTGGGAATCAAACGCAGTTCTGCTTGATTACAAGTCCAGAACCCTTTTCACTACACTATTCTGAACTCTGAAGAATCAGGCACCTGCTGATCACAACTGACATCAACATTATTATGTTACTGTCAACCTTTATATACAACTTCACACAATAGAACTTCAATGTGTCAAGTATCACAGTCTCAGCAGAGGCCTCTAAAAGGACAAAGATTTGATTTCCTTCTTGATGAAATTCTCAGGGAGTGGCAAGTCCTTGTTGGTGGGTCAGGTAACACTGAATAAGTGACGATATGAAGTGAATCTCATTATCTGCCTTGGCATAGGGACAGAACAGACAAACCATGATGAGGGGCAGTTACTGTGGAAGCATAATCCTCTATGTGGTGGCCCTGCTCTTCTGAGTGCTGCCCCTGTTTATCATGACCATTTACATCCAAAGACTCACTGAGGACTGCTAAGATTTGGCATCACCACCCACACAGACTGGATCATTAAGATCTAGGATTCAGCTTTTTTTCTGAAGAGGGGAATTGAAAGCTGAGATTTCTGTGCTTTAATCTCCATATTTGTCCTTCTGGAGGCTGTTATGCTGCTTGTTGAGTTTTTTGGGGGAAGGTTATCTTTTTGTTTTTCTTTCACCTGCAAGAAACTATTCGTCTGGCGCTGTCTCTGCCAGGTTTCTCTAATCCCAAAGGTCTAAATCCCCAAAGGGGGTGGGGTGGAGTAAAGGCTATTTAATATCTTGCCACCAAGGAGTGGAATGTGGTAAGGTTACTAAGGTCAACTAAAGACCTTGTTAGGCAGGGTAGATGGGTTCTTTTTCCCTAAAAGGAAAATAAAAACAAAACACAGTCTCAAAATTTAACTGGTCCAGGTGATTTGGGTTTAAACTGTTGACAGTGCTTCTTGATCACCTAAGTACAAAAGCCCAGCACATAAGAAGTCAGGGACCAGGTGCTCCATAATGGCAAATTCAGAGGCAAATGCACTATACCCAACGGAATCAAAGCTGTATCTTTGCTAAATATCTCCTCTCTGCTTTTCTCCTTAATGCCTCTTCATCTACATTGCCCTAATTCTATCTTTCTGAATAGCAGGACAGGGCTGACAGAGAACAAGATGAGGAAAGAACAGTAGAAAATCAAGTCGTTCACAGGTTGGCACTGCCCCAGTTACTTATTCCAAGCAGCTGCATGGCCCATCTTCTCTAGTTTTGCATAATAGTTTTCTTATGTTTTAGGGTAAAAGAAATTCATCACCAAGGTGACTTTTACTCATTCTCTAGTCTCCTGAGAACCAGTGGGTGATAAATGACATGCCTTGATTACACATTTTTGATTACACATTTCTGCATGACTGACCATATAGTCACCTTCCCATCCTCACAACTCCCCTCCCCAACTCCCTGTCTCTGCCCTTAGGAATACAGAATTTATCTAGATCAGAATTTAATTATTCCTCAACTGTCACAATTTGAAAAATCCTATGTATCAACCAGTGTGAATAAGTCAATAATTCTAATTTATCTGGAGGTTAGCACAAGGTGGTCTATTTTTAGGTTCCTTTCCTTGTAATAAGAGAGAATAAACTTGAATTAATAATTATTTTCTCTCCAACCCCCATCTTCCCTCCTAACTGCCAGTTCCTTACAATCAACAGGTTCCATAGCCTGTGAGTTTTCTGACACTGTGTGCTTGACTTCCTCAGATAGCTTGCTTTTTACTTTCATTCGTTGTTATGCACTCTCATTCCCCTGACACTGATAGCAACCCCTCTGCACCTTAGTAGATGGTTATTCATGAGTTATTTTAGCAAAATAAAAAAATGGTCATAGTCATCTTTTGGGGGATAAACCTCTAACCACTTCTCTAGAGTGGTTCTCAGAAGACATATGCAACCTGTTCTATGACCCCTACTTAAAGCTTTTCTATCTTGGTAGGGAGCCTGTATTCCTCAGGCATAGCCCTTGTGAACTCAGGATCTTTTCTATGCTGACCCTTCATAAAGGGTACCTGTCTTTTCTATGCTGACCCTTCAAAATAGTACTTGTCCTCAAGAATCTTACATTCTGTTGAGGGAGACAAAAAGAGGAACATTTCCTTGGTGCTTTCTTTCTTTCTTTCTTTTTTTTAAGCAATTGGGGTTAAGTAACTTGTTCAAGGTTACACGGCTAGTCATTATTTGTGTGTGGGTGCTCATTTTCTGAGGCCGGATTCGATCTCGGGTCATCCCAACTCCGAGGCCGGCGCTCTTACTCACTGCGCCGCCTAACCGCCCCTTTTAGGGCAACTGGGGTTAAGTAACTTGCCCAAGGTCACACGGCTAGGTTTTTGTTTGTGTGGGTTAAGTGTCTGAGGCTGGATCAGAACTCAGGTCCTTCTGACTCCAGGGCCGGCGCTCTACTCACTGCCACCCCTGTGCTTTCTTTTTTTAGATCAATAATAATAGTTAACATTTATATAGTGCTTATCATATGCCAGGAACTGTACTAAGCCCTTTACAATTATTATCTCATTTGATTTTCAAAATAACCCTGGGAGCTTATTATTATAATAATAACCCTGGGTGTTATTATTATCCCATTTTATACATAGGGAGACTGAAGCAAACAGGGGTTGAGTAACTTGCCTAGGGGCACACAGTTAGTAAGTATCTGAAGCTAGATTTTAAGTGATGTCTTCCTGACCCCAAGCCCAGTGTTCTATCTACTACATCACCTAGCCACCACATTTCCTGAAGAAGTGAGGAGAAAAAATGTCTTCCTACCTTCTTTGCAGAAGTGGAGGGCTGTGGGTGAAGGACATTACAAACACTGTCAGACTTGATTGATTTATTTTGCTGAACCTTTTTTTCTGTCCAGTTTTTTTTTTAAGGGGGAAGGCAAGGCAATCGAGGTTAAGTGACTTGCCCAAGGTCACACAACTAATTAAGTGTCAGGTACCTGAGGCTGGATTTGAACTCAGATCCTCCATGACTTCAGGGTCAGTGCTCTATTCCCTGTGCCACTTATATGTCCCTAAGAAATTTTTTTTGGTGGGTGTCCAGTTTTTTTTAAGTTATCATTTTATTTTTGTCTAGTTCTTTTAAAAAATTTATTCTGTTACAGAGGATGGCCCTGTGGGCAATGAAGGGGGAAAGGATATATTAGAAAGTAGGTGATTTTAAAACAGAAGATAATAATCCAACTTTTAAGAAAGATAGAAATATTTCCTTTACACGGGAGTAGCAAATGGTATTTCAGGTGGTGCGGTGTTCTGGGTTATATTCAGCCGAGGAATAAAATTTCTAGTGCTCTAGGAGAGAGGGCACAGAGCTTTGTATTGCCTAAATTTTCCAGAAAATTTCTCAGACCTTAGCTTCCCTTTGGATTTGCTGATGTATCCACACAGGCTGAACTAGAAGGAAGCTTATAGGAAAGAAGCACAGAATCGTAGAATTTTAGACCTGGAAGGACCTTTACAAATCTCGGTGTTCAAATCTTTTATTTTGTAGCTGAGACAAACTGAAGCCTAAATGGTTATGAGTCTTGTTCAAGGCCACTAACTCCAACTAGTTGTGGCAGAGCTCAGATCAAAGTCAAGGCTTCTCACCTCCTAATATAGCTCTTGATCCACTAACACTATGTTGTTTTCTAACACTTAGGTGGTTTAATTTTATTTCAATAAAAACTCATTCACATGACAAATAATGTGTTTCCCATGTAGGTTATGTGCTTGTATGTCCACATGGATTTGTCTAGCTATGGTTTACAAGGAGATGTAAATAAATATCTCTAGCAAGGGTGGGGAATTTGTAGCCTTCTAGGTTCTCAAGTGCAGCCCTTTGACTGAATCCAAACTTCACAAAACAAATTCCCTTAATAAAAGGATTTGTTCTATAAAACTTGGACTTAATTAAAAAGTCCCACCCAAGGACCTAGAAGACCACATGTGACCTTGAGGATGCAGATTCCCCACCCCTGCCCTAGAGTCTCTTCTGCCTCCCCCTTTTCAAGGGAGACTTTTATTCCTAGTAGAGGAGAGAAGGGGATTTGGGTCATGAGCTGGGCAAACCACTCCAGTATCTTTGTCAAGAAAACCCCAAATGGGGTCACAAAGAGTCAGACACAACTGAAAATGAATGAACAACAACTCTGTGTGTATGTATGTATATACATATATAATTGCTATATACAATTATATATACATATAAAATGATTGAACATCTATATAATTGCTATATGCTGATATATATATATATAATAACTGAACAATAACTACACACACACAATTGCTATTCCTTTAATAGCAAACAGAAATCAGAGAAGCTTATACAGATTAGAATATAGCAGTCAATACACAAAAGTGAATAATCTCTCCCACTGGGAAGAAGATAACTCAGTTCAAACAAGACAGAGAGTGTCCCAGATCTCATCCAAGGGGAAATTCCTCAAAGTCTCTAATGTGGTATCCTGAAAATAAGGACATAATTGAGGTGCCAATTCCTCTACTGTCAACTTCTTCCTGGCATTTTCCCCTCCTTCCAAGTTTCCTTTCTCTGAAGATAGCCAGAAACCATCTGTGTCCTTTCCCAAAGCTAAAAGCCAGAACACCAAATATATCTCTTCTCCAAGCTCTTACCAGCTCTATCCACTTATGGAGCATCAAGTAATCATTCTCTCCACCAATGAGGAGGGTGTTATGCAAATGCCAAGTATGGGCCTTGAATTACAGTGACATGCACTAAAGACACTAAGACTGTGGACATCCTGATTCCCAAGTGATGTATCGGATCTGAAAAGTAGTGGAGGGGAAAGAATGATGAATTTGGTGACCAGAAGGCCTGAGTTCAAGGTCTAACTCTTAAGCATAACCTGGCTGAGTATAGGCAAGTCATTTTCTTATCTCTATTTGTCAGTTTCCTTATCTGTAAAATAATTGGTTGCAATAGATAATCTCTAAGGTCTCCTATAGCTCTAACTCTGTGTTTGCCCATGTTTTCAATACTCTCTTTTCACTTCCATTTCTTTGAATGTCTGTCTTGAACTGTCCTCAGCTCAAATGTCATTTTCTGTAAGGGGTCTTTCTCAGTCCTCTCCTTTCCTGGAGCCTTACTCTTAAAGGTTATTTTGCATTTATTCTCTGTGCATCTTATATGTATGGATTTATGGAAGTATGTTTCTAGAAGACAGCAACTGTTCTTGCCTTTCTTTTTAACCTCAGTGTTTAGCACAGTACTATGCACATAGTATATGATTAATAAATGGTTGTTGCTTGATTGCTTGATCTGCTGATCCTATAACATTACTCTGACTCACTACTGCCTTTGTGTCCTTGACTATTGGTTCTAACATGCTGTGATCTATAACATTGCTTTATTCAGGCTGTTTCTGGAAAATCTCATTCTACAGGAAGCTTTCCCAGACTCCTCTTAATTCTAGTGCCTTCCCTATGTTAATTATTTCCTATTTATCCTGTATATAGCTTGCTTTGTATATATTTATTTGAATGCTGTCTTCCTCATTAGATTAAGTTCCCTGAGGGCAGTGACAGTCTTTTGTCTTTTTTTTTTTAATCTCTGGTGCTTAGCACAATGCCTGGAACACAATGGGTGCTTAATAAATATATATATTGGTTATGGTAAAAAATATTTATCTAAAACCAATAGCAAGCATTATCTGTAATAAGGATAAGCTAGATGCTTTCCCAATACAATCATGATGAACCAAGGATGCTCATTATCACCTCTATTACTCAAAATTGTACTAGAAATGTTAGCTTTAGCAATAAGAGAAGAAAAAGAAACTGAAGGATTTAGAATAGGCATTGAGGAAGCAGAGCTATCATTCTTTGCAGGTGACATGGTGGTATACTTAGAGAATCTTGGTCAACTAAAAAACAACTTGAAATAAATATTTATTGATTGATTGGTTCCTCATGCCAGAATGTACTTCCTCCTCAGCTCTATCTCTTAGAATTCTTAACTCTCTTCAAGATTTGCCATGCTGGGGCCTATTCTGATTCTTCTTCAGTTGTTAGTTTCCCCATCACCACCAAAATTATTTCTTATATATGTTTTGTTTACTTATCTTTGCACGTACTATTTCTCCAATGGAATATAATATCCTTGAAGGTAAGGATTATTTAATTTAACAGCCTTCATTTAGCATTTTCTTTTGTTATTTCTAGTCATTGTGTATTGCAGTAATTCTTTTTTTTCTGTATCACTTTGACTCAGTTCATATATGGTTTCCCGTGCTTCTTGGTATGCCTTATATTCCATTGGTACAAAAATATTCCATTATATTCATGTGCCACAATTTGTTCAGCCATTCCTCAATTGATAGAATCTACTTTGTTTCTTTTTTACTACAAAAGATGTTTCTATAAATATTTTGGTGTATAATGAACCTTTATTTCTATCTTTGACCTCTTTCAAGGACATATTTAACAATAGGTTCTCTTGATCTAAGGGGATAAATATTTCAGTCACTTTCTTTGCATAATCATAAATTGTTTTCCAGAATGATTGAATCAATAAAATGTTGTATAAAGTATGTTATTGTGCCCATCTTTCCATAACCCTTCCAACATTGTTTATTCCCATCTTCTGTCATCTTTGCCAATTTTCTAGGTGTGAGATGAAATTTCAGAGCTGTTTTTGTTTGCATTTCTCTTATTAGTGATTACAGTTTATGAAGGGCTGCTCATGATTTGTAATTCTTCTTTTGAAAACTTTTTTCATATCTTTTGACCATTTATGCATTGGGTAATGGCTTTTGGTCTTGTGTGTGTGTGTGTGTGTGTGTGTGTGTGTGTGTGTGTGTGTTGATTTCCTACATCCTCAGTGTATCTTTTGAACAGTAGACGAATATGAACAACAGTTTAAGTTGGCTTCAAGAAGCTATGCTTTCCATTTTGGACCTGCTTCTAAATGTAGCAGGATGTTCTCCCACCACCTAATTAAAATGCCTTCTTGGAACAGCTGAAAGGCTAGGGAAGATGAGTAGCTTCCAATTCTTTTTTATTTCCTGGTCTTATCAGTAATCAGCCCCTTCTAACAGGAACTTGCACATACTGCAAAATCAGAGAGGAAGATCAATGATCTCCAGCATTAGTTAAGGATGGCCCTGCTGATATAGGTCCTAAGTGATGCTGATGTGTAATAAGACCTTCACAGTGAGGCCAAACTACAGTCTACCCTTCAGTATACTGGGCAACTATATGCATAAATACCATTCATAGCAGGGAGTCTATTAATTTAGAAGAACATTATCACAATATCAGTAAGGGTTCAAGCAGAAAATTCAGTCTAAGAAGCTCATATGGTTATAACTTTAGAGACAAGAAGGACCCTTAGAAGTCATCTAATTTATTATAATTGTATTACAGATGAGGAAGCAGAGACTGTTGTATCCAAATTCACACGTCTGATTAGTTAAAAAATTAATAACTTCGTAAAATACTTCTCTTGAGTGTTTGTGGACCATGACATTTTTTTTGCCTTTTTTTTTTTTTTTTGGAGGGCAATTGGGGTTAAGTGACTTGCCCAAGGTCACACAGCTAGTTTTTGTGTTAAGTGTTTGAGGCCGGATTTGAACTCAGATCCTCCTGACTCCAGGACCAATGCTCTATTCATTGCACTACTTAGCCACCCCTGCCCATGACATTTAAAATATTACAGGAAAGTTAAAGAAACATAGTGTTTCAGATAGTTATAAACGTGGTCTTCTTTCTTGAACTTCCCTAGACTGGAACCCAAGTCATCTTATTCTGTATTCAGTGATCTTTGTACTATACAATTCAGTGATCATAATAAGTCATGACATAATAAGTCATATAGGGAGTGTTTCAACTAGTTCATTTGGTTCCTAGCATTGCATTTTAGGAAAGGTATTGATAAACCTGGATGTATTAAGAGGCAGGTAAACAGGATGATTATCATTCTGTGATCTAAGAAGCAATGGAAGGAACTGGGGATATTTAGTCTGGAGCAGAGAAAACTTTGAGAGGATAGGGTAGATAGATTGTGCTGCTAATCTAGAGAGCCTAAATAGAGAGCGTAGGATGGGTCAGTGGCATGCCCTCACGGATGTATTTCAGTAGTCTAATGGATCTGAGATTTTGTCAGTGGAGGCACTCTCTTCACTAGGGCAGCCAGATGGTGCTGTGATGGATAGAGCACTGGGCCTGGAGTCGGGAAGAATCATCTTCCTGAGTTCAAAACTGGCCTCAGACACTAACTTTGTGACCTTGGGCAAGTCACTTCACCCCATTTGCCCCAGTTTCTTCACTGTAAAATGAGCTGGAAATGGCAAACCACCTTAGTATCTTTGTCAAGAAATATTCAAATAGGGTCACAAAGAGTTGGACACAACAGAAATGACTGAACAACGAAACTCTGTCCATTGATGCAAATTACAACCAATCAACAACTTCTCTTCTCGTGTGATTCTTAGCCTTGTCAGTCTATAAAATTCTCCATAGGAGTTTAACCCAAGATACTAGAGGCATTTCTCTTTATAGTGCTTCTCAGTCTTTTTGAGGAGGAGAATCCTTCTTTAAATATCAATAATTTTTACTGACCCTCTATAAGATAGTAGTTGTACTATTAAGTATCTTTTGTCCCAGAAAATGCATAATGACAAAATGATAGTTCTTTGTGTACTTACGGATTTAAGGACCCTTGAAGTAACTCATTAACTCCCATATTGGGAAAGACTGTGCTACATCTTTTAATGTTTCATGGATGGCAGTATAGCAAGAAGCAGCATGATATACTAGACAGAAAGAATCTCTGGAGTCAGAAAGACCTGAGTTCAAGTCTTGCCCCTGACTGATGCTAGTTATGTGACTAAAGTAGCTAAGTTACAGAAGAAGTTTCCAAACTAGAATTCCCCACACAAATAAAATCAGATGGTCATAGTATTATAGGATCTTTGGTGTAGATCTGTAAAGGACTTTTGAGGCCATCATGCACAATGCTCTCATTTTATAGATGAGAAAAATGAGGCCTAGAGAGGTCCAAGGGTCACACAGCCAGTAAGTGTCTGATGCAGAATTTAAACTGAGATGTTTCTGCTTCTAAGAGTCTAGTCTAATTTAGTGTCCCATCCACAGACTAAAATAAATTGGTGCAACACTAGAGATGTCCATTTGTTATTTCTCATTCTTGATATAGTTGACCCACATCCTTTTCTGTTCATACATGCCCGTGATGGACATCCACAATGAATCTTTCCATTGCCCTTTGAATCACCAACAATCTGATTCTTCTAAGATTGTAATGCTTCATAGTTTCCAGCCATAGAAATTACCAGGAGAAAATTGAAATTTTGAAAGATAAGAGAAACTTAGCATCATTGAAAATGCTGGGCAATTTCCCATTCCTGGAAGAGCACCTGAGTTATGTGTGCCTTCTGATGGGGACTCTGTGACATTATTTTTCTACACGAAGAGCATCACATTTATGTTATTGCAGTTCTTTAGGGAAATGGATCTAGTATTCTGAAGCCATTTCAGGAAAAACATGTTTTTACATTATTTATAGAATTCTTTTTTCATTTTATTTAGTAAACTAATTCTCGCCATTTTCCATTTTGAGCAAATGCTATTCTTGCAGAGAGTAAAATTCACAACTTGGCAAAAAGGACAGAGGAGGAATATAAACAGGTTCTTGTTGCTTTTTTAAAGCATTTTTTCTCATTTCTCAAATTTCTAAGGAAAGAGTCAAATTTATCAAAACAAGAGCCATTCCCCAATTGATAAATGGTCAAAGGATATGAACAAGCAGTTTTCAGAAGATGAAATGAAAGCTATCAATAATAATAGAAAAATGCTATAAATCATTATTGATTAGAGAAATGCAAATTAAAACAACTGTGAGGCACCACCCCCTTCCTATCAAATTGGCTAACATGACAGAAAAGGAAAATAATAAGTACTAGAGAGGATGTCGAAAAATAGATATGCTAATGCACTGTTGGTGGAGTTGTGAACTGGTTCAATCACTCTGGAGAACAATATGGAACTATGACCAAAGGAAAATAAAAACTATGAATGCCTTTTGACTCAGCAACACCACTACTAAGTCTGTATCCCAAAGAGATCAGAGAAAAAGCAAAAGGAACTAAATGTACAAAAAAAAAAATGGCACCTCTTTTTTGTGGTGGCAAAGAATTAGAAATTGAGAGGCTATCTATCAATTGATCAATGGCTGAATAAACCTAGAAAGACTTATATGAGCTGATGCCAACTTAAGAGAGCAGAACAAGGAGAACATTGCACACAGTAACAGCAATATTGTAATGATCAACTGTGAAAGATTTATCTACTTTAGTCAATACAATAATCCAAGACAGCTCCAAAGGACTCATGATGAAAAATATTCTATTCATATTCAGAGATAGAGAGAGAGAGGGAGAGCCGATTAACTCTGAGTACAGATTAAAGCATAGTGGGTTTTTTTCATTTATTTTTCTTGGGGATTTTTTTTTTTGACACATGGATAATGTAAAAATGCATTTTGCATGACTTCATATCTATAATTGCTATCATATTGCTTGCCTTCTTAATGGGTAGGGAATGACTTTAATAGAGGAAAGGAGACAATTTGGAACTAAATTTTAAAAATATTTTAAAATTCAGTACAATTTTTTAAAAATTTCGTTATAAAAAGGTTTTTTGATGCTCTTTTTAAAAAAATCACCATCACTTTCCACTGAATCCAACCACCTTCATACTGTTCCCTTATAACAAATGAATTTTGTCAAATAAAACAAATCAACACATTAGATTCACTGAGAAAAAGTATACCTCATTTTGCATCTTAGTCTATCACTTTCCTGCTGAGAACTGAAAGAAATACTTCACAACTAGTCATGATTGTTCTTTGAATTGTTCAGAATTCAGAAGTTTTTTTTAGTGTTTTCCCTTATATTATTATGATCATTGTACACATTAATCTCCTTGTTCTATTTATTTTGTTCTGCATTTCATACCAGTCTTCCTAAGCTTCCTTGAATTCTTCGTATTTTCCACTTTTTATGGTACAAATATTATGTTACATTCAAATACCACATTTATTTAACAATTTTCACAATCCGTGGCTCCCTATTTTCCTCCCAGTGCTTCGCCACTAGAAAAAGTGCTTGGTTCCTTTCCCCCAGCTTTCCACTAATCATCAAATCACAGTGCTTCCCACAGTAAATATATGTATGTATGTATGTACGTATGTATGTATGTATGTATGTAATCATTTCTATTTTCTTCCATTATTTCCATTCATGTTCTTGACATTTCATTTTTCTATATGAATCTTTTTATTTTGTTATAAATATCATTATCATCATCATCGCTTGTATTTGCATAAATTGACCCCTCCATACTTTGAATTCCATGGCATGATTTATGCACATTAGCTCAAGTAGTATCATCATTTTTATTGTATTGACATGACCCAACCATGATCAACTCTTCTTTGTTGTTTAGAACTGTGTTTTTATTAGTGTGAGGAGCTCTCTGCTCTCTAAGCTTTCACAGTGCTGCACTATGTCTTGACTTTTCTTCTATCTGCCTGCCTCTTCTTTTTCTCCTTTGCTGACTAATAACACATATTATGCCTTTAATTATGCATGTTCCTCAAGGTTCTGTTCTAGGCCATCTTCTCTTCTCCCTTTATACTCTCTTCCTAAGTAATCTCATCAACTCCCATGAGTTTAACTTTTATCTCTAAGCATATTCCTCAATATACAAACACACACATGGGCTTGAGCCCAATAGAAAAGGAGAGAAAAACCATTCCACCATGCTTTCTCCAATTGTCACCTCTGAATCCCTAGGGACATTGATAACCTAGCTAAATCAGTGATGACCAAACTCCCATTCCATCATGTCCTCCTAATCCCAATGATTCTGAGCCTCTGACTGTTAATTAATTACTCAAATCATATTTTCCATCCCCCACTGGCTGCTCCTTTATTCTCATATCTCTCACCCCATTCACCCCCCACCCCCAACATCCTCAAATGGAATGCTTCTGGAACTCCTTCATAGGTAACACGCTTGCTTTCATCTTAGTTCTTTTCCTTTCCCATTCTTTCCATCTTCTTGCATTCCCTGAGATCTGCCTCCCTCCTGATGACACAGCTTCCCTGGCTGCCCTTTCTGGCTTCGTTGCATTTTCATTCATATCTCTTGACTCTCTGGTAGAAGCAGGGGAACTGGAATATTCCTTGATCTCCATTGTCACTTTGCCTCGTTTCCTCATCTATAAAATAGGAACTACGTGGCATTTGAGTTATCTTCTAATTCTCTACACATGATCTACAATCCCTAGTGTTTGTGTGTGCACAATTGTGCATAGACTGTCCACACTTACAGCCTCATCTCATTACACTGATCCACTCATTTAATGCTGCCTAAAATCCTAGAAGCTAAGACTCAAAGCCGGTTTGGGAAAGGACCTCAGATGTCATCAAATCCACCACCTACACACATCTCCTTCACCCTGTTCAATGGAAGAATTTCCCCTGAAAAGCAGTTATCTAGACTCTTCTTGAAGAATCCCAGGATCTTTCAGAAGCCAACCCATTTACATTTTGGACCACTCTGATTGTGGCATGGCCCTTCCTTGTATTGAGCTAAACAATCAGCTCCATCACAATAAATATTTCTTTCTACTGGCACATCAGTTAGGTCATTTTCACCAAGACTCTAACAGACAGAGGCAATAACACATGCCCCATCAGGACATCAAAAGTCAATCCATCTTAAAGTACAGACACCAGAAGCAAGTTGCATTCACAATGATTGCTCATGTCAAGATGGCACCTTACAGCTGACAAAGCACCTTTCTTAGAATAATTGTAGGGTCATTAATCCAGAGCTAGAAGGGAACTGAGAGGACTCTAGTCCAGCTCCTTCATCTCACAGATGAGTAAATGGAGGCCCAGAGAGTTTTAGCCATTTGCCCAAGGTCACATAGCTAGTAAGGGGCAGAGCTAGGATTTGAATTCAGGTCCTGTGACTCTAAGGTCAGGATTCTTTCTACTACACCATGCTCCCTGCCTGTAAAAGTTCTCTATCATCCCTATCTGACAGGTAAGGAAACAAGGTTCACACCTTCCCATGGTCACAACATAAACAGGAGACAGAGCTAGAATTGATGTCAGGAAGATCTAAATATAAATCTTGCCTCTGCTACTTATTAGCCATGTGAGCCTGGACAAGTCATATAACCCCTCTGATACTCAGTTACCTCCTCTATAAAATAAAAGGAAGTAGATCTAGATAACCTCTGAGACGTTTTTCTTCTTTCAGTCTGTGATCCTATGACCTTGGGGAGGTCACCTGAGCCAGGTAACTCATCTAAAAAATGGGAATGATAATAATAACACCTGTCTCACAATAATGGTTCTTATTAAGAGAATCAAATAAAATAGTGTATGTAAAGTACTTAGCAAACTTTAATGTGTTAAATAAATTCCTGTTGTTGTTATTACCTAGTCTAGTTCTTCTGGCTGACTCCAAGTTCACTGCCTTTTTTTATCAGTTTTTACTGTCTCAAAAAGAGGGATCTGCCCATATTACCTTAACATTTGGGTCTGCCTTGGCTTTTATCTCCATTAGCAGAGAATTAAGGTAATGAACATTATTGACTGGAATTTAATGCCTTTCTTATTGTTGACTTGAGTCCCAGAGACCCAATCACAGACCTTAGAGATGGAATTGAGTCACAAATCTTTGTTACTTTTTATGGCTAAATTTCAAGCTTACAAAAGCAGATAGATGACTCCCTGGATCTCTTGTCTTCATATGAATCTCCCTAGAGAGAAGCCCAGGTTGGGGCCTGTGGGCTCCTTCCTATTTTTATATTGTCCCCCCTACCCCATTATCTAGATATGGCCCATTCAAGTGAAGATGAAATTTGTTAAGAGGCCCAAGTGGAAACCAGAAAACCCACCTATGACACACTCTACCCAGCTATTTATCAGTCTGTTTAGCCAGCTTCTTATCACAATCATAGGCAGCTTTCCAGAATCAATATATACAAACATGATTTTATCTTCTAGAAAATGCAGTTAAAGAGAGAATACTGATGCTGAATTGCCCAGGTCCTCCTATAAATTCTTAGGAAATGAGATTGAGATTGGCCCCTGTAATGGTTACAATTGAAGTTGCAGTGTTTTTAAGTAGACATATCTATCATCTCTTGCTTGGATTTGTTTCCCCTCCATTCTCTGTCTCTGTCTTTAATTCTCTTATTTCTGTCTCTGTTTCTCTTTGTATCTGTGTCTTGCCTCTATTTCTGTTTTTCTTTCTCTTCCAGCCAGCCCCTCCCTCCAATTTCCAAAGAATTTACAGTTTAAGACCACCAAGGTTTGTTTTGTTCCATCCTACTTATTTTGGGGAATCCAGGGTAAAAAACAACATGGCTGCCATTGTATTGGTTTTCATTGATTTCTAAAGAGAAATAGGCAGAGTGAACAGATATAGGATGGGGAAGAATTAAGACAGTCAGTCTTAGAACCTCAGCTGGCATTTCCTAGTAGTGTGATATTGTATAAATCACTTAAATACTCCAGACCTCAACTGTCTCAGTGGCAAAATTGGTATGGGGCAGGGGGGTGGGGCATGCTAAATTCTGAAGTCCATTCTAGTTCAGAATCCAAGATATTATGATCATCTATCTTTCCACAATTCCCTGGATTCTCCCTATTTGTCATCTTTATAGTGCAATAACTATTTAATTATATTCATATACCACAATTGGTTTAGTCATTCTTTAATCATTGAGCATACATTTGACTTAAAAAATAGTATTATACAATGGAACACACACTGAATTTCCCTCACTGAACTTGGAGTTATGGAATCTGAAAACAAAATCTTACTTTTGTCATTTTCTTACCTGTGTGGCTCTGGACAAGTCATTTAGCCTTTCTTGGCCTTAGTATCCTCATCTGTAAAATGAAGGGGATATGTTAAATAACCTTTCTTCCCTTCCAGATATAGATCTGGAATTTCTCTAGTTCTTTACTACTATAAACAATTATAATTTTAAATATTTTTGCTTATGTGGGATCTTTCCTTCTTCTGTCTCTTTTTTCCAGAATGATTGAACAAAATCACAGTTCCACTAATAATATATCAGTGTAATGATCTTCTCACAGCCCTTTAGATGTAGTCTTCAATGAAGGAAAAGACTTCTGGTGAATTATTCTGTGTAACTCCACCTTGAATAGCCCCTCTCAGAGAAACTTTTGATGCTATTTCCTTGAGAGAGGGGATAGATACTTGGGGACTGACAGTTAATTACTATCTTTGAGGAAATCTATGTGAATCAGTGAATCACTGAGAGAAGACTGAGTGAACTTCTTTCCTAAGACTTAGAGAGTCATCTATCTTACAGAATCTGTAAGAGGTTACAGTTAACTGTAATGACAGAACATATCTGGGAAAAAGTTGGAAGGTTAACTATCATTGTTGAGAGAAATTAAAGAGATATTTTGAGAGCAATGAATATAATTGCCATTTCAGAGGGAAATTGAATGAGCTGACCTGTATTTCATTCCCCAGAGCACTGAATTCTTGAACTACAATTCCAGTCTTCTAGAGGAGTCAGCAGTGACAGCTGGTGGTGAGAGAATTCTTGTTGACAACTTTGTCTTCCTCCTTTTGAAGAGCACAGAGGGGACCTTTCTCGCAGCAGATATATTGTTGAAATATCTATCTATGTTTCAGCCTTATTTGATACTGTTAATAAATTACAGTCATTAACATGGCTGTTTTTCTAAGCTTATGAAATTGGGGCTTTAGACTGAGAATAAAAAGAAAATTTATGGGAAAAGATATTTCTTTGGTTTTTTTTTTTTATAAACTGGGAAGGGTGAGGGGCACAGAGTTAATTAATCAACAAGAGTGATTTTGTATTTGTAAGTACTTTCTGTGATAATTTCTATTCACACTTACTAGATAATCTTCGAACCCCGGGAAATAATGAAAAAGGTAATGAGCTAATAGCAGGCTGAGGGGCTGGGGCTTGGAATGTTTTTCTCCAAGAACACCTGAAAAGTAGTATTGTCTTCTTGCCACATACAACCATACTTGCATCCATGGCATAATTACAGGCTCATTAGCATTAAAGCCTACTATCTCTACTTTAGCTTTCCTTGTAGCACTTTACAACTTTAGTAATGCAATGCTAGAATAGTGGTTCCTACTATATGAGTCTATTCTCTTGCCATAGAACTTGCCTGTCTTGGCACCCATAGAGAGTTATTCCAGAGTAAGCTCTTGTTATAATCCAGCTCCATGATGGTCACCACCCATTCCTCTAAATCAACTGAGAGTCAGAGGGATGAAAGAAATCCACCCATAGGATTCAGGAGCAATTTGCATTATTATTGACCTTTAAAAACAAACAAATAAAGAAGGCCCTCAAAACCATAACATAGCTTTTCCCTAAACTAATTTTTAGCCACTTGACTTTGAAATATATTAATGGAGCTCATAAATGCTTCAGTGTGAGGCAGCTAAATGGTGCCGTGGATAGAATGATGGTTTTAGAATCAAAGACCTGTTCATATCCTGCTTCTGACATATACAAGCGAAGTGTTTCCTCATCTGTAATGGGGACAATAATGGCATTTACCTCTTAGAGCTATTTTGAAGATCAAGTGAGGTAATGTGTGTAAAGCGCATTGCAAACCTTAGAGCATAGCCTTAAAGGCTACCCATTATGACTTTTTTCTTTCCTTCCCCTCTCCCCTGTCCTAGAGATGGCTACTGCTAGACACAAATAGGTATGTATGTGTGTATATGTATAATATATGTAAAATAATATATGTAAAATTATTCTATACATCTATTTATCAGTTCTTTCTCTAAATGTAGAGAGCATCTTTTTCACGTATTACTTTATAATATACAAGGCACTTTCATTAGAACAAACCTAAGAGGTAGATGGCGAAAGGGTTTTTGTTTGGTTGTTTTTTTAATTAATAGGCAATAGATGAAGTAGGTTGCTTAGTTATCCAAGTTGGACATTGAAAAGTTGGGTCTCATACCTCGGACTCCAAGTTTAGTTTTCTTCATATTATTTTATATAGATGGAAAAGTGATTCTTAAACCATTTACCAGTTTGGGTGATCAAGTCCTCTTCTACTTTCCCTTAAGAAGATAGTAGTTCAGTGACTGTATAATAATCTCAAGTTTATAAGTAGGAGAATTAAAGACTGAAAGTGTTATGTAAATATGAGCTATTCGTTGTAGCAGCAAGCACCCCAACATCTCCAGGGTGGCTGCCAACACAGGTTCTTAGATCTCCTTTTCTAAAGAAAAGCAACTCAAAATGGGTTAACAAGCTCACTTTACTCAATCAAACATATATCGTTTACCTAGTTCAGGGGAAAAAGGTCAGCATCCCGAACTTCAAAGTATACAGACAGAACTTACAAGACAGAGAAACAAACAGATCAAGCAGACAGGCTTCCAAACTGTCCAACCATTACATCAATTCCAAACCACAGTTACCAGAGAGGGAAGCATCAACATCTGGGTTTTCAAAGCCGGGGGGCTCTCAACGGCTGCCCACAGTCTCATCTGGTCTAATCACAGAACGCTTCTCAAGGTGAGCCCCAAAGCAAAGCCTCACATCAGGGATTACATAGCCTTCTCCTGGCTCAGAGAATGTCACAACCCTCTTGACCCACTGCCCAATCACACAGCATCAAGGTGTAGGCATTCCTGAAAACCAAGCCTCCTGCCACAGGCTCCATGTGACCACATTCAGCCTATTGGGGGCAGAGTATATTTTCAAATCAAGGAAGGTTCTCAGAGTCTCTTAAGCCTACCAAAGGGCTTAGGGGCAGGGAAGATCTTTAAATTTGCATTTCCATTACATTCATTTTTATTATTATTCTTTTATTTCTATTATTACTCATTGGTATAATTGTTGTTCTTCAGTAATTTTTCAGTCATGTCCAACCCTTTGTGACCCCATTAGGGCTTCTTTTGGCAAATATCCTGAAATGTTTTGCCATTTCCATCTCTAGCTCATTTTATAGGTAAGGAAACTAAGGCGAACAAGATTAAGTGACTTACTCAACATCACACAGCTAGTAAATGTCTGAGGCCAGATTTGAGCTCAGGTAGATGAGTGTTACTGACTCTGAGCCTGGCACCCTATACATTGCACAGCCTAGCTGCCCATGGGTATAATCAGTTTGGGACAAAGAAGACTTTGCCATAGGGTGCTGAGATTGGAGGGCAAGAAATAGAATGAATCCTGTCAAAAATTTTATAGAAGACTTCTGTGCCATTTTAGAGTGGTGACTGAAAGCTGATAACCAGGACTTGAAATTTGTAGCTCAAATATTTCTTACCTAACTTTCTCAAATATATCCAAATCAAGAATCACCCAAAATCATAGAATTGGAAGGGACTAAGATCATTCAACTCAATTCATATTAGAAAAGCATATTTCCACTTCAATGTCTCTGAAAGGCAGCCCTATGGACTTGAGACTTTCAATGAAGAAGTACTTACCATCTCCCCAAGATAGCGCAATCCAACATCAGAAATCTATGGAATGCTAGTACCCTAAAGACTAACATTGAAAAGAAGGAAGATGGCAGAGAAAAGGCAGTGACTCTTGCTTTCCCTATCCTCAGTCACAATCCTGGGTAACAGTCCCAAGGTGAGAAGGAGCATTAGAATAGCAGAGCTTGCAACCACAGTGGAGGGGGAATCCTTCTCATAGTTCCAGGTCAGAAAAGAGTGCTTGTGGTCACTCCCAGAGCAGAACATAGGCCAGGAGAGTAGTAAATTCACCTCTCCTTAGATCAAACCACCAGGAAAGAACTGAAAGCTTTACAGGTCCCTAGAAATATCTCTGAAAACAGCTGCGCAAAACCCCTGAAGCTTGGGACAGTGTCCTCTCCATCCTGGAAGCAGAGCACTACTTTAACAAAGAGCTAAACATCAAGAAATAGACTGGAAAATGAGCAAATAATAGAAAAAATTCTAGTTATAGAAAGTTACTATGATTAGAAGGAAGATCGAAACACACTCAGAAGACAATGAAGTCAAAGCTCCTACAGCCAAAGCCTCCAAGAAAAACATGAATTGCTCTCAGGTCATAGAAGAGCTCAAAAAGGATTTTGAAAATCAAGTAGGAGAGGGAGGGATATGTGTGAGGAACTGTAAGGAGGCCATTATGGTTGCATCAGAGAGTACATGAAGAGGTGTAAAAATATAAGAAGGCTGGAAAGGTTGGAAAAGGCCAGATCATAAAGGGCTTTAAAAGTCAAATAGAAGATTTTATATTTGATTCTGGAGGTAATATGAAGCCATTCAGGTTGATTGGCTTGGGGAGTGACATTGTGAAGCTGACTTTTAGCAAAATCAATCTGAAAATTGGATGGCGTGGGGAGAGACAAATCAGAAAGCTAATGCAATAGTCCAGGTGAGAGGAGTGGTGAGAGCCTTTAAGAGGGTGATGGCAAAGTCAAAGAAGAGGCAGGAGAATATACATGAGATGTTGTTGTTGTTGTGTTTGTCCTTCATTCTCAAAGAGGACCATGACATCAGGGAGATGACGACATGATTTGCATTTGTCTTTGATGTGAGTGAGGGAGGGTTGTGCAAGGTCACCAGCCTCATTTCTCCTCCAGAGCCAACTGGGTTCAGTGGGCAGATATTTATGAAGGTTAGGACATGGAAACAGATTACACGTAAAGGGTGAGAGGGAATAAGGAGTCAAAGATGTTGTCCTAAGTTTTTAGGAGGATGTTTGTGTCTTTGATGGTGATAGAGGAGTTAGGAAGATGGGAGGGTTTGGGGGAAAAGATTATGAGCGTGTAAAGTTTATGACGTCTACAAAACACACATTTTAAGATGTCCAACAGGCAACCGGAGATGTGACTTTTAAGGTCGAGAGAAATTAGGTCTGGATAAATAAATCTGAGAATAATCTGTATAGAGATAAGAGTATATAAGCTGATGAAATGGCCAAGAGAGAATTGGGGGAAAGGAACAGGAATGAGAAACACAACGCATAATACATTAAACGATCGTGATCAGATAAAAGAATTTCAGAGATCAAGAAAATGGATATAGAAACCAATGGCTCTCTATATCCTCCAGGATAAACATAAAATCACCAAATTCCTTCATAATCTACTTCCTCACCTTTCCATTCTTCTTATACCTTATACCGCCCTTCCCATTCTCCATTTCACTACGGACTCTGATTCAGCGGCTTACCTCCTTACTGTTTTCACACAAGATAGCCCATCTCTGAATCCCAGGCATTTTCACTGGCTCTGCCTCATGCCTGGAATTCTCTGCTCCTTTATTTTCCTTTCCTGGTTTCCATGACTTTCTTCAAGTCCCGTAAAAAATCTTACCTTTTACAGGAAGCCTTTCCCAATTCCCCTATCTCTAGTGCCTTCTCTCTGCTTTAATCTTTAATTTTTAATCTCTCTGTGTGCATATATATATATATATAGTTTATATATCTATAAATACAAATATATATGTATATATTTCTCTGTATATATCTTGCTTGTACATAGTTGTCTGTATGCTGTTTCCCCCATTAGACTGTGAACTCCTTGAGGTCAGGGACTGTCATTTATGTTTATTTGTATGTCCAGCACTTGGCACAGTGCCTGGAACATACTGGACATTTAATAAAGGTGTATCGACTGACATCTGTGTAGCTGAGATGGAGTGGAAGAGTAAGTTACAGAAAATGGGAGTGAGAAAATTATTAAGTTTAGGAACTGAGAAATCAGAGTGTTAGAGGAAATATCAGTGTGTACACTGAAGTCCCCTAGTCTGAATCCAGGAGATGGGAAGAGGGGGAAACAAGACCAAACAGCCAAACCCTGAACTCAGGCAGGAAGGAGAGTGTTCTGGAAGTCTATAGATAATAGCTATCAGAATCTTGTTTGGATGATAAATATGGACTAAATGAACCACATGGGAAGAAATTCTATGGGGTGATGGTTATAAATGGGGAGTATGGAAGTAGCAAAGGGAAGTAAGAAATATTCTGAATTCCCCAACATGACCAGTGAGTCAGACGGTATGAATGAAAGTACAACAGGTATTGGAAGGGATGCCCAGGCATGCCATGTCATCAGGAGGGGACCAGGTAACACAGTGAGTGCCAGAAGATGAAATGAGTGAAAAAGAAAAGGGTTTAAGATGAAAGCAAGTTTGTTAACTATCGATCAGGCATTCCAGAGATCACAGTGGAAGAGATGGGTAGGTGGAGTAGCACATGGAGGGACATTGAGTTCAATTACTGCCTCAGACAATTACTTGTTCTGTGACCCTGGGCAAGTCACTTCACCTCTCTAAACCCTAATCTGTTTCCTAATCTGTAAAACAGGAATAATAATAGCACTTACCTCACAGAGTCGATAAAAATGAAATGACTTATAAAAAGTACTTTGCAAATTTAAAAGTACTATATAAATGCTAGCTATTACTATTAACATTATTATCTGGATAATTCACTTCCTATCTAATAACATTCCTCTCTCTCACACACACACACACACACACACACACACACACACACACACACACACACACAGAAAGCTTCTCTTCTATGTTTGTCCATGCCTCTCTTTCTATATGGCCCCACTCTCTCCTCCTTCAAAAGCACATACACACAAAAAGGAAGGGAAAAGCTGAAGAAGAAAGACACGCTGCAACTCTAACCTCCACCCAATCTCTTACCTAGGGATTATTCAAATGAATTCTTATTTGGTTACTTGATATGTTCTGGGAACAGGATCTGAACATTTTGATTGAGTGTGAGGTTACAAGTGGGAGCAAACATGGGAGAAAAAGGCAGTGAAAGACAGGTGGTGGGGCCCTTAGCACACTTCTGCTTCCTAATTTTGCTTAGACTTGTTTTTCTGCTCAAGAAAGTAGTGCAAGAATCAAGCTACAGGAAAAGAGCTGAAGAACCAGATGGCTAAAAAATGAGACATTAGATGCCTTCTTCACCACTTTTCTGTGCTAGTAACTATTTTTGGTCAATTTTCTGTGCTGGCAATTTGTGAAATTTTAGAGACTTGCTCACCCCAACTGGCCACCTTCCATTGTGATAGTTCATTGAACTTAGCAAGTCACTGGTGACAAATGGTGCAAATAAAGGAAGGAATTTATTATGGAATATCCATATTTCCTGGATACCAACCCCCAATGAATAACCAACGATGTCAATGATGAATCATATTTCCACTTTTTTCACAAGTTCTTTTTTTTTTTTTTTGCTTTTTGGAGGGCAATTGGGGTTAAGTAACTTGCCCAAGGTCACATGGCTAGGTTTTTGTTTGTGGGTGCATTAAGTGTCTGAGGCCAGATCCGAACTCAGGTCCTTCTGACTCCAGGGTCAATACTCTACTCACTGCGCCACCTAGCCGCCCTTTTCACAAGTTCTTAAAGTAATCTTAGTTAACACTGGACTCCTTATTGAGTTTCCCTTCAAGTATTGTAGCTATTGAAAATAGCCCTATCGGGTCAGCTAGGTGGCGCAGTGAATAGAGCACCAGTCCTGGAGTCAGTATGACCTGAGTTCAAATCCAGCCTCAGACACTTGACACACTTCCTAGTGGTGTGACTTTGGGCAAGTCACTTAACCCCAATCACCTTCCAAAAAAAAAATCTAGAGTTTGGAGGCATCTAGGTGGCACAGGGAATAGAGTACCAGCCCTGGAGTCAGGATGACCTGAGTTCAAATCCGGCCACAGACACTTAACACAAAAACTAGCTGTGTGACCTTGGGCAAGTCACTTAACCCCAACTGCCCTCCAAAAAGCAAAAAAAAAAAAAAAAATAGCCCTATCAAAAAAGGACAGCTAGGGGGCTCAGTGTTGGGCCTGCAATCAAGAAGGTGAGTCTTCCTAAATTCAAATCTGGCTTCAGATACTTAACCAGCTTCATGACTCTGGGCAAGTCACTTAACTCTGTTTGCCTCAGTTTCCTCATCTGTAAAATGAGATGGAGAAGAAAATGAGCCCCAAATGGATTTGGACTTAACTGAAATACAACAACCACCTATGCAAAAAAGCTACATCTCGACAAGTTACTAAAGGGCTTGCTGAAAGACTTTAGATGAATCTTCGTCATCTAAAATATTTGTTGGTGACGCCTAAAAGCAGAGTACTGTCTTATCCTGTTTTGTGCTGGTTGACAGAGGTTAACAGAGCCTCACCCCTAAGGAAACTTGTAAGTGCGGTTTTTGTATATGTTATTGGCCTCTTAACTTACATGTGCTTTTTTCATCTAAAGATGAAAAAACGTTTCTTCTCCTATAGAGAAGGTTAGTTAGTTAGCAGGTTAGTTATGACTCATGAAGTGACCCTAGCTTAAAACACTAATTCAGACAATGACTTTAAGAGGGAAACTTGGCAAATAGTGCAATGGGAAAGTATTAGATTTGGAATCAAGAGACTTGGGTTCTAGTCCCATCTGTTTCATTAATTTTCTGTATGAGATCAGTGAAATCACTACCCCCTTTGGGCTTCAGTTCACTCATCTATAAAACAAGGGGGATAGACTAGATGACCTTCAGGTCCCTTCCAGCTTGGCCATTCTATTATTCTTTGTGTTCCTTTGATTCTTGGTAGAAGCTAGAAACAGCAAAGAGAGATGCTTGTAGGATACAAATCTAGGCTTTTAGCTCAATCACAGCTGCAATGGGGACCAGGTGGCAAGAGCTGGACCATGAGTCAGGCAGCAGCAGGCTGGAGGAGGTGATGCCACCAGCTGGTGCTAAAAAAAAAAGACCTGAGGTTGCTGATACACAATAAGCTCATAACCTCCCCCACCTTCCTTCTACTATCACCAAGGCAACTAGGGTAGGATTAGGGCTGCCTGGCTGCCTGGCAACAACATCAGTGGGAAATGATCTCTCCTTCTTCTCAAGTCCTAGAATGACTTTTGTCTTTACCACTCTTTCTGTACTTTTTGTTTACTGTCTTTTAGTATGCTATTTTCCTTCCATATCTGTATGATTCATTTCTCTAACTAGACTATAAACTCCTGAATGTCATGGATGGGATCTTATCTTATAATATATGGTACATAGTGAATAATATAGGCATATAGATGAATAGATGAATGAACAGATAGACAGATAGATAGAGATAGATAGATAGATGGATGAATAGATGGATAGAGAGATAGAGAGACAGACAGACAGACAGATAGATAGATAGATGGACAGACATGAACTAACAAATGGATGGATCAACAGTTGGACAGAGATAGATAGACAAACAGACAGATAGATGGATGGATAAATTGATAGATACTATTTATTAAGTGCTTACTGTGCATCAGGCACTGTGGGTCATAAGAACTTAGAGCTGGAAGGAAGCTTAGAGTTTATTATGAGGCAGTTAGCTAGCACAATGGATAGAGCACTGGGCCTGGAGTCAAGGAAGACCATAATTCAGATTCAGCTTTAGATTCTTACTAACTGTGTGGTCCTGAGCAAGTCACTTAATCTCTCTCTGTTTCAGTTTCCTAAGCTGTAAAGTGGGAATAATAATAGCACCTACCTCCCAGGGTTGTTGTAATGGTCAAATGAAATATTTGTAAAATGCCTGTCACATATAGGCACTTAATAAATACTTATTTCCTTCCTTATTCAATCATCCTTTACTTACACTGTTCTCTCAGCTCTGTTTTCCAAATTCCTACCCATCCTTTAAGCCCTAACTCAAATGACACCTTCATGAAGCATTTTTCCACTTCCCCAAGGTAGAAACACTTTCCCTTTTCTCTGAAGTTGCATAGATATTTATATATCTTTCACAATCTGCCTTGTGTTATAGTTATTTTAGGGTCATTAGGATTATTCCAATTATTTTACCAGGCAGATGGTGGTAAACTCTTTGCTTCATTCATCTACCTTAGTGATAGAATTAAATCATGAGGGTCTATCCTCATCCCTATATGTGGAATGAAAGCATTATCTCCACATTTACACAATTTGTAACCATATATTAAGTTACTGGCATAATACAACTTCCCCAATATGAAAAAATAAGCTGCTATGAGTAACAACATAGGCATTCCAAGGCCCAAGGATGGAACTAATTGACCTCTCAAAGACAATCCCATTTGAACAGATTTTTTTCATCTTTTTTTTTTTCCTTTTTGGAGGGCAATTGGGGTTAAGTAACTTGCCCAAGATCACACAGGTAGTTTTGTGTTGAGTGTCTGAGACCAGATTTAAACTTAGGTCCTCCTGACTCCAGGGCTGGTGCTCTATTCACTGCACCATCTACCCGACCCTCATCTTTCTTATACTTAAAATGACTGAGATTATTTAGCCGTCCTTAGAGTACAGGTGTTCTGTCTAATTTCATAATCCCATGTATTCCTTTGATTCTCAGATTTTGTAATTTTATTAGAGATGATAATGAGACACAGTATAGTCATTTAACAAGCTCCTATGATCCAAGGAAACATGGTCCCTACTAAGCAAATCAAAGTCTAGAAAAAGGAAATACATGGCAGTGTTCTTATGTTAATCATCCTGAAGAAGTAAGACAGCTGTCCCTTTGGGTAAGTCCCGGGTATGGTGTGTTAGTCATCCTCAGGAAGACTCTTGTCTCAGAAGGACCCAAGATTCTCTCCCAGCCTTGGGGTCTAAGATGTACCTTGATCCAAGATTTTTTTTATTGTGATAGCAAAATGAGGTTGAGACTGGATAGTATTTACTCATAGAACTTTATTATGGCTGTACATGAGTCTGCACAGGGGGTGCCACCCTGAAATCTTGTATTTCATGGAGTATATTAGAAAGACTGGAAGGTTTTTGTTTTTGTTTTTGCTTATCTAGCTTGAGAAACATCTCAGCACTACACCCTCAACTGGAGCCTCTGTCAAAGAATCCCCAAGTAGAGACCAAGTCTTCCTGAATTCCATCTTGTCCAAGGTCTCATGAAGTTCCCTCCTTTTCTCCTACCTCCCACCTCCTCAGTATGTTTTTTACTTATCTGGTTTCTGACAAGTTCCACACTCATCAGGAGCAGGGAGGAACAGTTTCAGAACCTTGCCCAAAGTTCTCAGCCCCTTATGGAGAGTTCTCTTCATGTTCAGAATGGCCTGCTCATTACTGTCCTGACTTATCTCTTAGGCTAGTTTTGGCCTGATCTGATCTAAGAGTTGCTGAACCTGTTCCTTCTTTTAATCACTACTTTCCCTCCTGAACTGAAGCCTATACCTTAAATTGCCCTATTCTTTGGAAGGGTCCTACTTATTGATGGGTCATTGGTTTACTTTACCTCTCTGGGTCTCCTATCATCTCCATTCCCTTTACACTTATTTTCACTTGCCTTACTATTGTGCTAACTTGACCAACTTAGCATAGCAACTACCTTGTTATGCTCTTTGGTATCTAATGGTAGCCATCTCCAAGGGCAGGAAGTGGAGAGGAGGGAAGAAAATAAAGTAAAAGAAATGAAAACTAATTGACATGATAACTTTGTTATATATTTAAAAAGAGATATCAAGTTGTGCATAATAGATTTCATGTGCAATTATTTTTTTAAAGTGAAATTATTTCTTCCTTATTAAAGCATCTGTATGATGATTTTTTTTTTTTTTGCAGGGCAATTGGGGTTAAGTAACTTGCCCAAGGTCACACGGCTAGGTTTTTTTGTTTGTGTGTGTTAAGTGTCTGAGGCCGGATCCGAACTCAGGTCCTTCTGACTCCAGGGCCCGGCGCTCTACTCACTGCGCCCCCTAGCTGCCCCGCAATTATTTTTATTATACTATGTAATAGAAATGTTTGTTATATTCAATAAATTAAAAATGAAATAAATTTTAAAAATTGCAAAATGTAAATAAGCCCTTCCTGAGGGCTGCCTTCAGAACACTTTTTTTGATAATCTGTAATAGTGGCAAACCCATCCTACAATGTGTGTGTGTGTGTGTGTGTGTGTGTGTGTGTGTGTGTGTGTGTGTGTAATGTACTTCCCTTGACAGTAACAGGGAAGTTCAGAAGAGGGGAGGGTTTTAGGGGAAAGATAATGAGTTGGATTTGGATGGTTTGAGTTTACTATGCCTATAAGATCTTCAGTAGCTAGTTGGAGACGCAACACAAATTGGCTTTGAAAGTCATTCCAGTAGAGGGGTTCCAATAGTACTTTTAGCAGTGTTAGGATTGTGGATATATAAGCACAGTCTGCCCCCAAAGGGACTGTGAAGAGGTCAACATTGATTTTAACATTTCAGTTTTGGTAGGCTGAGATAACAACAGCAACCACAAAGTCCCCCTAATTTACAATCATCCTGGGTGTGGGTGGGCATGTGTGGGAGCCTATCTGATGCATGGCTTTCCATTAGATGGAGCACATGAAGATGAGGATAATGACTGATAAATATAAGCACAGCCTGGTTTGTCTAAAAAACAGCCTCTCTCAGGAGGTTTCACTGTTGCCCTAAGGGAGTGACTGAAAAAAGCATAGTAATTATGAGCAGACAAGATAATGGCTGTGATCTCCTTGCCTCATTAGACAGTCTGTGTTATACAAGGTTTACCTCTAAACTGATGACCCTATGGTGCCAAGGTTGCGTTTCAACTGTATACCAATGCAGAACATCAATAAAATAATCATATTTCTTGTGCCAGCAGTTAAATGGCACAGTGGGTAGAGTGCCTGGCCTGGAATCTGGAAGACCTGAGTTCAAATCCAGCCTCAAACACATACTATCTGTGTGACCCTAAGTAAGTCACTTAGTCATGTTTGCCTTAGTTTCCTCATCTGTAAAATGAGTTGGAGAAGGAAATAGCAAGCCACTCCAGTATCTTTGCCAAGAAAACCCCAAATGGGATCACAAAGGGTTGGACACTACAGAAATGACTAAACAAGAACAAATCCTAAAAATCCTAAATGTTGTCGTACTTAGTACCATCATTTTATAGAGAGGCATACCTTTGGTCATAGAGAAAAGAATTGTCCATCACCAAAAGTGAACTAGTTATAAGAGGTCTATGAATTTTATTGAGGAAAGCATACCTTTCCCCCCAATATAAATAATTTCCTTTGGAAATTCTTATATTTTATTTTCTGCTTTTAAAAAATGTCATTCTGAAAAAGTGTCCCTAGGTGTCACAATACCTGTAATGGGGTCTATGACAAAAAAAATCAAGAACCCCTGCTTTTAACGATTCCATTTGCACATATAGACTAGAGTACATTTGGTGGTGGCATAATTTCAATTGTGCTTGACTCTTTGTGACTCAGCATCCTCTGCCTCCCACTAGCCTTCATGGTCCACTGTGGCCAAGCTAGATCATTGAGGTTGCTGCTCCTGCAGTCTCTTCCAGTATATCCTATCCCTGCTCTCATCCCAACCTCTTGTTGCAACAAGTAGTGGATTTAGGAGGAGGAAAAAGTAAAGGAAGTATGAGCTGTCTTCTGCCTTGGGAGACAACATTCAATAAAAGAGCTAAAGTACAGAGGAATCCACAGCAGGGCATTAGTGTGCCAAGTTATATTGAGCCTGAAGGAAAAGGGGACTAGCATTCAGTCAAGTCTTTTCTCCTGAGAAGTTATTTGGGGAAGGCAATGCATGAACAAAGCATTTATTAAGCACTCACTGCACTGTGCTAAGCACTAGGGATATAAGGAGCTCAGATTCTAATTAGAGAGACAACACATTAGGGAAGATTTCAACTTCAAGTCAGTTATAGTCAATAATGTCTATGGTGCTTGAGCTATAAGCAGGCCTGGTAGTTTGGGGGACAATGATATTGTTGTGAAGAGAATAAGAGCAAGCTGAGGCCTGGGTGCAGGGTAAATTTGGGTATGCATTTATTGATCAAGCACCCGACTGCCGGGAGTATACACTCAAATCAGGCAGCCCTGAGCTGGGACATAGGCAAGGCTTATAAAGGCAAAAACCACAATTGGGGAGGGGAGCTAGCATAAGCAACGACATACAGAAGCTAAGAACAGCCATTGGTTGGATCCATAGCTCAGGGATAATTTGGAAACATGGCGCAAGGGTACAATGATGTGACCAAGGTCCTTCCTAGAATAGTGTGGAGGGCACAGGGGCAGTGGAACTCCCCAAACAGGCTGGGGTCATGGAATAGGTCAGGGTCATGTTCTGGGTGAAGGCTGTGGGGGACCCTGCTTGGTCAACATCCTGGAACAAGGTGGTCTCTTGCATGGGATAGACTTGCCCCATGATCTCTATACAGGCTTGCATCATAATCCTTATATATGCTGCTATTTCAAGGCTTACTGATTTAGGGAAGTTCTAACTTAAGGAAAGACAAGGGAGCAAGGAACTAAGCCTTGGGTGACACTTACCCAGGACTATGCCTTTAAGCTATTACCAGCAATTACAGAATTTAGGATAGTGGCGGAAAATTTGGGAAGAGAAATGAAAAAGATGCAGGAAAAGTATGAAATGACAGTCAACAGCCTGACTAAGGAAAATAACACCTTAAAAAATAGACTAACTCAAATGGCAAAAGAGGCTCAGAAAGGCAATGAGGAGAAGAATGCTTTAAAAAGTCGAATTTGCCAGATGGAAAAAGAATCTCAAAAGCTCACTGAGGAGATTCATTCCTTCAGAGTTAGACTGGAGCAAATGAAAGCTAGTGACTTTATGAGAAATCAAGATGCTATTAAACAGATCCAAACAAATGAAAGAATAGAAAGCAATGTGAAATATCTCATGGGAAAAACCACTGACCTGGAAAATAGATCCAGGAGAGACAATTTAAAAATTATTGGACTACCTGAAAGCCATGATTAAAGAAAGAACCTAGAAATCACCCTTCAAGAAATTCTCAAGGAAAACTGCCCTGATGTTTTAGATCCAGAGGGCAAAATAGAGGTTGAAAGAATCCACAGATCACCTGAAAAAGATCCCAAAAAGAAAACTCCCAGGAATATTATAGCCAGGTTCCAGAATCCCCAGATCAAGGAGAAAATACTACAAGCAGCCAGGAAGAAACGATTTCAATATTGTGGAAACACAATCAGAACAGCCCAGGACCTGGCAGCTTCTACACTGAGGGATTGAAGGGCATGGAATATGATATTCCAGAGGGCAAAAGAACTGGGAATAAACCCAAGGGTCACCTACCCAGCAAAACTGAGTATTTTGTTTCAGGGGAAAATATGGTCATTCAGTGGAATAGAGGACTTTCAAGCATTCTTGAGGAAAAAACCAGAGTTGAATAGAAAATTTGACATTCAGACACAAGAAGCAAGAGATGCTTGAGAAGGTAATCAAGGAAAAGAAATCAAAAAGAACTTATCAAAGTTGGACTATTTACAGTCCTACATGGAAAAACAATAACTGTGTTTGGTGAAACCTTTCTCATTATGAAAATAATTGAAGAAGGGTACATGGCATATGTTCACAGGTATACATGGATAGAGGGCACAGGTTGAATTTGATGGGAAGGGATGATTATTTTTTTTTTTGGAGGGCAATTGGGGTTGGGTGACTTGCCCAGGTTCACGTGGCTGGGTTTTTGTTTGTGTGTTGGGTGTCTGGGGCCGGATCTGAGCTTGGGTCCTTCTGGCTCCAGGGCTGGCTCTCTGCTCGCTGCGCCACCTAGCCACCCCAAGGAAGGGATGATTCTTAAGGGGTGAAGTCAAGAGGTGAGAGAGGAAAGTGGCAAGAGGAGATGGAGAGAGACAGGGTAGGGCAAACTATCTCATGTAGAAGAGGCAAGGGGAAGTAGTTGCAGGGGAGGGGAAGAACAGGAAGGCAAAAAGGCAAAAGCATATTCTCATTGAAGTTGGCTCAAGGAGAGAATCACATACATACTAAATGGAATATCTTACCCTCACTCACTCTCCTGAGTAGGGGAAAGGGGGATGAGAGGGGGATGATGGAGGGGAGGGCATTCTGGGGAGAGGGGAGGTTAGAAGTACCCACTATCAAAGAGGGACAGGATCAAAGTAGGGAATGGACCAGGTGGGAGGTGAGACAGGTGGGAGGGAAATATAAGCAGTCTTTTACAATATATCTACTATGGTAATGTTTTGCATAGATATACATGTACAACACATACTGAATTGCTTATCTTCTCAGAGGGAGTGGGTGACAAGGGAGAAAGGGAATGGATCTGAAAATCGAAGTTTTAAAATTAAATGTTTCATAAGATGTCCAGGCAGTGGGGCTCAGAGATTCACCTTACCCTAATGGCAAAGTCGAAGGGGGTATGGGAGAAGATATGGGAGAGAGCAGATTGGATGAGGGGATATCTGGTGGGACTGCTATTCTGGGGTGGTGGGTAGGGAAAAAATGGGGGAAAATGTAACTCATAATCTGGTGGGAATGAATGATGTAAACCAGAAGTTAATAAAGCATTTGTTTAATTAAAAAAAAGAATTTAGGATAAAGACAAAGACAAATATATAGGGGCTTAATGGTGGGCTCCAAATCAGATGGCATGTGATTTGGGTTACCTTACAACAATATTACCAAGGATTAAGTTCAGGATCCTAGGATATCCCAATTAGTAACTGAAGAAAAATGATGGTCAAGATGGTGGTGATCATTGGACTTACATGGTGCATATTGCCTCTTTTGGGGCATTCTGCTGCCTCAGCTAAGCTGGTTTGCCTGCTCTGTGAGTATCAATTGGCATATCTGGCTCCTTCTCCACAAGAGTTGCTTATGGCTGGTCCAGAAGCAAGACAGGTAATCAGGTGTGTGTATGGGGGGTGGAGAGAAGGGAAGGAGTGTCTCTCCAAGAGCTACTGTATTGGTACCAGTTGGTCAGCAGTTGTTACTGGTAGTAAAGATGATTTCTTATCAAAAATTATTTCTCCTCAATACTGGTTTTGGGAGCTGGGCTGGACATAGGTCAAGTGGCCTGCAGAACAGAAGAAAAAGAGAAAACAACAGATCATTAAACAAGAATAATGAAGTAAAGGACAATCTAGGAGAAGAAAAGCAACAATATGAAAAGAGCATACTATCTCTATATAAACTATAAAACCAAAAGATCTTGAAGATAGGAGTCAGATAAGGAACTTAAGCATAGTAGGCCTCCCAAAGTAAAAAGTAAAAAAAAAAAGTAAAAAAAGTCAAGTAAAAAAACCTGAACACCATAATGCAAGAAATATGAGAAAAGTTCCCAGAACTTCTGAATATAGTAAACAAAGCACTAAATTAAAAAAAAAAAACTGTAGTTCACCTCCAGAGAAAGGAAAGCTGTAATAACTACATGCTATGGGCTTATAATGATCATGCTTGGCCATGAAGAAATGAGAAAATATACTTCCTTTCCATTTTGGAGGTAAGGACCATCATATATATATTGTCAGATTCAGTTAATGTGTTGGTTAATTTTGCTGAACTATTTTTTTCTTTTAAAAATATTTGTTATAAGGAATGGCTCACTAGGTGGGTGAATATATTAAAAATTAGGGTGACATACAGGCAAATTTTTAAAAATAAGGTATTTTTTAAAAAGGATCGTTCCAAAATTCTTATAGCAGCGGCTTACCCAAGAGAATCAGAAAGTCCTCAATTCTGACAAAAGAAGCAAAATGATTTCAATGAGGAAGAAAAGAAAGAGTTGTCTGGAGAGACCAATATGGAGGCACAAAGAACTATTCAACTAATTAATATTGTGTGTGTGTGTGTGTATGTGTGTGTGTGTATGTATACATATAAAGTGACAGAGAGAAAAAAGAGACAAAGAAAGAGGGGGAAGAGAGAGAGAGATAGAGAAGGAGAGAGAGAGAGAGAGAGAGAGAGAGAGAGAGAGAGAGAGAGAGAGAGAGAGTAGGGAAGGGAGGGAAAAGACAGGAACTAGGATAAGAACTGAAGGTGAATAAAAAAAGAGATGGATTCCTAAATTTAAGTCTGAAGCAAAATGCAACAAAAGGACTTTATTTTAGATGTCTTGAGAGGAACAAGTATGTCAAAGAGGACAAGCAGGCAGCGCCGATTAGGTTGGACTAAGGATAAGCAATAGCTTTCCAATTCCTGTTTTGCTCCTATCTTCTTTATGAAGAACACTCTCTGGACTGTGAGGAAGAGAGCAAATGTTTTTTAATATTTCACAAGTAGGGGAAACCCAAATGAGGAAAGAGTGAAAGAATACTAGCTGCCCTGAATTCCCAAAGCAACACACCTGGATGGATGACTTAAGAGCTTACTCCTTCCTGAACCTGTGGATAGTGATGCGGAGACTTCAGCATGAAGGCTGAAAATGGGATAGAGGAGACAAGCTGAACATTAGCACATTCTTTTATCCGAAAAAGATCTGAGGGTAGACATTAGTGGACATTAGGCTCACTATAAGACAGTAATAGTATATGATAGCCAAAAAAGCTAATATGAGGGAAGTGGAACTTTCTCACTCAGTTTCCTATACCAATGAAATAACAGTTCTGATCTCAATAAAAGTATTCAGACTAGCTACATCACAGAGTTGTGAGGAAATAACTTTTTTAAAAAGTGAATTATGTTGGTATGTAAGGGTCAAAAAGTGATTTGAGGAGCAGCTAGGTGGTGCAGTGAATAGAGCACTGACCCTGAAGTCAGGAGGAGCTGGGTTCAAATCTGGCTTCAGGCACTTGACACTTAACTAGCTGTGTGACCTTGGGCAAGTCACTTAGCCCCAAGTGCCTTGCCATCCTCCTTCCAAAAAAAAAAAAAAAGGTGATTTGAAAGGCTGTAGAGGAGCCCAACTCTTTTCACCTATATTCCTACAAATATTTAAAGAAGTATTTTGGGGGTAGGGGGGACTAGATCAAAAGAAGATCAACAAATCTACATGGAAACACAAGTAAACTCCTTCACATGGCCCTTCACAGAACTGCAAAAAACACAGCCAGGGGACTGCTAGGTGGTTCAGTGAATAGAGCACTGGCCCTGGAGTCAGGAGGACCTGAGTTCAAATGTGGCCTCAGACACTTAACACTTAATAGCTGTGAGACCTTGGGCAAGTCACTTAACCCCAACTGCCCTGCCTTCCCTCTCCAAGAAAAAGGCAAAAAACAAAAAACAAAAACCAAACAAACAAACAAAAAAGGCAGCCAGAAGCTCACACACATTGGTGGGATGGGGGGAGAGGGAGAGGGACAGGACTAATACCAGCATAAGTAAATAATCCTGAATCCTGTCAGTGCTCTGACCAGGGATGCTCCTGGGGATCTTGAAGTCTGCAGAATACTTCTATTCTTTCCACATTGCAGGGGTTAAGCTCTCAGTGCCCTTGTAATCTGGAAAATACACATAAAATTTTTTGACCCTTCATACCTAAGAAGTCTGATTTTTTTTCTTTTTCTTTTATGGGGTATTTGCATTATTGCAAAATTTGGGTTAAGCATTTGGTTATAGACTCTGTGTCATCTGCTGGCCTTCATGTGCTGTATGTGGCTTCTGCAAAACTCCCCCCAAATTCCCAATTCATTTCTTATGTCGACCCTTGATATATCAAAACCACAATGGAGAAAGTCATAATGTGGAAGGGATAAATATATTCTGACAGGATGTTCAAAGAGGCCTAAAGCCTGCAGCTCTGAGCAAGAATGCTCCAAAAGGGGTGTGAAGCCATTTCATACTCTAAACAGACACATCAAGAGTAGTGGGAACCTTGGAAAATTAGAATAAAGACAAACAGCCTTTTCTACTGCATCTAAGAAAGGGTGGAACCTGGCCCTGACACTAAATCCCAAACCAATGGATAAGGTTAGAGGTATGAGCAAATAGAAGAAAATCCTGAACACAGTGAAGAAATGTTGTGGGTTAAGAAAAGTCTAAGAGATAAACCTGTAAAAAGAAAGTAATTTTGCCAAAAGTACAAGAGAGCCTCAGAAAAAGATAGCAAAACAAAACTTGGCCACAGGATTCTAAGGAATCCGAAAATGAAGCAAGAGATTTTAGAAATGAAATTATTGGTGAAATTAGAGTTCTGAAGTTTAGAATTGAAGATGAAAAATCTTTCCCAAGTAATAAACATCTTGAAAAATAGGCTAGAGGGGTGGCTAGGTGGCGCAGTGGGTAAGAGCACAGGCCTCGGAGTTAGGATGACCCGGGATCAAAACCAGCCTCAGAAAATGAGCACCCACACATAAATAATGACTGGCCATGTAACCTTGGGCAAGTTACTTAACCCCAATTGCTTAAAAAAAAAAAAAAAAAAAAGAAAGAAAAATAGGCTAGAACAGAACTAAAAATTATAGGAGACAATATTAGAACAACATAAGGAATATTAAAATAATATCAAAAGATTGAAAAATAAAAGAAAATATATATTATCTATGATAAAAAAATAATTGACCTAGAAAACAAATCAAGGAAAGGTAATCTGATAATCATCAGACTAGCTGTAAAGAAAACTGCCCAAATCTTTGAGAATCAAAGGGTAATAGAAAGAATCCATCATTCATTTCTTAAAAGAAGTAAAAATTGAAAACATATCAAAATGTCACAGCCAAAATCAGATCTTTCAGGTCAAAGGAAAAAATACTTCAAATAGCACTCCCCTCAAAAAAAGTATGAAGAAGCCACTGTCTGGATTACACAAGATTATTAAACCCACACAAATCATCAGCATTTGTGTGTGTTACCAACAAAACTTGACAAGGAAAGACAAAAAGAGAAATTTCATCCAAAATCACTACAGAGTATATCAAATATTTGGGAGTCCACCTACCAAGACATTCATAGGATTTATATGAATACAACTACAAAATGATATTTATGCTAATAGAAAGATAAACAATTGGAGAAATATTAATTTTTCATGGTTGGGTTCCTTAATTTAAGGAATTTTGTGGCAATACCACTGAATTGACAGAAGGGTTATTTTCTGGAATTAGAAAAAAAATCAATAAAACAATTATCTGGAGTAATAAAGAGTCAAGAATCTCAAGGGATTTTTTTTTTAATGAAAAGAAAGGGGGCTTAAGCAGTTTTAGAACTCAAAATATATAACAAAATATCGCCAAAATGATTCACTACTGATTAAAAGATATAAAAGTTGATCAGTGGAACAGACTGAGTACATAAGCTAAAAAAGTAAATGAACATAAGAGTACAGTGTTCAATAAACCCAAAGAGCCCTATTTGACAATAACTTCTAGAAAATCATAAATCAGATTGGCAAAAATTAGACTCAGACCAACACTCCGAATTTAGACAATAAACTAAATTAACTTCCAAGTAGATACATAACTTCGATATTAAAGATCATTTCATAACTTAGAATAGAAGAGATGCATGTCACAGACAGGGGAAGAATTCTTAAACAAACAAGGGATACAGAGTAACACAAGATAAAAGGAACACTTTTGATTACATAAAATTGAAAAGTTTTTACATAAATGAATTCAATGCAGTTCAATTTAAAATGAAAACAGTTAACTGGGGGAAAACATCTTTGCAGCAAACTTATCTGACAAAAGATTTGATATCCAAGTCATGTGGGAAATTGATTTGCATGTGTAAGAACAAAAGTCATTTTAAAAAATTAAATCATCAAATGATATAAACAAGCAGTTCTCAAAAGAAGAAAGGCAAACTATCAACAGCCATATGAAAAACACTTCAAATCAATAATAATAAGAAAAATGCAAATTAAAGGAACTTATACTCATCAGATTGGCAGTTTACAAAAATGAATGATGGGTTATGGGAAAAGAGACATTTATGCACTGCTATTTAGAACTGTGAATTGGTACAACTATTCTGGAAAGCAATTTGGAACTATGCTCCATCTCTTCCCCTCAAAAAGGAGTAATTGTGATTCTCCCTCCAAAAGAGAAAAAGGAGGAGGAGGAGGAGAAAAGGAAGAGGAAGAGGAGGAGGAGGAGGAGGAGAGAAAGAAAAAGGAAAGAAAAGAAAACAGTGTCAACAAAACATAATAAAAATTAACAAGAAGGGAGGAGAAGGAAGCTCAGAATATGACAGTGACAGACAGTACTGGAACCATATTAAATTTATATACTTAAACCAAACACCTCTAGAGTCTTGATTTCATAAATAATGCTCCTTTTTCATTCTTTCTTGTATGTAAAAATGTTGACATTTGTTGATGCTCGTTAAGTTCATAATAATAAGAAACATTTTAAAATAAATAAATATGATCTTATACTGTATTAAGAGAGACATAGTGTCACAAATGAGGGAGTTGATTACACCTGTGTATTCTGCCCTAGTTAGAGTGCTAGTAACATTGTGTTTTGTTCTCATTGCCACATTTCAGGAAAGATAACTGCCAGATTCAAGTATATTCATGGTTAGTACTGAAGGTTTCAGGCCTCCCTGAGCATCCCTGCTCAGTCCATTGTAGATTTCATGAGAAACCCCTACACTGCTCCCCCCTCTCCTCACCCCCACCAGGATTTATCCCTGGTCAGATCATTGACACGATTCAAGCCTGTGTAACTGAGCTGCCGCTGACTTGCTTAGTGGCACTAGTCAACCAGTGCCTGTAAGCTTCTGACTGTACTTTTATGTAGTCCTGGGTTGGCTGGATGAACTTATTGTTGTCTCTCTCTGGATTTCTTTACCTTTTTTTTTTTTTTGCTTTTTGAAGGGCAATTGGGGTTAATTAACTTGCCCAAGGTCACATAGCTAGGTTTTTGTTTGTGTGTGCGTTAAGTGTCTGATGCCAGACCTAAACTCAGGTCCTTCTGACTCCAGGGCCAGCACTCTACTCACTGCGCCAACCTAGCCGCCCCCTCTTTACCTTCTTTTTAATCTAGTGCCCTTTTTAGAGTGAGTTCATCCAACCTCTGCTTCTAGACTTGTGATGGGGACTCACTGCATCCTGTTCTTATATGGTACTTGGAACTTGCTAAGTTGAAATGCCTTATGCCCAATATTCTGCAAAAAATATGCAAAATATTGACGACTAAAGCTTTTCAAGTGGCAATGTGCCTGATTTTCCAATGTCACTTCTTGAAGAATATTTCTATAGTTTACAAAATGGAAATATCCTTCCACACTGACTATAGTAGGGAATAGAGAAATAAAAAGATGATGTCAGGTATCAAGATGAAAGACCCAAAATAAAATTCCATTTTTATAACATTATTTTAACAGAAATGTCACCTTTATGAAAGGAAAGCATCTGGTAAATATTTGAGGGATGTTTATGACCTTTATGTAATGTTTGCAGGCTTCTTCAATATCATGATTCATTAATAAATGAATAAGGGAGAAACATGGTCATGGTTTTTTTTTTTCTGCTGTTCTTATCCAAATGGAATATGTTTTTCAATAAAATTCTCAAGGTAAATTGGCAATTTACCTTGAAAAGCTATTGTATAAATTCCTCTTTGCTCTTCATCAGCTCCCCTAATCAATTTTCTACTGGGGGAGCAGATACAAAATGTAAAATACTCTTTGAGACCAATAATTGCAAATTGCTATTAGGGAAAAGCAAGAAAATTATCCCTCACCCCTACCCCTGCCCCTGTGTACAGTTTAAAATAATGCTGCTTATTCCAGTTCCACATTGCAGCCACAGACAAAACCTGGGCATGGGGTCTCCTCTTCTTGCTGCCATTAAAGTGAGGCTGCATTTTTTTTTTTTTTGGAGGGCAATTGGGGTTAAGTAACTTGCCCAAGGTCACACGGCTAGGTTTTTGTTTGTGTGTGTGTTAAGTGTCTGAGGCTGGATCCGAACTCAGGTCCTTCTGACTCCAGGGCCGACGCTCTACTCACTGCACCACCTAGCCTCCCCAGAGGCTGCATATTCAAAGCTATTTTAAATTTAAATCCTGGCTATCTCACTTCTCCTTTTATGACCTTGGGAAAATAACATTTCTCTGGGTTTCAATTTCCTAATCTGTAAAAAGGAGCAGGTGAATTAGATAAACTCCAAATTCCCTTCTTGTTTTCAGCCTATGTTACTACATTCTATTAAGCAGAATTTGTTCCCTATTAAGATTTGGCTTCTCGTCCTACTAGGGTTAGCACAGTGGATAGAGTACCAGGACAAGTCAGGAAGACTTATCTTCCTGAGTTCAGATCTAGCCTCAGACACTTAATAGCTGTGTGACCCTGGGCAAGTCACTCAACCCTGTTTGCCTCACTTTCCTCATCTGTAAAATGAACTAGAGAAAGGAATGGCAAATCACTCTTTTTTCTTTGCCAAGAAAGGTCCAAATGGGGTCATGAAGAGTTGGACAAAATGACTCAATAGCAACCTTCTACTTGGTTCATTTACTTGGTGATCTCATAATATATTATTTTCTCTGTGGACAGTTATCACACCACGGACAATGGAAGATGACATCAGAAAGCAGAGCACTGAATATGAAGGACAAAGAGATTTGTTCTTCACTAAAATAATCGATTTCACAGTCCACCCTTCTTGGTCAATTCTTAATCACCACTGAGCATGCTGTACATTTAAAGTAAAAATCAGGAATTAATGTATCTATACAATCAAGAATGTCTCAAATAACTTGAAGTTATAAAACCTGAGCTTGGACTCAGTCTCTGTCACTTAACAGCTATATGACACTTCTATAGGCCATTTAGATGCTCTAAACCTCAGTTTGCTCATCTATAAAGTGGGGGCAATAACATTTGCTCTTCAGACTGCTGTGAAGATCATATGAGATACAAGGTGTGCAGGAAAATTGGCCTTTCTTACTTATGCTGGGCTATTTCCTTTGAAGGGGTCAAGAAGGCCATCCTTGGACATTGTTTGTTCCTAAGGACTCTGGCTCAAATAAATGATGTGTCTTCCTGGTTGCCCAAGGCATAAATGACTCAGCTTAGAGAGAGCTGGTGTTGGAGGTTTAGCAGAATTCCCAATGTCTTATTAATGTCTTTTGGACCTAGAATTGCTGGGCAAAATTCAGACACCAGAAGGGAGTCGCTTCCATTTGAATTAGTAATTTGTAACTCTATTTTTTAGTACTTATTGCAAGTACATTCACTTTTCTAATCTATGAATATTCTGTTACGTTCCAAGACTGAGCCTGAACCTCTAGCCTGGCTTAAGCTAGGTCAGAGTAGCCCAGAACAGGGTGTGCTTTAAAAAATAGCTAGTCACATAGTCTGTAAATGTTTGAATCTGGATTTGAACTCAGGACTGACTTTCTGACTCTAAGACAAAAGTACTAGTCACTGTGTCCCTCAGCTATAGTAACCAGAAAAGTCTATAAATATTAGCTACTATTAGTCTTCATTCCTACAATAGTCTTACCTCGATGCCACATTGTGACATGGAAGTTTGTCTTGTTTCTTTTAGGCCTGATCTATTATTTCATCATTGTAGGGTGCTGTCAGTGAGGAAAGCCTACCAAGAGGGATTAGCCACTTTTCTGCAATTTAGGGAGTTGAATGGGGCACTGAGAAGTCAAATGACCTGCCTAGGGTTATACAGCCAGTATGTCAGGGGTTGACCTTGACCCCTCCTCCTGATTCTGAGGATTCCCCTCTTTCAAATGCTCTATGCCAGGGGGTAGGGAACCTGTGGCCTTGAGGCCATATGTGGGATTTATTCTCTGAAGTTTGGATTTAGTCAAAAGGCTGCACTTGAGGACCTAGAGGGCCACATGTGGCTTTGAGACCATAGGTTCCCCACCTCTGCTCTATGCTACCTTTCACGACTGGATTCCTGAAGGTTGAGCTAGTCAAATACAAGCAGAAGCCAGCTTTACCAAACTGGAAGAGTTTCAGGTATGAACTACAGAATCTCAGAAGTGGAAGAGACCTCAGTTGCCAGCTTGTCCAACTGATACTGGAAATTTAGTCCAACCCATACCCCTTCCACCTCACCATTATAGTGAGTGGTAATCTAGACTTGACATGGAGACTTCTGATTAAGAACTCAATATCACCCAAGGCAGCCCATTCCATTTTGCCCATCTCTAATTGTTGGGAAGCTCTTTCTGACCACCCAATGATGGAGGACCCATTTAGCTAAGAATAGATAGGCTCATTATCACAGGACTGGTACCTACTAGCTGTGTGGCCCTGTGAAAGTCACTTAAGCCTGTTTACCTCAGTTTCTCATGTGTAAAATGAGCTGGAGAAAGAAAACCACTCCAGTATCTCTGCCAAGAAAACCCCAAATGGGGTCACAAAGAGTCAGACATGACTGAAATCACTGAAAAACAATGACATTTTTGATCACAGGAATAAATGAAACCATCTACTAAAGTGTGTGGGGGGGGAGGCGGGGGATTTCAATTAATGTTAATGGGAAGAATCCCTACACAGTATGGAATGGCAGTGCTAAGCTTATGCTTTAGTAATGAAACAACAGCAACCACAACACATTTATCAGGTTACCTCATGGCTGTTTAGAATGAGCTTAAAGATGGGGGACAGAAAAGCTCATCCTTCCCTTATAGCTCCCAACAAATCCTACTAACTGGAGCACAAATAGGATGAGATGCCTTTGATTTAGGGCTGATTCTTCTTGGGGCAAGGTAGAAGGGAAGTTGGGGCTAAAGTCAAGCTCTCAAGTTCACCATGTTGAAGAAGAACTCCAAACAGGAAATGCTTGAGAAGTGGGTCAGGATCAATCACAGGATAAACCAGGAAAGTTTCTAGAAGCAGCATTGAATGAACTGAGGCCCCCCCCCTCACTGGCAATCAGAGATAGTTAACCTTGTGATTAATCTGAGAACCTTGGTGACTGCCCAACCCCCCACCCCAACCTGATTTATCCTGACAATATTGGGGGAAAGATGGCTCCCACATGATGTTTTAAAAAGAAGGATGCTAATAAAGCTTGGAAAAAAATCTGTATTATTTTGAGTAATGACTGATATCACTGCTTAATGATCATCGAGTCAGATAGCTAATTATTCCTAGGTGAGTTTCATTAAAAAACCATACTCTTAAGAAAAAAGAAAAGGAAGGAAGGAGAGAGGAGAGAGGAAGGAATGAAGGAAGGAAGGTAGGAAGGAAGGGAGGAAGGAAGGAAGGAAGGAAGGAAGGAAGGAAGGAAGGAAGGAAGGAAGGAAGGAAGGAAAGAAGGGCAGTGCAGTAGATACAGTGTTGGCCCTAGAATCAGGAGGGCCTGGGTTTGAATAGCATTTCAGATTCTAGCTTTTTGACCCTAGGCAAATCACTTGAATTCTGTGAGCCTTAGTTTTATTATCTATAAAATGAAGATAATCCTTCTAGAAGTTACCTTAGGTTACTCATAAGGCTCAAAGAGATGTATGTAAAATGCCATGCAAACCTGAAAGCATTATATAAATGCCAGTTATTATTATATACAGGGAAAATTTAAATCTAGCCTTGGCACTCTCTCAGACAACCAATTCTCAAATGGTTCTATGATCTCATCATTTGGGTATTCTTTCCAGTAATGAAAATGGAAACCCATCCATGCTTTTTCCCACTTTGTGTAACTTCTTAGTCTCCTAGGACAAGAGTCCTTAACGTAGGGTCCATGTACTTGTTCCCAAAAATATTTTGCTAATTGTATTTTAGTACAATTGCTTTCCTTTATAATCCTATGTATTTTATTTTATGCTTTTGAGAAAATTCTTATGAGAAGAAGTCCATAATCTTCACCAGATTTTCAAAGAAGTCCGTAACACAAAAAAGGGTAAGGACTCTTAGAATGAAGGTCCCCCTGAGTTGTGATTCCTATGATACTGTGACTAGATCATCTTGCTAAGGTCCTTTACAATTCAAAATCTCTGATCTCTCCTTTATATTCCCAGACTAGTTCAAGGATCTCTGCATGCCTTCCCCATTTGACTCCCCTCCTATTAGGCCCCTTTCCCCTTCTTGTTTCTCTCAATCTCCAAACACTGCCCAGATATTACTCTGGAACTCTAGCAGGGTATATTGTGCCTGTATGACTTCCAGTCTGGCAATCATTGCCCCTCTTTCACCTTCTTCAGTGCCCTTGGCTTTCAGTGCCTGAAACCTAATGTCAACTGCTGTTATTAAATGAGTGTGAATAATTCTACTCTACCTGGGCATCCTTTCTCCAAGCTTACTTTAAAAGTCAAACCAGAACAATTACATAGGGGATCAATAAGAGTCAGCCTGGCAGAGAAACAGCACTTCTACTCAGAAAGATGTCTCCATGCAGGAATCTAAATGGGCTCCTTATTCTTCCTCTCCTTGACAAGTTGGAGGGCATCCAGAAGCTGGAGATGAAGCCAGAAAGAGCTTTGAGATCATGTCATTTAATGACTGGTGTCGTGAGGAGAATGTATGTAAAATACCTTGCAAACATTAAAGCTTAATGCAAATATTAATATCACCTTCTTCTCGGAGCCCTCTTTCTGGAAGAGCCTCCAATCTCACATGGACCAGATTCAATCCCCAGGGCCTGATTCCAAAGCATAAAATTTTCTCTCTTTGACTCTGTCTCTGCCTTATAATAAAGTCCCAGAGAAAATTTTAAACCACATCTAGCTATGGCTTGTGTGTAGGTCTCCTTAAATATGGGTAACACAGTCCCCAATTACTATGTGGGCACTGTTGTTCAATATTAGTATCAGGTATGGGACAATTTTTACTTCCTCAGTTAATTAATAATGGGAGCTAGGTGGCCGAAGTGCATAGAGTACTGACCCTAGAGTCAGGAAGACTCATCTTCCTGAGTTCACATCTGGCCTCAGATGTTCACTAGCTATGGAACTCTGGGCAAGTCATTTAACACTGTCTGCCTCAGTTTCCTCATTTGTAAAAACAAGCCAGGGAAAGAAATAACAAACCACTCCAGTATCATTGCCAAGAAAACACCAAATGCAGTCATGAAGAGTCAGACACAACTGAAAAACACTGAGTTAGATGCAGAACTAGATAGTGAAATATAAAGGAAAAAAATGACAATCCCTGCCCTCAAAGATCTTACAGTCTACAAAGGAACTTATTCCCATATGAACATATACAAATAAATACAAGGCAATTACAAGTGAGTAATTGGCAGTTGGGATATTTATGAAAGGTTTCATCTAAGAGGAAGCATTTGGGTTGAGCTTTGAAGGAAGTTTAGAATTAAGAGGCAAAAAGGAGTAGGGAACACATTCTAAAGATGGGGGAACAGTTTGTGCAAAGGTTCAAGACAGGAGATGGAATTTCATGGCAAGTCATTGAGAAGAATGCCTAAGAGACAGTTTCTAGGTAATTAATAATCAATTTATTAATTAGGCTAGCAAATAATCAATACAATGATGTTCAATGGTCTCTCTCAGTAACCAAAGACAAAACATGTAGATCCCTGAATGCTTACAAACCTTTGGGAAAGGAGGTGTCCCTGACAAGTGACAATAAACCCTTATTGGTGAACAATTAATGAAAGGATGGAAATATTAGTGAGGAGGTGGGCTAAAAGGCTTTTCATCTCCTGTTGAGATAACTTGACAATAAGACTTAGTTGCCTCCAGCAATCTGGACAAAGGAATCCATCTCTGCCCAGACCACTCTGGTTGGCTTTCTCCTTCATAAACTGGGTCACCCTAAATTCTAATGGAGGGTTCCAAGGACAGGGGCTTATTTCCTAAGGACATCTAGGTGAATTCTTGTAAGGTCTTCTTGTTGGGTCCTATCCAACTAGATCCCAAGATCACAAAGCATGATTTGGGTAATCTCATCTATCAGCAATGTCCTTCAGTCTCTCTCAGACTGACTGAATGACTTGCAAGGACTGGTCCCTGAATGAGGAAATAGAAAGGAAAACCTTTAACCCTAATTTAATAATTGGTTATTAATGTAATAGGAAAAACAATCATTCATCTCATCATGTTGACTAGAATATGAATAGCCCTTGATTTAGGGTTAATTTCTCTTGGACTATTGGTAGGATAGAGGAAAATTCAAAGCTTAAGTCAAGCTCTGAAGACCACCAAATTGGAGAACAGCTCCAAACAGGGACTACTTGAGAAGTAGGTCAGGGTCAATCACAGGGTGAGGAGGGGAAATTTTTAGAAGCAGCAGTGAAATAAATTGAGGTAGCTAGCTTACATTTGCATAGATTACATGGGCAGTTAGGTTCAGATTACCTTGTGAATACTCTGAGAAGCCTTGGTGACTATCCCACTCCCAACCTGATTTGTCTTGACAGTATTGAGATAAAAATGGTTCCCACTGGATGTTTTAAAAGGAAGGAATGTAATCTTGGCTAGAGAGTAAAGTGGATGGAGGGGAGTCATGTATGACAAGGCTGAAAAGGTAAGTTGGAGTGAGGTTGTGAAAGGCTTTAAATATCAAACCAAGGAGTGTATTTTATTCTAGGGGCAAGAGATTCACTAAATCTCGTTGAACTAAGAAGATATTTAAAACCCAAGGGATTGCACAAGAACCCATGCACACATAGAAACACACAGTATTCAAATTAGACTCATTATATGCTAAACTTATATTTCCCATTTGTTTTCAACTTGCATTTTCCAACCAGCTCAATGCACTTATCATGGAAGATTGGCAAGGTCGAGATCTCTGCTCAGTCATTATATGGCTTTAGACCTTCTTCTCCACAATGTTGGCTGTTAAGGAAATCTCTATGTAACTGGTTCCAAACTCAAGAATTCTTAAATTTGGGGGTTACCTACAAAGAGATAAACCCAAGACTAGAGATGTTCATTGTCAGCATCTTTGAGAAGGATTTCACCACAGGCAACTTCCATCTTAAGCAACATACAAGCACAGACACATGTGCATTACCACCTACTTCTGGTCTCCATCACCACTACTGTTTGGGGGGACAGGAGGGAGAGAAATCTACTTCTCACCTCCAGAGTTTCAAAAGTGAAAGGAGGAAAATAAATAAGTCATAGAGTCATTTATAGGTCACTCTTATTGATCACAGGGTGATTAGCTCCTTAGTTACTTTCATGAGTATATATATCTCTCTGACTTTCAGTTGGCAATCATCTTTGAGGAAGCACCAGTCACTGGGGACAAAACAGAATTCATCATGTCCTCCCAGCAAAGGGACAGAGCACATAGCTAACTAATTTCATGGGAGATGAGGTGCCCCATTCAAACAAAGATCCAGACCTTCCAATCCCATCAAATTGATTGACGGGACAAATCAAATTGAGCAGGGACTCTCTTGTTTCACCCTTGCTACATTAATTGTTATTATTGAAGGAAGTAGAGATGGTTAGCTGAAGAGAAGACATGGGATGGGGGAGGAGAGGAAGGGGATGCCTCTGAGAATTATAAGGATATATATGCAGAAAAGGAACTAGCTCCATTTTGCTTGACCTAAGAGGGCAGAACTAAGAACAATGAGTAAAAATTGTAGAAATGAATATCTTAACTCAACATAAGAAAAATTTCCTAAGAATTAGAGCTGCCTGGAAGTAGAATGCATAATTCCAAGTAGTAGTAGATTTCTAACTAATTTAAAAACTTGACTATTGGTTGTAATTATTAGGGGGAGGGGCTTTTAAAGAGGTATGAGTTGAACTGGGTGTCCTCTAACTCTGAGATTCTGTGTTCTCTAACCTCTGTGGAGAAACGAAGATAATCCTTTCCAAAACAATGTGTGTTTTAAAAAGGCAAAAGGAGGAAAGCATAGGAACAGAAATCTAGTTGGTCATTTTCCTAGGGTTACATTACAGCAGAAAGAATGCTCGCTCTAGTATCTGAGGACCTGGGCTGATATCCCACCTCTGAAGACTACTACTTTTGTGATGCTGGCCTCAGTTTCCTCATCTATAAAATAAAGCAATTGGACTTGATCAGGAGCTCTTAACCTGGAGTCTGTGAACTTTTTTTTTAATATCGTGGTAATTGTTTTTTTCAAAATAATTGTTTTCTTGGAAACACTACATATTGTATTTTGTGCATTTAAAAGCATTATCCTGAACAATGGTTCATCAGACTGCCAGAGGGGGCCATGAAACAAAAAAGGTTAAGCTTCCTATGATCTGTACTCTATGATCTCCAGTCCTATGCATTTTCCTATAAATCTAAGCCTAGGGCCATGGCTAGGGAGAGGAAAGGGGACCAAAGATGAGTTAGAGAAACTGTTTCTGTTGTAGCTAAAAGTACAGTTTCCACCATGCAGGAGGAAAGAGGGCTTTAGAGAGGTCCCCAAGTGAAAGAACAAAGAATAGTCAAGAGGCTTGCCTTCCATCTACACAAATTGGCTCTTGGATACATGCTGTTCTCAATCTCACTCTATACTTTCCAACTTTTGACAGGGTGGGGCCAAACGATTCTGATCTCTCCTTTCTTCTCTTTACTGCTGGTCTTGTGTTTATTTCTCCACTTGTTAGAACCCTTTGAGGCACAGGAGAAAGGCTGAAACTGAAATCTGAGCATTTTGATGAGGCTAGATGGGTAACTAGGAAGTCAGGAAATGGAAGATGATTCAAAGCCAATGCTAAAATGAAATTAGGAATGAAACTTGGATTTAACTTACTCTTATTATCTTTTTACCACCAGCACTTGGAAAATGCTTTTATCATCCATCTAATTTTGGGTATTAATAATGACTTTGGGTCTGATGAACTATAATAAGAATACTAGTACCTTCATAACAATTCAGTCAGGAGTTCTTCCTTGCTTATTTTTTCATTATAGGAGTAAAAGGTTAAGAAATTAAGGCTCTCAATGAGATCACTTCCATCTTCTCTTGGTTCCTATCAACCAGTATGCTAATTATATTACTTAGAGTCTACTCTTTCATTTAATTCAGTTACCCTCAAAAGATGGAACAATAGGGATAGCCTATAACCTAAAAAAAGGAAACAAAACTTTGGCCCACTTGGACTTTACTATATGCCATATAATTATAGTTGAAATTCTTATTTCTTTCTCTTTATGCAAAAGTGAGGGACCACGGGTATGGTACATTGCCTATACTGTTAAGCGTGATTGATGGTTGATTGGGTTTTGCTTTTTCTTCTAAAAACCTGTTTTTACAAGGGATTGGGAGAAGGATATATTCAAAGATGGAGGTCATATGAAAATAAAATATATGACTAATAAAATAAATAAAACAACAATCCAGTGCTTTAGCGTTCTCTGATTTGAAAATCAAGGATTTATCAAGGAAAACTTTGCTTAAGTTCTGTCACATTACTCCAGGATCAGAGTAATCATATTTAATTAGGAAAAGAATCGAAATAAGTGGAAGGGAGGGGGGCAATATTTTGACTTTGCGTGTCTTCCTATCTCTGTATTTTCATACTACAAGTCTTCAATTCTTGGTCTTCTGTAGTATAAAGTTTTGACATTCATATTATTATACTATTTAATTTAAAATGCTATAACAAATGAAGCCAACTGAGTTTCTACTTGGTAACAATCAAACCAAAACTTAGGGATTCATCATATAGAACACAGTATTTGGTATCAGAGGATCTGGAATCAAATCCTGCCTTTGCCACTAACTACCTATGTCATTCAATTTCTCTGGATCCTATTCCTGGTTCCCAGATTTCCATGATATGATGTCTTATCTCAAAACTTCCATCAGTGCCTAGGGTTTCCTCCACTTGGAACATCCAACCATCCTTGTGGCTTATCCTCTTCTATTAATGAGGTCCTTCAGGAGCATTCATTGGCAGGAGCAAAAGGGAATGAAGCCTGGTTTCACTGTATTTTTGGCTCCTGGAATTCAACTCCTCTCCCACCCCCACTCCCACTCCCACCCCCTATTTATAGCTCCTTTTTGTGGGTTGTCTTCCCCAATTGCAATGTAGCCTTTGAGGGAAGGGATTGTCTTTTCTTTTGTACTATTTGTTTCTCCAGCCCTTAGCCCAGTGACTAACATATAATAAGAACTTAATAAATGCTTGCCTCTTTCCCTCCTTGCCTCCTTCGTTTCCTTCCTTCTCTCCATCATTCCTTTCTACCTTGCTTCCTCCTTTTCTTTTCCTACCTTTCTTCCTTCTTTCATTCATTCTTCCCTCCCTCCTTTCCTTCATTCCTTCCCTCCCTTACTCCCTCCTTCTTTCCTCCCTTTATTCCTTCCTTTTTTTACCTCCTTCCCTCCCTCCCTTCTCTCTCCCTTCCTTCCTCCTTTCCGCTACCTAAAAGTAAGTGGGTTAAAATCAATGACCTCTAAGTTCCTTTCCAGCTTTAGAACCACAAATTTATGTATAATCCTAAAAGAAGACAGTTAAGTGTATGGGGAAAAAAAGAAAATATCTTACCATAGACAAGGGAAGTTTTAATTTCAAGATAGATGAAATATTTAGATTTCTCTAAGGTCATTCCTGGCTCTAAAGTTCCAAGATTCCATGATCTAAAATGAAAGCTAGTTATTCTATCCACTGAATTTCCTATCTCCCTCCTCACCTTGTTTTTTATTCTCATCACAATATGTCCTTCTTCTCATCCCACTTCCTCCAGTTCAATTTTCCTAGCAGATTTATGGAAGTAATGAAGGAAACCTTGGTGACTGTTACTCAATTGTGTTGAGCTGTCTGCTGCTATGGTGTGTTCTCAGATTGTGTGGGTGGCATTAAACACTTGGGGATGCAGCCAAAATTTCAAATCCACACTACTGAGTGAGCAGAGGAAATAACAAAAAAAGAAAGAAGAGAGAGGCTGTTTATTTTATGCAGTATTTTTTAAGACCAAGAACAAAAGGAGAGAGGGAGATTCAGGGAACAGGAAAAAGATTTTCTTTTACGTCTTTAATTGGTTATTGTGATAGGGGTAGGGGGGACATACCGTATGATAGAAATGGATACTCAGCTTGCCAAGAAAGAAAATACTTTTAAAAATAGTAATTTAAAAAGTGATTACTCAATTGGTACAGGACAGTTGGGCTTGAGGGTAGAGGATGTATGGGGGTGAGAGAGGAAAATTTTAGTTGAATTCAGATTTACTTGGAGTTGAAAATAGAAAGGAAGCCATCATGAGACAAATCTGATAAAAATAGATGGTGATTATAAAAAAAATACCTAGAAAATGCATAGGAAATGTTTATTTTTCATTGGGGACAAATTTCTGTTAGATATAAGTATAATGAAGTAAGAACATGGGGTAATATTTAATATGACATAAAAGGTAAATTGGGGCCAAATTGTAAAGGGTTTTAAAAGTCAAACAAGGAGTTTTTATTCGATATTAGGGAGTCACTGAAGTTTACTGAAAAGAGAAGTGTCTCTTCTCCAGTCCCATATCACTAACTTTCTATTGAATATTTCAAACTGAGTGACTTATAGGCATTTTAAACTCATCACACATCAAAGCAAACTTGTTATCTTTTCCTCAAGTTCTCCACTCCTCTCAAAGATTATTATTAAGGGTAGAATCATTTTCTCAGTCACCTAATGACCCTTGGTGTCATTCTTTACTTCTTATGAATCTGTTACAAACTCTTTCATTTCTATCCTCACAACTCTTATATACACTTCCTTCTCAGCATTCACCCCTTATAGAGGTTCTCATCCACTTAAACTTGGATTATTGCGATAGCCTTTTGGTTAATTTCCCTGTCTCAAGTCTCTCCCTACTCCAATCCATTGTCCACAACTGCCAAAGTGATTTTCATAAAGCTCAGTCTGATGCGCCACTCCCTTCTTAGTAAAATCCAGTGACTCTCTAAGAGCAAAAATAAATTCCTTGTTGGCTTTTAAAGCTCCTCACAATCTGACCCCAACTTTCCTTTCCTGCTGTATTACTATTCTCTAGGCCACTTAGTTCAGAAAACCTGGTCTTTTCACAATTTTTCATACATGGCACTCCCTCTCCCACCTTCATGTTTTTATACTGACTGACTCTCATAAGTGGCATGTATTCTCTCCTCACTTCCATCTGTTAGACTTCTTAATTTCCTTCAAAGCTCATTTCAAGCACCTCCTTCTACATGAAGCCTTCCTTGATACCCTCAGCTGCTAGTGCCTTACTCCTCAAATTACATCTGTCTGTCTATCCATCCATCCATTCAGTAATCTCTATTATCCATCCATCTATCTTTCTCCTCATATCTATCCATCCATCATCTATTATATCTCCCTTTCACTATCTATCCATATATCTATGCATCCATCATCTATCTATCATCTTTCTTTCCATCTATCTTTCTATCCATCTATCCATCCATCTAGCATCTAACAAGAGTGGGGAACCTGCAGCCTCGAGGCCACATGTGGCCTTCTAGGTCCCTGAGTGTGGCCTTTTGACTGAGTCCAATTTTTACAGAACAAATCCTTTAATTAAGGAGATTTGTTCTATGAAGTTTGGATGTAACAATGACGATGATAAGGACAACCCTTGGACAAGTCATTGTCAACATTCATGGCATCTGTTTGTTCATCTAAATAAAAATATTGGTAGATGATCTCTAAGGCTCCTTCTAGTTCTGGAAGTGTATGATTCTAAGACTGAGCCTATGATCTTTGCCTATTTGGGGAAATAACTACTAGGTTTTGTAAGATGGCAGGCAGTGTCTTCATGAATGTCCCAGCAATACCACTTTTAGGTCTTTATCCCAAAGAGATCATACAAATGGGGAAAGGACCACATGTACAAAAATATTTATAGCAGCTCTTCTTATGGTAGCAAAGAACTAGAAATCGAGGGACACCCATCAGTTGGGGAATGGCTGAACAAGTTGTGGCATATGAATGTAATGGAATACCATTGTTCCATAAGAAATGATGAGCAGGTGGATTTCAGAAAAACATGGAAGGATATACACGAACTGATTCTGAGAGAAGTGAGCAGAACTACAAGAATATTGTACACAGTAACAGCAATATTATGTGATGGCCAACTTTGATAGACTTAGCTCCTCTCAGCAATCTAAGACGATTCCAAAAGACATGATGGAAAATGCTTTCCACATCCAGAGAAAGAACTATGGAGTCTGAATAAAGATCAAAGCATACCTTTTTATTTCTTTTTGTTTTTTTTCTCTTTCTCATAGTTATTCCCTTTGGTTCTCATTCTTCTTTAAAATATGACTAATGTGAAAATAAGTTTAATATGATTCTATGTGTATAGTCTATATCAGATTTCATACTGTCTTGGGGAGAAAGGAAGGGAAGGAGGGGGAAATTTTTAGAACTTAAAATCTTATAAAAGTGAAGGATGAAAACTAACAATAAATGAATAAAGGAAGACCTGGTTCAAATCCAATCTCATGCATTAATTAGCCATGTGACCCTGGGCAAGTCATTAACCTCTATGTGCTTCAATTTCTTTACCTATAAAAAGGGAATAATAATAGGATCTACCTCTCAGAGTTGCTTTGAGTATAAAATTAGATAACATTTTGTAGTGCTTTCCAACCTTTAAAGTGGTATATAAATGCTAGTTCTACTTGTTATATGTTTCGTACAAATATTATCTCTGATTTATATATCAGGATACTGAGGCTCAGAAAGGTTAAATTACTTGCTGAAAGTCATTTAGTTATGAAGTATCAAAGTTTGAATTTTTAAACTAAGTTTCTAGATTCCAGAGAACATACTTCCTTCTTCCCTTCCAAAGTGATTATTATCTCTCCATGTCAGAAATAAAATTCCTCCCAACAACCCTATGAAGTGGGCATAGCAGGTATTTTTATTATTTATTTTATTTAGTCTAATTCATTCTACAGAAAAGGAAACTGAACCTGCCAGCTCCTAATAAGAGATAAACAACTTTTTGCCCAAGGCTAATCATGACTAGTGATGGAAGGTCATAGACAGTATCTCATAAAAAAAAAATGCTTATTGTAGGAGTTAGGTGGCACAGTGAATAGATCACTGGCCCTGGAGTCAGGAGGCCCTGAGTTGAAATCTGACCTCAGACACTTGATACACTTACTAACTGTGTGACCTTGGGCAAGTCACTTAAACCCATTTGCCTTGCCTTCCCCCCTCCAAAAAAAAAAAATTAACAAGTTAGGAGAGGAACCTTGGAAACAGCACTGTATAATATTAGATAGAATAAAGTAATTCTAGATTCTAATCCCACCTCTGATACTTACTAGCTGGGGTATATGATCTGGAGTAAAACATTTAGCCCTTCTGAAGTTTTTTCATTTATAAAATAAGTAGTTAGGCTCGATGATCTGTAAAGTCCCTTTCCACTTCTGTCTCTATGGTCCCATCCTAAGGTTCAGTGCTCTGTAATTTGGACAGGCTGCTTCACAAAGGAAAGATTGTGTGAATTCTGGATAGATCGACTCTGGGGAACTAGTGCAACCCAAACTTTACTTACAACCAATGCTAATTCTTCTTATACTGATGCAGCATGGACTATAGAGAACTTTGCTTTCTTCTTCTGAAAGAAGACTGGTTGTGGTTACCCTTCCTATTTGTATCCTCTGAGATTTATCAATTGGGGAATAGTTCTTATTTTTATAAATTTGACTTATTTCACTATTGATTTGAGAAATGAGGCCTTTATCAGAGAAACTTGATGTTAATTCTTCCCCCTCAATTTCCTACTTTCCTTCTAATCCTGGCTGCATTAGTTTTGTTTGTGCAAAAATTTTTAATTTTAATGCCATCTAAACTCCTTGTGATTCCCTTGATCTCTTGTTTGGTCATAAATTCTTCCCTTAGCCATAGATCTGAGAGTCAAATTTTTTTATGCTCCCCTAATTTACTTATGATATTACCCTTTATGTCTAAATCATATTTAAGATGTTGGTCTATACTAGTTTCTACCAAGCTGATTTCCAGTTTTCCTAGCAATTTTTGTCAGATAGTGAATTATTGCCCACAAGATTGCATCTTTGGGTTTATCAAACACTAGATCACTATGGACATTTCCTACTGTGTATTGTGCACTCAATCTATTCCATGAATTCCCTACTCTATTTCTTAGCTGGTACCAGGTTGAATGATAATTACCTCTTTGTAATAATAGTTGCTTTGTAAATCTTAAAAAGCTAAAGAAAGGTGAGATAATTATTAGCACTAGATTGGATCTAGTCCAAATAAACTTCCTTCTAACTGAAGTTTTATGATCATAATGTCTTATGACAAAGATGCAAGAACTCTAAAGGGAGATTTACAAATAGTAAATCAATAAGCATTTATTAAGCAATTACTATGTGCCAAGCACTTGTGCTAAGCAATGGGGATATGAAGAAAGGCAAAAAACATGGTCTCTGCCCTCAAGGAGCTCCCATTCTAATGTAAATGACTTCACTCCCACAGTTATTTAAGTTTTAATAACTTAAAGCAGTGCCCTCTACACAGTGTAAAGAAAAGTAAGAAGAATATTAGCATTGGGATGGAACAGAAGATGAGGTTTAAACTGAGTCTTGGAGAAGGTCAGGGAAGTAAGAGGGTAGAGATGAGGAGGGAGAGCCTTCCAGGCTTGGGGGGATGAGCCACTTAAAAGACCATGAATACTGAGATGGAGGGTCACATGTGAAGAACGGAAGGGAGATTTATGTAACTGGAGGATTCGGAGTGCAGTAAAGCGGAAGACTAGAAAGTCAGAAAGGGACCAAGTTGTGAAGGATTTTAAAAGACAAACAGGAGATTCAACAATTGTTTCTGGAGAAAATAGGGAACAGTTAAAATTAGTTGGGTAGGGAGAGTGGTACAGTCAGATATAAGCTTTAAGATAATCCCTTTGGCAGCTGAGAAATAAGTCCTAGTTAGTGAAAACTACTATTTTGAAGATTGTTTATCTAGCAGAGAATTAACCAGGAAGTGCCTAGATAAAAAACCTAATCATCATCCTAATGGCCCTCACTGTGGCCCATTAACTTTCCCCATTTTCAAGTGCTTGGTGGTATATGTAAATATTCAAATATTATTTCATTTTTGTCAGGGCCCTCCCTCTCTCCACTGAAACAGATCACAACTTATCTATGATCTAGGGAGTTTTCTGAAGCAAAAAGAGAAATCAGTGATTTACCCAAGGCCACACCTCTTGCAATAACTTTTTATTTTTAATTTTTTTTCTTTTTGCTTTTTGGAGGGGGGGAAGACAGGGCAATTGGGGTTAAGTGACTTTCCCAAGGTCACACAGATAGTAAATGTTAAGTGTCTGAGGCTGGATTTGAACTCAGCTCCTTTTGACTCTGGGGCTGATGCTCTATTCACTGCACCACCTAGCTGCCCTGCATCCCCCAAGGTCACACAACTGAAAAAATGTAAGAAGTAAGTTTGTCTTTTTTTTACTTAATATTTTTTTTATTTTCAGTTCCATATTCTTTCTCTACCCTTACTCCCACCCTATCCAACAGGAAAGAAAGGGAAAAAAAGATTACAAATATGTATAGTCATACAAAACAAATTTCTGCATCAGTCATGGAAGTAGGATTTAAACCCTTGTCTCTGATTCCAAGCCCAGTACTCTATCCACTCTACCAGGCAGGCTGTCTCTATGCTTTGATAGCAGAGAGATTCATCCCAGCATTTGCTTCACCATCTGCTCTCAAAAGTCAGCTTTGCTCAAGCCCCGACTTCAAAGGACATAAAGTTAATCACAGCTGAGTCCTGATTTCCCTCCCTACTGCTTGAACTTTGTGGCCTGCCTCTGCTAAGCTCAGTTCTTTGAAGACAGCTGGCTAGGGCCTTGTTCTCTGTGACATTCTGCCTCCCTGCCCCTTTCCTTTTAGTTATTTATCTCGACTTAGTAGAAATTCTTTAAGGAGAACCATTCCTTTTTCAAGTATTATATACATCCTTGCAGCTTCACTAATTATTCTCTGGCCAAAAAACCTTTGTGGACTATAGCTTTGGACTAGAGCCTAACTAGGAATTACAATATTTGTAGGCAGCATCACTGTTCCTGATCCCATTGCTGGTCCTAGGTATTCCACATGGTTTAGGATGCATGTTCTAGGCAGTCTGTTCTGAGTGGCTCTATATAATTTTAGTTGTACCATTATAGCTATTGGAGAAGACTCTCAGGGAGATATCTGATTGGTGCAGTTCAAGGTTGAGAGGCCTGGAGGTTTGCTATGGAAAAGAAGCCTAGGTTTTTGGAATTTTGAGATAAAGATCTTATTATCCCATTGCTAATTATGGCTCTGATTGTTATGTCTAAGAAACATTAATTTTTTGGGGGGGAAAACCAAGTAGTTTGATACACACATACATGTGAAAAAGGTATTTAACCAATGGACTGCCTTGTACCTTCTCCTAACTCATAAATAAGTCCAGGTGTTTATCCCAAGAGTCTACAGCAACACTCATGATTTGGTAGGGCTATTACAGTTAGCCTTTCTGTGAGAGGATTCTCCATCAAAGTCTGGTAGTCATCCCACAAGCTCATTATAATAGGATGTCTCTTTTTCAAGTTCCACAGTTATTCAAGGGCCTTGTTCTGGCTCTACAACTTTCTCCATTAACCTTTCATAAAATCCCCACTAATAACAATGCTTTTATAAAGCACTTAAAGGCTTATAAAACATAATGCAATCCTCACAAATACTGCAAGGTAGATAAGCCAAGAATTGTTATTATATTTAATATTAGTTTTTTTTTTCAGTTTCAAATTGTCTCCCTCCCTCTAGAGTTAAGAGGGCAAGCAATATGATGTGCATCATCCATAGGAAGTCATGCAGAACATATTTGCATATTAGCCATATTGGAACAAAGCAAGAAAAATAAAGAAAGTGAAAAAGATATGCTTTAATCATGGCAGGAATTATGGATCCCATTTTCCCCACATGGAGCCTGAAATTCAGAGAGCTTCTCACCTCCTCCTTCTGGCTTCCCATGATTCCTTTAAGACTCAGCTTAAATCCTACTTACTGTATGAGGTTTCTCCCAGTCCCTTCCCTCTGAAATTAACTTCCATTTACACTGTATATAGCTTTTAATTTCTAGCAGCTAGGTGGTGCCATAGTGCATAGAGTGCCAGACCTGGAGTCACAGAGACATCTTCCTGAGTTCAAATCTGGCCTCAGACACTTAGCTGTGTGCAAACCCTATTTGCCTCAGTTTCCTCATCTGTAAAATGATCTGGAGAAGAAAATGACAAATCATTGCAGTGTCTTTGCTAAGAGAAACCCAAATGGGTCATGAAGAGTCAGACACAACTTAAAAATATCTTTTAATCACATACTTTGTGCATTCTGTCTACCCCATTAAAATATAAGCTCCTTGAAGCCAGGGATAACATTTTGGCCCTTCTTTGTATCACCAACCCTTGGTACATGATAAATCTTCAATAAATGTTTATTGATTGCACACAGTAACAGAAACATTGCATGATGATCAACTTTGATAGACTTAGCTCTTCTCAGCATTACAACGATTTAAGACAATTCCAAAAGACTCACGATGGAAAATGCTACCCACATCCAAAGAAAGAACTATGGAGTCTGAATGCAGATCAAAGCATACTATTTTCTTTTTTTTCCTTTCTCATAGTTTTTCTGTTTTATTTTGATTTTTCTTTCACAACATGACTAATGTAGAAATGTTTAATGTGATTGTACATGTATAACTTATATCAGATTGCCTGCCATTTTGGAGAGGGAGGAGGGGAGGGAGGGTGGGAGAAAAATAATTTGCAACTCAAAATCTTATAAAAGTAAATGTTGAAAACGGTACATATAATTGGACAAAAATAAAATATTATCAAGTGGGGAAGGGGTTGAAAAATAAATAAAATAAAACGAGCTGGAAAAAATAAATGCTTATTGACCTGTCCAAGCTGAGATTTGAATCCAGGTAGGCTGACTTCAAATCCATTGCCCTTTGCATCTCTGCTCAGTCCCTGAAGAAATGTCCTATGCCAGTTTATTCAGCCTGATTCTCTGACTCATGACCCAAAGGATAAATTGAAGAATGATTTTCCCAGTAGAGAAAAAGTGACTTATAGAAATTTATGGGGGAGGACAACATTTCTGAATAGTATGTCTTTGCATGGCCACTCTGTTTTGTCCTTCTAGGCTGGTCATGCTGGAAGGACCATGTCTTTCTTCCAGAATTCTCTTCTGGGGTAAAGCAATATAATGACCTCCTCCAACAATATTTTATCCTTCTCTCAGAGACAAATTAAATAAATTTGAAAAAATACTGTCTGCAAGTCAGAAGGCTTGGAGTCTAGTCATGTCCCTGCCAATAATAGGTTGTACGACTTTTGGCAAGCCATATCCTCTTCTGTGAAAAGGAGGAGGTTGGACCAGATGATCTTTAAGGACCCTTCCAGGTCTTCTGTTTGTGAAGTATCTTGGTTGGCAGCCATGTAGACAGCTGGTTATAAGAAGAATAATTCTTCCAAAAGCTAATCATAGGCTTGCATCTGGGACAGAACTCAAGAATCAATGAAAGTAGATCCCTTTCTCCTTTGTGTTCAGTCAATTATGCATTTGTTCATGTATAATTACACACATATACACATACATACATACACACATACATACATACACATACATACATACATACATACATGCATACATATATTACTATTCCCCAGCACAGTTCATCCACTCATAGATAACAGAATTGGAAACTTAGTGGCCATCTAGCCCAAACCCGTCATTTTACAGACAAGACAATTAAGGTCAAGAGAAGTGAGGTAAGCTAGCCAAGGTCACATAGCTACTAAATGGCAGATGTGTGATTTGAATTCAGGTACACTAACTCCAAATCCAGAATCTTTTTAAAGCACATTCTGTTCTGGATCAGGAGAATAGTTAAACAAGGATGATTTCTATCTTTTTGAAAATCTGACTCGCCCTGAAATTCTTTACGAACTTAGATAATTTCCATACATGGTATTTCTGAAGCAGCAAGAGATATAAGGGCTTTGATAAATTCATAAACTAGATAATGAGCCTCTAAACACACACACACACACACACACACACACACGCATGCATGCATGCACAAGAATCTCCAGAATTCTCCTTTTCAACCTTTCAAAACACCCCAGTCCAATACAATTCAAGAAGCATTTATTAAGTACCTGTTTTGTGCAAAGTACTATGGACACAAAAGGCAAACAAAACTATCTCCTGCCCTTGGGAAGCTTACATGTAAACAGATATTCATATAAGTGATCAAATTTTAAATTGAAATTTCTTTTTTATTATCATGAACTTGGCAAATATCAATAAATATAAACATTCCCTTATGAAGTACAGAAGTATAGAAATAGAGAATCATACGTGAAATGCTCTTGATTTTAAAAAATATAGATTATATCAAATATGGTAGTTATGATTCTACCTTGTTTGTCTTTATCTCATTCTGAATTTTCATTTCACTGATATGTTTTCTTTCTTCTTTTTAAATTTTGGTATCACTCTTACTACTCCCTGAACTCCCCTATAGTTCTATTTCGCTCTCCCAAATAAAAGCCCTCCCTTATAACAAATAACCATAGTCAAAGAAAACAAACTTGAACATTGGTCATGCCTGAAAATAGATGTGTCATTCTATGCCTATAGTATAACACCTCTCTGTAATCAACTGGAAGGCATGATTCAACATCATTAGTCTTCTGGAGTCATATTACTCATTGACTAAGTCACTGAGGATTTTTTTCCTTCATAATGTTGGAATCATTTCATAAATTGTTTTTCTGGTTCTGTTCATTTCATTCTGCATCTTCATATAAGTCCTCCCAGATTTCTCTGAATCAATCCTTTTGATCTTTTCTTATGGCACAATAATATTCTAGTACGTTCATATGCCATAGGTTCAGCCACTCCCCAGTTGATGAGCAACACTTGATTTCCAGTTTTTTTGCTACAATCAAAAGTGTTGCTATAAATATTTTTACACATATGAATACCTTCCCTCTTTCACTGATCTCTTTGGGGTATATGATTTGTAATGCTATAGCTAGGGCATAGGATATCACAGTTTATTGGCTTTTGTGGTATGGGTACTAAACTGATTTTCAAAATGTTTTGACTAATTCACAACTACATGGGCAGTGCATGAGTATACCTTTCTTTCCCAAACACTTCAAATTATGCTGTTTTCCTTTTTTTTTGTCATATTTGCCAATCTGATAGATATAAGGGGAATCTCACAGATCTTTTAGTTTGTATTTTTCTTATTGCTAGTGATTTGTAACATTTTTATATGATTGTTGAAAGTTTTCCTTTCTTCTTTTTAAAACTGTCCATTCATATCCTTTGGTTATGTTATGTATTTTTCATTATCATTTTATGATCTATGCTTCAAAGCTGACATTTATTTTCCTTGGGATTATTCTCTAAGGACAGCAAGGTAGCTCAGTGGGTAAAGTGCTGGGTCTGGAAGTCAGACTCATCTCCCTGAGTTCAAATTTAGCCTCAGATGCTAGCTATGTGACCCTGGGCAAGTCACTTAATACTGTTTGCTTCAGTTTCCATAGCTGTAAACTGGGCTGGAAAAGGAAATGGCAAACCATTCCAGGATCTTTGCCAAGAAAACCCCAAATGGGGTCATGAAGAATTTGACACAACTGAATAATAACTGAACAACAAAAGCTCTGTTCCTATCCCTTAGATCTATCCATTTTATTTCCCTCTTCCTATGGTTTCCTGTGCATGTGGTGTGTGTGCATGTTGTGTGTGTGTGTGTGTGTGTGTGTGTGTGTGTGTGTGTGTGTGTATCCAACCTTTAGTCAGGTTCATCTAAGAGTGAGGTTTATGAGATGTCCACTCCTCACTCCTCATTCCTCACTTCCTTCATGTTTGCATATTCTTTTTCTCATTGTACCCTAATTATGAGAAATACTTAATTCCTTCACCTCCATTCTTCCTTAATGTATTCCTTTCTCATGTTCTTCCCTGCCCCCTCTTCAATCAAAGGAACAACAAAGTCATATCCTTTCCATAGGTTTACTTATCTTCCCCTGACTTAATGTAATTGGGGTCAGTGGGATTCTGAATGGACATATCTCTTCTCATATTAGATCACATGCCAATCAATCAGCAGCATTTATTAAGCACTCCCTATATGCCAGGCACTGTACTAAACACTGGGGATACAAAGAAAGGGAAAAACACAGTTTCTGCCCTAAACAAGGTCATATTCTAATGGGGACTTACAAAATATATACAATGCAAATGGGAGGTAATCTTAGATGGAAGGTATTGGTGAGGGGGAAGGTAAAGGAGTAGAACAAGAAAGTCTTCTTGAAGAAGTTGGAATTTGATCATCTCCTTGAAGGAAACTAGGGAAACAAAGAGGAAAATAGGAGGAGAAGGTTCTAGGCATGGCAGACAGCCAGTGCACATTCATGGAATAGGGAGATGATGTGTGAAGAACAGCAAGTAAGCAAGTGTAATTGTATCATAGAGTCTGGGGAGGAAGATAAAGAAGACTGGCTAGGTATGAAAGCGCCAGGATTTGAAGTGCTTTAAAAGAAAAGAGGATTTTATTTTTTAGTCCTGGAGGTAACAGGGAACCATCAAAGTTTACTGAGTGGGGGAGTGGGGGGCGGGATATAGTCAGACCTGACCTGTAGGCAAATGGCTTTGGCAACCTAATGAAGGACGGATTGAATTGGGGAGACACTTGAAAAAGGGAAACTAATTAGAATACTATCACAATAATCCAAGTGAGAGGTGATAAAGCCCTTTACCAGCCTGGTATTTGTGTGAGTAGAGAAAAGGGGATGTATACAAATCCTTTCCAACCGGTCAAATGTAATTACCTTTCTAGGTTTCTCTTTTCTCCTTTGGTTGAATCTCAACATTCTACTCAACACTGATCTTTTCATTTAGAATGCTTGATCTATTCTACTAAATGTTCATTTTTTTCCCTACAGGATTATACTCAGTTTTTCAGGCTAAGTTACTTTGGTTGATTATCATTTGCCTTTGAAAACATCATATTCTAAGAATTTTTCTCTTTTATCATGGTTGCAACTTAGTCTTGAGTGATTTGGCATTTGAATTCTTTATGTCTGCTTTCAGTAATTTTTTTTCTTTGACTTATAAGCAATATAATTATTTAATGTCATTCTAGGAATTTTTATTTTAAAATTTCTTTCAGGAGGTGATTGGAAGAGTCTTTATAATTTATACTTTCCACTTTGATTCTAATATATATTAGAAACTTCTTGAAATATGGCACTTAGGTTTTTTGTTTGTTTATAGTTTTCACAGAATATGATGAAACTTAAATCATTTCTACTTAACTAGTTTTCCAGGTCTTTTTTAAAAATAGTAGATACCTTACATTTCTTCCATTTTTTAATCTTTTTATTTCATTCTAATATTGTTTGTTGTCTCAGGTAACCACTGAGCTCTAATGATCTCATTTTATTTTTCAAGGACTCCATTACTTGGGTTAGAACATCCTCTTCTAAGCTATTTGTTCTTCATCCATTTTTTCTTCCAGAACTCTTATTTATATTCTAATTTAATTTCTAACTCTTATTTTATTTCTTCCAACTATTCTTATAATCATTATGGACAAGCCTTTTTTTTCGTCTGAGGCTTTCCTTGTATTTGTTGTGAAGTTGCTCTCTTTGCCTACAATTGCCTCTTAACTCATAATATTTCTTCATTGTGTTTGGTGTTTTTTTCTGTTTACTCATATTTTATCTGGTGTGGTCTTTTTTTTTCAACACTCAGAGAACCATTTACTGGGGCTTGCACCAGCTTCCCTTGTACAAGCACTCTCCCAGTCTTTGTGGTTTCTAGTCATCTATTTTTCTGCAATTTTGGACTATATAGAGAGGCTTCCTTCTGTTTTCTCTGGGCTGTGTGAAAAAATTGGGCTTTTCTGTAACTTTCACATTTACTTCTTAGCAAGAAATATGGGATAAAGTATTGGTCACTTTATCCTCTAAGTGGATGCTGTATGTCAAAGGCCAGGGGTAGTGGGCTTTGTTAGGCTAGAGACCACCAGAGAATACAAGTGTCTCCCTGGTGCACTCAGGCCTTGACTTCCAGATGATTCCATCTTAATGAACAACTTTTCTGATAAGGTTACAGATGCAGAGGGATCTGTCATGTGTGAGGAGTTATTTTCTATATCACATTAACCTCTGTCAGAGAACTTTTAGAAAGGCATTTAAAATGTTTCTAATATGAGAAGAATCATGGCCTTTCTGCTAAAAAGAACTATAATCTACTTTTCTCTTTTGAATTGAATTGCTCTGGGTTCCACTTTGCTGGAAGGAACTCATATAAGTCCTGCACTCTTAGGTATCTACTTTAATTATACAGGTATTGCAGCAATTAACTCTTTATCTCTTTATCTGGCACACAGAAAATAGTAAATATTTGCTAAATAAATCAATAGTTTTCTCTCCCTTTGTGTTCCCCAATGTTGGCTGCAATAACTTACTGTGTGATTTCTCTCCTCTACTTATGATGCAGAAACACAAATGTGTGAGTCCAAGAATATTGATTGAACATTTTCCAGGAAGCCAGAAATGGGAAAATTCACCTTAATCTCAATATTAATTTTCTATAAGTGGAAACTCCCAAGCTCAAAACTCACGAGAGATTACAGGGAAACATAGAAAAGGTCAGTTCGATTAAGCAAACATTCATTAGTCACCTATCTGCAAAACATTGTGCTAGATGCTGGAGATAAAAAAGTCTTGCTGCAAACTAAAGAAAGAAATGATAATAATTAGTCATGATAATAGTTCCTTGAAAGATGAGGAAACGGAGGCAATTAAGTGATTTACTTGATAGAAAATGTCTTATTTTTCAGGCAGAGATGAGGCCCTTGACCTTCCCCTTCCTTCTACCCATAGATGTCAGAATTCCTTCATATCCTTTAGGACCCAATTCAAATGCCACCTCCTCCAAAAAGGCTTCCTTGCTATGTCAGTAATGAACTTTCCTTCCTTGAACTTCCCATAACACTTATTTGGACCTCTCTTTTGCACTTATTAGCTTGTATTGCAATTGTGTGTGTGTGTGTGTGTGTGTGTGTGTGTGTGTGTGTGTGTGTGTGGTGTGTATATGATGGGGGGAGAAAGAAAGATGGGGGAAGGGAGGGAAGGTGAGAGAGAGAGACACAGAGAGACAGAGAGAGAGAGAGAGAGAGAGAGAGAGAGAGAGAGAGAGAGAGAGAGAGAGCTCTATATCAAACTATATGCTCCATGAAGACCAGACTGTTGTTTTGTGTGACTCTTGATCCTTAACTAAAGTTTTGGGTTTTCATAGACCTAGGTTCAATCTTGGGGTGTTTCTCAAAAAACTTCTCTCTGGCTTGTGTCATCTCTCAGAGTTTCTCACAGGAAAGTCAGTTTGACTTGTGGCCTAGGTCTGTACAGAAAAGGCAAGGATCCCTGAGTTACCAAGTAAGCAATAAGATGAACAGAAACATAGAATATAGAAAAGGCTTTATTTAACCCCAAAGAAAATGCAAAAAATCCATGCAAACTAGGCAGACCTGAATTCAAATTCAGCTTCTGACATACACTGGCTATGAGAAGCTAAGCAGATCACTTAAATATTTCAGTGCCCCAACTAAACCAGATCTTTCTGGTTTTAAGAACATGTTTCTATTACATTACTTTAAAAAGAGTTACTATTGGCATTGACCACTTAATGGCTATATTTTGGGCCCTTCTGGCTCAGAGTGAATGTCAGTAGCAAACTGCTTCTCTTTTGAGCAGCAAACTTGAGGGTCTTCCCCTCCCAGTCTGATTTTTTTTAAATGAAAGGGGACATCCCTTGACTCACATCTTAAATAGGCCTATTCACTCTCACTTTCTAATAAGGACCTGAAAAGACCTTATCCTAAAAGGTCCCAGGTCTCCCACTGCAACCCCGGGTGATCTCCAGTCATTGGGTCACTGGATCCAGATGACTGGAGGAAAAAGTGAGGCTGGTGACCTTGCACAGCCCTCTGTCACTCAAATCAAAGTCAATGGCAAGTCATGTCATCATCTCGCTGATGTCATGGTCCCCTTTGAGAATGAAGGACAAACACAACACCACTTTAAAAAACCTCATCACAACTATGTAAATGAGGTTCCCAATTTCATATGCAATCTTTTTGTTGTTGTTCTTTGTATATTGAAATGCTTGTTTTGGCTGGTAATTGCTAAATTCATAATAAAATTAAATTTTAAAGAAGCTTATTAGGGTGATGTTTGCTACTGTGTCATAATTCTACATACAGAGGCAAAGTGACAAAAAGATTTGAGACTCTTACCTAGATAATTTATGCTAATAAGAATAAGACAATTAGGAGAAAAAATTAAGTATGAATATTCACGGTTTTTATGACCATGAGTCATAGTCGACTACAGCAAATTTCACATGAACAAATGTAGAAGATTTAACTTTAGAAAATCAAAAATTGCAATAAAAATGCAATGAATTCAGAGCCAAGACCATAAGTAACTAAGACACCTTTTCTTCCTTCTTGAATGTTTTCTACCTTCCCCATAGACCTAGGTAATAAACACTTAGAGCGCCACTCTATGTGGGCCTTGCTGTTAGGGGATGCTAGAGTGTGTCCCACCTCCCTCAACAAATTATACAGCCCTCCAGATTTAAAATATTACCCTACATGCACCCCAACCTACCTTGCTCAGAATTGCTATAGAATCTCTCTCTGTGTCTCTGTCTTTCTGTCTCTTTCATCTCTGCTTAGCCTTTTCAAAGCTAAGACCAGGTGTATAGCTGCAAGCACCCTAGCATACCCAGGATGGCTCCTAGCACAGGTTCTTTGATTTGTTTTACTAAAGGAAAGAAACTTTAAAGAGGTCAGCAATCTTTGGGGGCTCAATGGCTACCCAGAGTCTCATCTGGCCAAATCACACAACTCTTCCCATAAGTGGGCCCCAAAGCAAAACCTCACCTCAGAGTATATATATCCTTCTTCAGGGTCAGAGGACATCACAACCTTTGTGACCCACTACCTAATTAAAAAGTAACAAAAGGCATGGGCCTTCCTGAAAAACAAAACTCCCCCTAATAAAGCACCTCCTGTTGGGTTAATTAATGGACCTTGAGGTCCATTAAGGGACAGGGAAGATCTTCAAAATTCTCTAGGCCTATTAAGGAGCAGGGAAAGATCTTCAAATTCCCTTACCATTAAATAGCCCAAATGTACAGTGAACCAATCACTCAATCAACAAGCATTTATTAAGCACCTGTTAAGCATTGTGCTAGACACTGGGTATACCAAGACAAAAGTAGAACAGTACCTACCCTCAAGGAGTTTGCATTCTAATGGGAATCAGTACAGCAGCATTTCAGGAGTGAGGAATATATAACCAGGTATAAATATATTCAGGAGTTCATAACTTATAAATTTTTGTTGAATTGAAATGACCCTCCTTATCTCTGACATTGCTCTACACCAGACTGGTCCATCTTCTGCAGTTTCACTATACCCAATAGCCATACCCTCCCACTGAAATATTTGCTTATGCTGAATGCTAAGTGTAATGAGAGGGTGACCTCATGGTTCTTACATGCTTCACAACCAGCTATAAGCCCTTGGCATTGTCTGCTTTCAAATGCCACTCCATTTCCTGGTCTGAAAAGTGGTGATGATGGTACTACTTACCTCCCCAAGTGTCTGTGGCAGAGGTTAACTTTATAAACCTAAAAGTCCTATGTAAATATGAGCCATTAATTATTTTCAGCTTCTGGTTCCTCACTGTGGAAAGTTTTCTTAGCTGTACCTTCTTCAAAGAGCCCCAGGCTCCTCAGGACAAAGAATGATCTCACTGAGAAGGAATGCACTACAGTCTACTCTTTCTATATTTTAATGGACTGTTACAGGTGAAGTTAGATGAATCATGTGGACTAGGTCATTATTCTTACACCAAAGACATAATGCCCTTGGGGTGACGAGGAGTAATTTCACATGGAGTGAACAAATGGCAAATGGGATTTTCTAGCTTGGAGCATCCTTGGTCTAAAAAATATTCACTCTCCCTTTCCCAGAAAATAAAGCTCTAGTCATTTTGCTAAATGGAGCATCTTCCTTTTTCTCTTCAAAACACCACAAAGCTTTTCATTTACAACAAGATCATAGAGAGATAAAAAGCAATTATGAAGGGTTGTTTTAGGCAAGTATCTGTGAGCAGTTATGCTATTGGGAATTTCCAACTTGCGTCCTATAGAGAGGAAGATGAATTTTTTCTTTACATGTATTAAATAAGTTAGGAATGCATCAAGTGACTATTTTTAATTTTATTCTAAAGAAAAGAGGCACCAGAAATTTTGCATAAAATGCAAATTAGGCAGAATTTTAAGATGCCAAATAGAAGCAATTAGGTGGTTTAATGGATAAAGAGACTGAGTGGTGCAATGGATAGAGAATTAAGCCTTAAGTCAGGAAAACCAGAGTTCAAATCAGGCCTCAGACACTTACTAGCTGTGTGATCCTGGGCAAGTCACTTAGCCCTGTTTGTGTCAGTTTCCTCATCTGTAAATTGCAGACAATAGCACCTTATCTCCAATAATTTTTATGAGGATCAAATGACATAATAATTATAAAGTGCTTAGCACAGTTCTTGGCACATAGTAAGAATTATTCCAATGTTAGCTATTATTAAATATACTTTGGCATTTTAATGGGGAGGAAAATTCCATTGCTAGGGCATATACATAAATCAGAGATGGGTCTGGTTATATCTGACCTTGCTGGTCTTACTACTATTGCTTCTTTCTTTTTCTGCATTCTGGTATTCCCTGCTTAGATAAGTGGGCACCACTAACCACACAAGGAGGATACCTCCCTCTCCTCCCTTTTTGCCTCAGCTCTGAGAAGTTAGTCTGGGTCTCCATTCTGTTCCATCCTTCTTAGTTTCAGGTGCTGATGGTGTCCACCAGATCCAGGAGTTCAAGCTAGGATGATTTTGGAGTCCAGATTTCAGGGTGGATGGCATAACCAGCCACCATGGCAAGGACGCTCTGAGAAGCCATGGTGTCTGGGACTTGAGCCCAAAGTAGGCTTTGGATTTGGAACTGGGCCTGTGCTCTAGCTGCTCAGCTACAGAGCAGGCTGGAAGGGATACTGCCATAGGTCCTGGACCCTGCTTTTAAACAACTCAAGACTCACTCTCTTTGCACATAATATAGGTTCCATGGATCTGGACCTGGACCTGGAGTAATGAAATGTAGCTTTATTTTTGGACCTAACTTCAGTACCATACACCCAACCACTCTCAAATTCATACCACTTATTGTTCAGTATAACTCTTGCACCTTCTCCTCTCCCATTCATTCTTGTTTCAATGAATCAATAAGCATTTATTAAGCACCTACTATATGACAGGTCCTGTGCTAAGCGCCAGGGATACAAAAGACTATCCCTGTCCCCAAGGAACCACTTAAATCAAATATTAATTCTTGGTTCTCTGCACCCAGATTCTACTCTTTTTTTGTTTTTGTTTTTCTTTGGAGGGGGGAAGGCAAGGCAATCAAGGTTAAGTGACTTGCCTAAGGTCACACATTTTAAGTGTCTGAGGCTGGATTTGAACTCAGGTCCTCCTGACTCCAGGGCTGGTACTCTATTCACTGTATCATCTAGTTGTCCCTCAGATTCTACTCTTTATATCACAAGCACATGGATCAATTTCCTGACATGCTTACTATACTGATTACCATAAACAGGAGAACATCTGGACCATTCTCTTATACCCTAGTCAATCACTCAACAAATAAACTTAAATTTATTAAGCACCTAATTTGTACAAAGTACTATGTTAAGCACTGGGGATATAAAATGAGGCAAAATAAAGTCCCTGCCCTCAGGGAGATATGGCCAACTGTAGACCCTCTATAGTTCAGGGCATAGCTGAAACCTCTTCAAAGGCTACCAAAGAGTTAGCATGAATAATTCCATAATTTGAATCATGGTGCAACCTATAGCTGTTTAGTTGTATCTGACTTTTCATGATGTCATGGACCATAGCACACCAATATTGTTCATGAGGTTTTCTTGGCAAAGATACTGTGGGTGGTTTGCCATTTCCTTTTCCAGTGAATCAAGGCAAACAAAAGTTAAGTGATTTGCCCAGAGTCACAAACCTAGTAAGTGTCTGAGGCCAGATTTGAACTCAGGTCTTCCTGACTATCCTCATTTTAGTAAATTTTTACTATCAAATTTCATTTTGTGTGCTTCAATCCAATTGTCAAATTTCTAAGTCAAGTGTAATTGTTGTACAAAATGCATTCCATTACATGTTCTAAAAAGCAAAATATTCTTGATTCTTTACCATGATTACAGAATTCCTCCAGTAGAGAATGCAACTTGCTTAAGGTTTAATGGGGTGCAAAGATGAATATTATTTAGTGTTAAATTTTATAAATGCACCTTGTAGATAAAGAACCCTTATTAAAGTTACGGAAGTCAACATCTACATAGTGCAGTGAATAGAGCACTGGGTCTAGAGTCAAGAAGATCTGAGTTCAAATGTGGCCTCAGACAAAATGGAAATGATGATAGAATCAAATAAGATAACATTTTGTGGGCTTTTGGCTTTTGGGTTTTTTTTTTTGGAGGGCAATTGGGGTTAAGTAACTTGCCCAAGGTCACATGGCTAGGTTTTTGTTTGTGTGTGTGTTAAGTGTCTGAGGCTGGATCCGAACGCAGGTCCTTCTGACTCCATGGCCGACACTCTACTCACTGTGCCACCTAGCCACCCGCTAAGACAGCATTTTGTAAAGTGCTTAAGATAAGATAATATTTGTAAAGTGCTTAGCACAGTACCTGGAATATAGTAGATACTTAATAAATGTATGTTCCCTTTCCTCTCCCTTATATATTATTTTCTTATAAGGTTTTTTAATTGTTTTTCACAAGCTGTGAATGTATTATATAAACACATAAGAAGCCTATATTCTAAAAAGATCACTGGTACTCTCATTTTGGGGGAATAGATAGGCCTTTTGTTAATAAAGATGAGATCAGAGTTCTGGGTTGAGAGGAAGAAATGCTTTTCTAGTAATTAATTCATGCATCATCGTGATGTGTTTGAGTCAGTAATTATGAATCTTATTGCCATTTTCCAGTTTTTCGTAGAAGGTAGCTTTTCAGTCGCCTCCTTCATGTAACTGTTTCATTGTCATTCATTATATTATCAGTACTCAAGTTTTGTTTCACATTTAATTCCACTTGTTATCACTGTTTTGAATTTATTGCAAACATATAGCCAACAAGGAATTTCCCACTTCCTCTTTGTCCAAGGGTACTCTCTTTCTTCTTCTGTCTTTGGTTCTCAAACCTCTCATACAACATTTTTGAGTGATGTTGAGTTATTTAGTTTTTCCTTTGATGTCATATTGATTTAGCTTTCTGACTTTTACTTTCAGCCATTAGTTAAGGGCATCTAGAATTTCTGATATACTTTTCTTTTCAGAATTCCATTCATGTGGTTTTTTTCTTTTGTTATCTTTTGATTAGGCAATTTGGTGTTCTTGTGTTCAATTGCATGCAGAGGCCATCCAGTGCCTTTCTGGTGATCTTCAATAACTTTTACAAGCTTCATATGCCATGGTGGTATTTTATGCCTGTCCTTTTGACAGACAGCTCTTCCTTTCCTTTTCTTACTATAGCAACATTTGCACTATATACTGTTGTATACCAATCCTGAGATGTTTTTACCCTTACTGTCAAATATTACAGGAGAATGCATTCATTCATCATGGTTATAGAAAATGCCAGCTTTCTTGAATCATTCTATTTTGGTATTATCTGCAGGTTGGGTTCATGCCACAAAACTCAAAAAGAGCATTTTGAAATTCCACTGTAAGTATGTCCATCCTTTTTTCAAAATCACTTATGGTACAAAGTATGGATCAATTCTCCGATGTTTCTGCTAATTTTGGCTAACAATTAACACCAAGAAAACACAGGTGCTCCATCAGCCACCACCACACAATCCATTACACTGGTGAAACCATTGGTTACAGCAAATTGAGAAGTTTTGAATGCTGTGAATAAGTTTGCTCACCTTGGTAGTATGCTTTCCAGGGATGTACAAATTGATGATGAGGTTGAAACATACATTGCCAGAGCAAGGTCATTGTTTGGAACTCTCTGAAGAAAGGTATGAGAAAAAAGAGATATTAGACTGACTACCAAACTGAAGATCCATAGAGCCATTTTGCTGACCTCACTGTTGTATGCCTGTGAAACCTGGACAATATAACAGTGCCATGTCAGGAAACTGAAACACTTCCATTTGAATTGTCTTGGGAAGATTCTGAAGATCACCTGGTAGGATAAGATACCAGAAACCTCATGGAGGTCCTTACTTAAACTACACTGTCAAGCATTCAAATTGCTTCAGAGAGCACAATACCAATGGTCTGATCATGTTGTTCAAATGCAAAGCATACACTTGCCAAAAGGACTATTTTATGGAGAACTTGCACAGGACAAGCATTCCCATGGTGGTCGGAAAAGGCAATATTAAGGACACTCTCAAGGTCTCTCTGAAGAATTTTGTTATTTATTGTCTGACACAGGAGACACTGGCATAAGTGTGCCCACATCAGAGAAGGTGCTGTGCTCTATGAGCAAAGCAGAATTGAAACAGCTCAAAGGAAAAACAGGATGCACAAATTTAGAGAACCCACCGCAAATGTTCACATGGACTATTTATGCCCAATCTGTGGTGGACCATTCCTAGCTCATATTGGTCTGATCAGCCACAGTCAAGACACACTGAAACTTGACCCTGGCATAGTGATGTCATTTTGATCCACTTCAAGGACGAAGGACAACAACCAACCACCATGGTCTCACCACTAATTTGTGTTAAGTAAAGATTTCCAGTGTCAGGTTGTTCAGTTACTTCCTCTTTAGATCTAAGTTTCAGGTCCTGTTTCAAATAATCTGTGTTTAGAGGTGAAACTATTTCTTACAATTGCCAAATACTGATCTATAATACATTGTTATTTGATTTGGAACTAAGAGTATTGTTGATAAAAAAAAAAAGCAATATGGAGTCCTCATCCATAACAGATACAATCTATTTCTGATTTTATTATGATATAGTTAGTACTAGTACATAATCGGCTTCTTTGCTGCTGCTGTTGCTGTTGCTGTTGCTACTATCATTTAAAATATATTATTTATATATTTCATTTTATTATTTTATTCTAATTTTTATCATTGTGAGGCACCATGGAAGAGTGGGTGGAGATCTGGCTTCAATATCAGGAAAAAAAAATGTCTAGTCTCTGAATCACCCTTGTCTCTGTGACCTGGACAAGTCCCTCACCTTCCCAATGCCCCAGAAAACTCCTAAAAATTATAACTTGCAGAATAGTTGCTGATCTGTGATGGTAAAGAGACCTCCCCCAAGGGGAATGGCCATAACAACAAAATCACAAGTCCCGTAAAAATTATTATTACAGTTATTATTTTACAAGCTCACAATCAGAACTTGCTGTCCCTTTATTGCTTCTACTCAATCACCTTTATAGTCTCAATAGATCAGCAGAAAGAGACAGACATTGGAGATATCTCTCAAATAGAAAGTAGGATTGTCCTATCATATTTTCCTATCAATATGACCCAGCTTCACATTTCCAAGTGGCAAACCTAAAAAGAGATTTTCCTTTTTTTCCAGCAGATCCTTGCCATTTCAGACAAGTAGCTTATATCACAAATCATGGTGGTGTTTTTGTTTTTTAGCCAATCACAGCAAATGTGTATGTAGAGCCATCAGCCAGATACATAGCCAACATTCACTTTAGAGAAATTTAGCACCAGGTGACCTTCCTCTTTGCAGAACAGTAATAAATCAGATTAATAATAGTAATAAAATATGTCAATAATGCCTCTGAACTACCTGAGTAAAAGGAATGAACATTTTTAACATCCAACCAGGAGCTAATTGGTAACTAGCCTATGTCATTGTACTCTAGTCTTTTTTTTTTTTTGCTTTTTGGAGGGCAATTGGGGTTAAGTAACTTGCCCAAGGTCACATGGCTAGGTTTTTGTTTGTGTGTGCGTTAAGTGTCTGAGTCTGGATCTGAACTCAGGTCCTTCTGACTCCAGGGCCATCACTCTACTCACTGTGACACCTAGCCGCCCCCTGTACTCTAGTCTTTATTGTTCCAGAGGAATACATAGACTTAGCCTGTGGTTTACAAAAATATAAAGTGCTAAATTCAGCAGTAGACCCATTGATTTCAAGTTCATTGTGTAGGTACAGGAAGAATGGCCATTCCTAATCAAAAAACACCTTAAGCCCTAAAGCAAATGCATTTTTTTTTAATATGTACAATTCAGAGCTTGGGGGAAATGATTTTTTTTTATCCTTCCAGTAGCAGCTGTTTCATTATTTTTTGATTCAATTAAAGAATCAGTAATTAAATCACCCATTATTTGGAGAAAAGTACTTGATAGTCCAATGGCAGTCCCTAAGGCTGACCATAAATTTAGGTTTCCTCAATAAGGAGAGGCCCCAAGCCTCTGAGCAAAGTCTTCCTGGTCTCTCCTGCTATAAGACATGGAGATAGTTTTTTGATTGGAAAGATAGCTTGGGAACATTAGACATGATGGACGCAAGGGTATCTGGCTGGGTCTTGTGGTAGCCAGGTACCAGAGTCTTGCAATTTCTTATCCAGTAAAATAAGGAAGAGCTCAGAAGGTGCTGTCAAGGTTTTACCCAACACTGTGACAGAGATGTTATCACCCACTCATTTAGTGTACTCTGTGCCTAAGCTTTCAGGCAGCTTTCAGGTTAGTCCAATGCACAAGACTGTACCTAAGGACAAACATAATCCCAAGTCACACAGACATAAGAGAAGCTACCATGGTAACCTGATTTCCCTGCATTGCTATATTTCAAAGAGGCTTTCTTGCTAATGCTCTCTTTTTCTCTCCTTAATCTCACTCAATCTCCTTCTCTTTGAATCTATTTCTATTCATTCATTCAAAAATATATTATTGAATTAACTGTCTGTCAGTCTCTGTACCTCTCTATGTCTCTCTCTGCCTGCCTTCTTCCCTTTCTGTATTTGTATGCCTGCCTGGGTCTCTATCTCTTATCTATCTCTTCTGTCTCTTTCTGTCTCTATCTCTCTGTCTCTCTGTCTCTCTCTCTGTCTCTCTGTCTCTCTCTCTCTCTCTCTCTCTCTCTCACCAGCCAGCTGCATAGCCACTGCATAAAGTCAAGCTTAGGCAGAGAATCCCAGAAATCTGGGGTTTCCTTGCTTATATGGTACCTAGAGACAACCTCAAAGTGGAAAACAGGCTGATGTCCCAATTAGGGCTATGATCAGCAACCACTGCTTTCCTGCTCTCATAGCTCAACTGTTCTGCCCCTGTGATTGTGGTAACAAAAAAGTTGGGATTCCAATTCATGATTGTGGTAGAGTGTGTGTTGTATATACACATAGGCTATTTAAATATGGCTCTCAAGGAGGTTTGTATAAATATCTCTGGAATCTTGCCTATCCCTCTCTAAGGGAGACTGATTTCTGTCTTGAGGGGAATAAGATAAGGAGCTAGGAGAACAGCCACTCTGGTCTTCTCGAAATACAAAGAGTGAGAGACCTTTCCCTTTGGGAGTAAGATATCTCAATTCAAATCAGAGAGATTCCCTAATCTCACCCAAAGGGAAATTCCCCAAAGCCTCTAAGGAGGCAGGCTAGAAATAAAGGCTATATAGAGGAACAAGCTTTCCCCTACACATTTGCCTTTGAAAGTCTTTTCCCTCTTTCCCCATAGTTACTCCCAAAGAGAGGCTAGAATCACTCATGCCCTCTCTCAAAGCAGAAAGGAAAAAGAGTACCTTTCCTCCCCAAAGATCTCATGCAAGCATTTAACACTGAATGTTCATTCTTTCCACCAATGAGGAAAGTCTCTTCCTTTAGTGCAAATGCAAATTCCTTTGGTCCTGAACCAGGGTTACACAAGATCTGAAAACAGGAGTTTTCTTAAGCTCAAGAAAAAAGATGATTCCCAGTTTGTCAGAGGTCAACCAAAGCTACTAATCTGACCCAAAACAAACAGTGAGAATATGAACTTTTCCACTCAAAATCCATCTTTGTTTAAAACAAGTTGAGAGTAAGGATGGACAAATCTCTGAAGATAGAACAGATAGGCCTCATTTAGTTGTATGTGGAAACTAAATGGTTCTGCAAAGTGATACTAGAAATATCCTTCCAACTGAAGAAAGTAATGTCTCCTTCAGTGAAATTCCTGTCCTTTCCTCTTCCCACTGAACCTGAATCAGCAAACATTATGAGAAATCAGGAGAAAAGTGATTCTTATTTTA
>WOXC01007019.1:30000-220161 GCA_011680675.1 Gymnobelideus leadbeateri | reverse complement strand
CCTCCTGGATCTATTTTCCAGGTCAGTGGTTTTTCCCATGAGATATTTCACATTGCCTTCTATTCTTTCAGTTGCTTGGATCTGTTTAACAGCATCTTGATTTCTCATAAAGTCACTAGCTTCCATTTGCTCCAGTCTAATTCTGAAGGAATTCAGAAAGAATTCAGAAATTCAAAAGCTCTTCAGTGAGCTTTTGAAATTATTTTTTCATTTGGAAAATTAGGCTTTTTAAAGCATTCTTCTCCTCATTGCGTTTTTGAGCCTCTTTTACTATTTGAGTTAGTCTGCTTTTTAACGTGTTATTTTCTTCAGTCTGTTGACTTTCATTTCATAATTTTCTTACATTGTTCTCATTTCTCTTACCAATTTTTCCTCCACTTCTCTTATTTGCTTCTTAAGGTCCTCTATGGCCTATAACCAGCTTGTATTTTTCTTGGAAGCTTTTGGTGCAGGAGTTCTGACTTCACTGTCTTCCTCCTATTCCTTTGATCCTTTTTGTCCCGAAATAGGAGTCTAATGTTGAATTTTTCTGTTTATTTTGTTTCCTTTGCCTAGGCATGTTGCCACTTAATTACTTGACTTTTGGGCTTGTTGCCACAGTAGGACTCTGCCACCAGACAGGGGAGCTTCTGTCCCAAACATTGGGGTCTTCTCAGCTGCTGGAGATATTAGTTGGTTGCCCTCCCTGAAGCCCCCACACACTCTGGCAAGCTGGACACAGACCCCAAGACCTCCACCCCACACTGAAATCCAGATCCAAGAAGGTTAAAGCAAGAGTGATTACTGGATCCCCCTACATTCTGCTGGCTAGGAGCTGAAGCTGCAACTGAAGCTGCAAAATGGTGGCTGTGCCATGGCTCCTCAGCTGCTTCTTGCCCCCAGGGGAAGAAGCTGATGCATTCCCAAATACTGGTCCCAAAGTCCATAGGGCACTAACCTCTCACTTTGTCCTAGGCATCTATGTGTTGGTAATTCTGGAAAAGCCACAGCTGCTGGTGTTCTGGGGTCCCTCCAGCCAGCTGCTGGTCTGGCCACCCTGGGGCTAAAACCTCTGACTCATGCCGTCCTGGTCTTAACTCCCAGAGCCCTGCACTGGCCGCTCCCTGCCAGGCTGTCGGGATGTTCTCAGCAGGAGGCTAGCTTCTCTGTGTTGTTCTGCGGGTGCTGGAGCTCCAGAGGTTGTTCAGAGTCCCCTTTTATATAATTTTGAAGTGATGTGGACTGGAGTGCCATGGAAATGCTGTTTCTACTTGGCCATCTTGGCTCTGACCCCCAAACTAGATAAATATAACAGATGATAAATAAGTAAACACATTCTAAAACAGAATTTTAGAAGCATTAGAAATGATAAATCTCCATCAATTACTTAACAGGAATCAATAGAAATATACATATTTTCATGGAACCTTTATAAAAATTAGACATGTGCTAGGGCATAAAAATCTCATAAGAATAGAAATCTTTTTTCTTTTTTGCTTTTTGGAGGGTAATTGGGATTAAGTGACTTGCCCAAGGTCACATGGCTAGTTTTTGTGTTAAGTGTCTGAGGCATTTGAACTCAGATCCCCCTGACTGCAGGGCCAGTGCTCTATTCACTGCACCACCTAGCCTCCCCTAAAATAGAAATCTTAAACAAATCCTTTACTGACCATAGCATATAAAATTGAATCAATAAAGGGACTTTGAAGTAAGGATCCACACATATGGAAACTATATAAGTTCTTAAGAAATATGTGCATCAAAAAGCAAATTATAGAAATAACAGTACCATCAAAGAAAATGACAGTAATGAAACAACATACCAAATCTTTTGGGATGTAGCTAAAACAGTTCTGTGGGGGTTGGGGTGGGGGTGAAGGAACATGTCTATAAGTAATTTTATCCATTAAAGAGAAAAAAAAACTGATAAAGTAATGGGTGAGCAACAGTGAGACGATATATCAAAACTTTTGGGAGATAGCCAAAGAAGTCCTTAGGGAAATATTTATATCTCTATGCAATTTATGAATAAAAAAGAGAACAAACAGATTAATGAATTGAGGTAATTAAGAGACAACTAGAAAAACAATCAATCACAATTCTCTAATTAACAAAAACATAAATGTTCTGAAAATCAAAAGAAGATAAACAAATGAAAATGACAAAAAGGTTATAATCTGGTAAAATATTTAGTGTCAGTTTTAAAAACACTAGTAAATTAGACAAATGATTACCTAATTTGATTTTAAATATCCCAGTTATTAGCTTTATTTATCACTTCAGTTTTTTTCTTTCAATTTTGTTGATTTTCAGGATTTCTATATTGATGTCTGAGGTTCTTTAATTTATTGCTTTTCTAGTTTTTGTTTGCATACTAAATGTATCTCTCTGTTTTTCTTAAAAACATATTTTGCTGTTAAAAGTGTTTATAAATATATATTTTGGCCTAACATTGTTCTGGCTGCATCCCTAAAGTTTGATATGTTGTCTTGTTGTCCTTATGTTTCATTAATTTATCTATTGTTTTACTAACTCAGATTACTAAATCTATTGTTTTATTAATTTATGTATTGATTTACTCTTTGATGAATGCATTCTATTTTTTTTTTCTTTTTGGAGGGCAATTGGGGTTAAGTGACTTGCCCAAGGTCACATGGCTAGTTTTTATGTTAAGTGTCTGAGGCTGGATTTGAACTCAAGTCCTCCTGACTCCAGGGCTGGTGCTCTATTCACTGCACCACCTAGCTGCCCCTGACCCATGCATTATTTAGGATTAAGTTATTTAGTCTCCAATTAAAATTTTATCTGTTTTTCAAAGACCCTTTGTGACACTGTGTTCAGTAAAAGATATTTAATATTTCTGCTTTTCTTCCTGTGATCATTATTGTTATCCCTAGCTTTTTAAAATTCACCTCAAGCGTAATAGATTTTGCTCCAGTCTCATATTTTGATGCTTGTATGTCTTTGTGGTTTCAAAGTGTATTTCTTACAAAAAACATATTATTGCATTCTGCTTTGTAATTGGTTATCTGGTGCCATCTTCAATTTTATGGGTGAATTCATTCCACTTACATTTATAGTTAATTGTGTGTTTTTCTCCTTATTCTTTTTTGTGCTCCCCCCTTTGACTCCTTATTTTCTTCTTCTTCTTCTTCTTCTTCTTCTTCTTCTTCTTCTTCTTCTTCTTCTTCTTCTTCTTCTTCTTCTTCTTCTTCTTCTTCTTCTTCTTCTTCTTCTTCTTCTCCTTCTCCTGTTTTTTTCAGGGGGAAAGGTAATAGAATTGGGGTTAAGTGACTTGCCTAAGGTCCCAGTGATAAATATTAAGTGTCTGAGTCCAGATTTAAACTCAGGTCCTCCTAACTCCAGGGCCAGTTCTTTATTCACTGTGCCCCCTAGCCTCCCCCTTCTCTTCTTTAAAAAGATGTTGAAAGAGGATTGTGCTCAACACTAGTGATCTATAATTAAATTAATCTACCCTTGTTCTATTGCCCCTCTTCTCCTCTCTTTTCCTGGGCCTAAATCACAGGTTTTTGCCCTTTATTTCCTTTCAACCCCTCCTTAATGATCCATTCTCTAAAACTGGAGGGTTTTGTTTATTTTTATTTTTATTTTTGGTTTATGGCTAATATCTCCCTGGTTCTACCCTCCCTCTTAAATACCTCTCTCCATTCTACTTTTCCACATTTTGCCCTGTTGAATTTAATGTTTTTCTACACCAAATTCTCTCTCTGTCTGTCTCTCTCACTGTGTCTCTCTGTCTCTGTCTGTCTTTTCACCCATCTTCCCCTGCCTCCCCCTTCACTCTCTCTTTTTCTCTTTCTCTTTTGCTCTTGCTTTCCCACTCCCTTTTTCACATAAAAGTTAGATTATTAGTCTAGACTTCTCTCTCATCCTAATTTGAGCCTATCATCAGGAGCTCAAGATCTTCTAGAATGCAAAGGGAGCAATCACTGCTGGACTTTTTTTTAAAGCTTTTATTTGAACAATGAGCCCACTTAGTACATTTTTTATTTTAAATTAACAAATTTATTGATTTGTTTAAAGAAATGGATGAAATAGTAAGTAGTATTCCTTTTATCCTTCCCTTCTTCTAATCATTCAAATAGAACAATCCCCCCCGCCCCCCAGGGGCTCTCTGTAAACCTAATTTTTACTACCTCAATGACCTATAAGGACATTAATATTCTGAAGGGATATTTATTCCCCCTCCCATTAGAATAGAAGCACTTCATTGTCTTATAAATATATTCCAATTGCTCAAATGTATTTACTATTCCAGTTTTTTTTTTTGAGTCCTCTGTTTCCATTTCAAAGTTTCTAGTCCTGGTCTTTTTTAATTAAGAATGCTTGGAAGTCCTTTATTTCATTAAAGGTCTATTTTCCCCTGTAGGTTTATACTAAGTCTTGCTAGTTAAGTATATTCATGGCTGTGAATCTATATTTTTTGTCTTTTAGAACATATTCTAAGATCTTTCTTTTTTTATAGTAATAGTTGCCAGTTTTTAGGTGACCTTGGCTGTGGTTCCTTGGTACTTGAGCTCTTTCTGGATGTTTGTACTATTTTTTCTTTGACTTGGAAGTTCAAGATTTTGGCTATAATATTCCCAGGAGTTTTCATTTTGGGGTTTTCTTCATGAGATAGCAAGTGATTTTTTAAAAAATATTTTTACTGTGTCTTCTGCCTCTAATATATATGGGTAATTTTCTAATTTCTTAAAATATGATATCCTTAATACCTAATACAGAAACCACCTATCTAAACAAAGTCTTAAACAAAATCATAGTTTGACTATAAGGTAATTCCTGGAAGAAGTGAAGCAAGAGATTTAAAAAATAATGTTATAAATGAAGCGAGAGCTCAAAAGGAAGTCTTGGAAGGAGAATTTACAGCTTAGTATAAGAGGTGTGAAACCTTACTTAAACAGGAGACTTTCTGAAAATTGAATGGACTAAATAGAAGTTAATGATATGAGTCAACAAGAAATATTAAAACAAAATCAAAGGACTGAAAAAAATTGAAGCAAATGTAATATTTCAAATTTTTTAAAACTGACCTAGAAAATAGGTTGAGAAAAAAATCTAAGAATTATTAGATTTCCTAAAAGTCATGACCAAAAAAAAAGGCCTGGATACCAGAAATTTCAAGAAAGCACTTAGATGAAAAGACCCAAGGAGAGTAAGAACATCAAAAATCAAACTATAGGAGTCAAGAGGAACACAAAAAATTAAATATGCTTGAGCAATTGAAAGAAACTAAGGCAAAGTATGGGGAATAGATTTGAGTATCGCAAAAGAAAGGTGTTAAGTGATTTCCAGCTTTTTATGATATTGCTAACATCTTAAAGTGACCTAAATGAGTTTCATTCTGAGACTCCAATGCCTTCCTGCTCTAGTCTGAAGGAGATCACTCGATAGCAAAGGCTTTAGCTATGCCAAATTAACTGGAACATTTATGAGGTTGATGAAAGGGCCCAGGATGAAAAGGGCTATTTAATTCTGATTTGATTTGGGATGCTATTTGGTGATATGGGGACATTAGCTTCCCAGTTTGCCTCCAGATTCAGGATCACTTCACCCTAAAGGTCAAGTCATTCTTCTTCTCCCTAAAGCTTAGTATGTGACTCCAGCTTTCTTCCTACTCTTCATGAGGCCCCACAGTCTGCTTCACCCTTTTCCAGGTTTATTCCTGGTGGCAACTGGTCTTACAAGGTAGGAAAGTATGAATTTGGAACTTTGTGGTTATTTTTATGTAACAATGTCTTAATACATAAGATGTTTGAGTTGAGCTTTCTATGCTTTCCAAATGGTGTCTGTATTTTGATTTTTAATGTGCTCCCTGAACAAGGCTGTCTACAAGCACAGGCCAAATCTGGTTAAGAAGGACTCTCGTAACTGGAAAAGGTCCCTTGAGAAAGTACTTCAAGTCATTTATTCAGAACTGGCTGGTTTTACACTTGGCTTGAAAACTGACGACTTTCCACCAGACCTGCCGCTTAGTATAGCACATCCTCTCTGAGATGGTGAGTGAGCCAAAAAACGAGCAGGTTGCAGGAATGAGTGTTATAAAGCAGATGTTATTAGTGGTCTCTGGGTGAGGTTGGGAGGCTGAGTACAGTAGCCTTATTGCTGGCTCTGAGGTGGGCTATGAGACTGTGGCCTAGAAAGAAAGCTACTCCCATTTGGCTCAGCACAGCATCATGAAAATCCACATGTGGAGAAGCACTCCTGCATGGTGAGTATCCTCACAGCTCATATTTGGAAGAGAGGTGTTGATTAATACAGCAGTTTGGGGGACCTCCTTGCTGGCAAAACTATTCAAGGCCCTGGACTGGCATTGCTTAATGTTGACTAGCTTTCATTTTGCTCTGAATGTACTTAGAAATAAAAAAAAAAAACCAACAAAAACCAACTTTGATAAGAAGAACAAGAAAAAAGATGTCATGAAAGAGGCTTAGATCTAATTACCCGAGATATCAATGATGCCACTTTTTAGCAATTTGGTAGCTAGAACTTCATAAATAATCCAAAATTTTGGCATTTACCATAATATAGATATAGAGTATATTTCTAATGTACCAAGGACTCCTTCCCCTTCTCTGTACTACAGTTTGTTTGCATGAGAGAGAGCTGTGTTACTCCAATGGCCTCTTGGAGGGTATGAGTTCCTATATATAGTTTATGATGATGGAAATGGATCACCCTACAGGGCATCCAGCCAATGATCCAGTACCTTCTAGAGTGTAATCTCTTTTCTTTTTGCACTTTTTCCAGAGATGAAGAAATATGATAATTCACTTTTATATTGGATCACAGATTTATAGCTGAAAAGACACTTAAACGTCTTTTATTCCGACTCTATTTTATAGATGAGGAGCCACCCCCAGGGAGGTTTAAGATTTACAAAATATTTTTCCTAAAACAACTCTGTGAGATGGCTAGTCCAAATAGCAATTCTTCCTATCTTGCAGACGCAAAAACTGAAGTTTAGAGAAATTAAGTAAATTGTCTATCATTACAGAGGCAGGGTGGTGGAGTGAACAGAGCTTCCCTTGGACTCAAGAAGACCTAGGTTTAGTTGCTATTTCTGACATACTGCTGTGTGATCTTCGGCAAGTTACTTTACATTTCAATTCTCCAGCTGACTCTGACTGTCATTTGCAAAATATGTGCCAATCTATATTGATTGAGGGAATCTTCTTCCAAGAGTTCTCTGTGGCTGTGAAATCACAAGTTCAGCCTCCTCCTGTCCACAACCACCCCTGATGCAAATAGTATCAAGGGGAGAAAAATTATGGCCATTTTATGGCCTCAGAATCTGTAGAGATCCTGGATAGTCCATGATAACAGGTTTTTCTTCTCAACTCCTTCTAATCCAACTGAAAGCTAAAGGTACCATGGGAACTAGAGCTGGCATATTGTGATTAAAAAAAAAAAAGAAAAAATTTCATCTCCTCCTATGGAGTTATAGTTCCTCTGGATCAATTTCACTTCAAATTCCTTGGATAGATATTTTAAAAAATATACGTATTCACCAACCCTTATGCTGTATGAGGGTAAAGAAATTGGTATATTGGTAAAGAACTGATAGTTAAATTTTCAGTGAGTTAATTTAAAGTCTAAACCTTGGAAATTGGCAAATGCTACCAGTCAAGGCTTAATTAATTGTTTTGTTGATTTCTAGACTTAAGAAAATAATGGAGAAAATATTAGTGGTGCAGATCAAACATAAAAGTGTATTCTGAGTATATTTTCCCTCTTGTAAAGCTATTTGTTAAACATTTGCCAGCAGCCCTTTATATACAGGTCATTCACTCATGGCTTGGAGCAAAAATTTCATTAAGTTTAAGTTCAGGCTGTATATCACTTGACTCAAAGTTGTTTACAGATAAGTTTAGCCATTCACATAAACTTAGCTTCAGAATGGTGAAAAAAATAGGACACAATTAGGAATTAGGAGATCCAGGTTCAGTTTGGGGTTCTGACACTAAATACCTGTGTAGCCTTGGGCATGTACCACCACAGAACTTTGTGTTTCCTCATATGTCCAGTGAAGGGTTAGACTAGAAGATTTCTAAATCCTTTATTTAGCCCTGTCAAGCTACAATGTGATGGTTTTTTCTTGAAAACTTCAGATTTAGAAAACTGATAGTAATTGCTAATGTTTTAAGACAAACCCCTTTATAGATGTTAACTCATTTGATCTTCACAACAACTATGGGAAGTAGGTGTATTTACTATCCTATTTTTAGAGATGTGGAAACTGGGATAGACAAAAATTAAGTGATTTGTCCAGGATGATACAACAAAGTGTTAGAAGCAAAATTTGAACCCAGGCCTTGCTGACTCTGAATCTAACACTCTATCCACTCTACTTACCATCCAGATTGTTTGATATTTTCTGAGTATTCTCAGTACTTTGCAGAATATGTGCCTTGTGGTTATTCACTGGCAAAATTGACTTATTTTCCTTATAATTAAAAAACAATCCCACTGGACCTATTCTAAACTCCTTTCCCTTAACTTTATGGAAATCAGAGCGCCATGAGTCTCATTTTTGGCTTTGAATTTAGCATGCAGAGGTGTAATCTCTGTAATGGTAAAGCTAATTGTGCAGTGTTAATCTGGAGACCATTACAAAATTTGTTCCTTCCCACATTTTATACCTCTTTAAGGAAAAAAAAATGCTTCTGTGGTGCCAAAGCCCAAACATATGTGTAAGGAAGCACCAAGACAGGACAGGATCAAAGGCATATCCATGAGACACATTTTTAGCTTCTCGAACTTTAAGTGTTTAATGCCAAATTATTTATATATTGTATACATTCTTGCTGTTTCTCCAGCTTACTTTTCATTCTATTTGTGGTATTATCAACCTCAACATTTTGAGATATTTTTCCCTCCCTCCCCACCAATCATTGATGGCTTAGTGGATAGAACTTTGGGCCTCAAGTCAGGAAGAGCTTATTTCAAATCCAGCCTTAGACTTTTACTAGCTGTGTGACCCTGGGCAAGTCTTTTAACCGATTTGCTTCAGGTTTCTCAACAATAAAACGAGGATAATAATAGCACCTATCTTGCAGGGTTGTTGTGAGGATCAAATGAGATAATATTTGTAAAATGTTTTGCATGGTGCCTAGCACATAGTAGGCATCATATATGCTTATTCCCTTTCCTTCTTCCCTTTATTACTTTCATGTCAACTTCATGAATTTCCTTGCTGTATATTTGGATCAATTATTTCAAAACTAGGGTTTTGCAGTCTTCTTCTTCTTCTTCTTCTGGCTTTTTTGGAGGGGGGAGGGTAGGGCAATTGGGGTTAAGTGACTTGCCCAAGGTCACATGGCTAGTTTTATGTTAAGTTTCTGAGGCCAGATTTGAACTCAGTCCTCCTGACTCCAGGGCTGGTGCTCTATTCACTGAGCCACCTAGCCACCCCGAGTCTGTGGTATTTTCTTGGGGCAGAAAAACTCAAATGACTTTTTGACTTTAAGTTCTGACTTTAAGCCTCCTAAATACCTCTATCACATATGGACTGCTTTATACATTGTTGCAGGGTAATAGTTATATTTAAAGAGCATATTTCCTGAGCAGAACTAGCCTTTGGAAAAATTATGAAGTAGGTAGTTTGTTGTTAGCACTATGGTAGACACTTTTCGGCTAATGACTCAAATTTGAGTTTGGGATAAAATGAGACACTCATGGAATTAGAAGTTAGCAAAAGGAGGTTTACTCAGCCGTAGCAAGAGAGGGCTATTTAGTGAAGACACAGTGTTGATTCAAAAGAGCCAGTCTTGCTGCTCGTCTGCTAGGTATATGTCTCAGTTAATTTGTACCAGTGTCCTGGTTCAGGAAACTCCACCAATGGCCCAAAGTTTAGTCCTTGAGCTAATGGAATCTCAAGGACAGGTTCTCTACCTCTAAAGGAAAAGCTTAGCCTGTGTAGAACAGGGCCTTGGAAAAAACTGTCTGCACCTATGTGGCAGGGCCCTAGGAAAAATTGCTCCTATTGTAGTAGGAAAAATTGCTCCTTTCTGTAACTTTTTGTTTCCACTTTTTGTGTCTCCTTCTACCAAATGCACAGTACTTAAATACAGCTGATAAACCAATTCTCACTGAATTATTAGTGATTTAATATGTTTTTCAAGGGGAATTGGCATTAAAAATAAAACAAAACCAAACCAAATCTGGGTAGAGAGACCAGTACTTAACCGAAAGAAAAGAATCTGTAATAAAAATCCAAGACCCATTTACCTAGATGGGATAACTAGTTGGGTCTAGTTGTGGATTTCAGCACAGAAAATGTGCTGCCACTGAAATTTCTCCGCTTAGAAGCAATTGACTACTTTTTTCTATGTTTATGGTCAGTCCTAGTTAAGGAGATCCATATTATTTTCTCTCATGGAGGGAAGTAAGTAGCAGTGATTATCTTTTTGGGGGGACGGGAATGTTTGTTTTTGCTTTGTCAGATAGCATGATTGCAACTCCTGCTATTTTTTTGGATTCACTCAATGCATAGAAATTTTTTTCTCCATTCTCCCAATTTTTTGTGTATATCTTTGTTTTAAAAATGTGTTTCTTTTAAACAACAGATTGCAGGGCTTGTTTTCTTATTCAATCTTTTTCATTTTATTGGGTTCTTTAACCCATTCATTTATTTGAATTTAAAATTTAAAATTTTAGAGTTAGATTTATATTTTCCTCCACTTAGCTCTAATATGTCTGTTTCAAGTTTATAGTATCTTCCCACTTTTGCTGTAAATATGGTATTATGTTCCTTCAGTTATTTTTTTTTCTTTTTTTTTTTTTTTGGAGAGCAATTGGGGTTAAGTAACTTGCCCAAGGTCACACGGCTAGGTTTTTATTTGTGTATGCGTTAAGTGTCTGAGGCCAGATCCGAACTCAGGTCCTTCTGACTCCAGGGCTGATGCTCTACTCACTGTGCCACCTAGCCTCCCCACTGTCAGTTATTTTACTTTAATTTTTTAAAGGTCATCATGTTCCCACTGACTCTCTTCTCATTCCTGATCCCCTCCTCTCATTTGTTACTCCTTTCCCCTTGGGGTTTTGTTCCTTTTTCTCTCATACCTTTATTTGGTTATATAATTCTCTTTTTTCCTCTCAGGTAGTCAAGTAGATACTCCTTTCCTCTCCTCTCCTTCAACTAGTCCTGTTCATTAGTTTGTGTCATTTTTTCATGCCTCTTTCCAAAAAAGGATTTCTTTCACTCTCTTCATTATCCATCTTCTATTTCTGTTTCCCTTCGTTCTCTGATTTTTGATCCCTATAATTATCTAGTATCTCTCTTTTTTCTATATTCTTCATGTAATCAAAGCTTCCAAGGTATCTGTTCTAGGGTCTAAACTATATAACCTTATAGCCATTGCCTTGTGGGGCTCACAGATTCCTCTTTTCATTGTACCTCATTTCCAGAACAAGACTTAATTTTTTCAAATGTCAGAGAGGACACTAGACCATGGTAGGGTACCTCCCCACCATGTCCCCTATTATAGAGTCCACCATTGATCTATATGTACACTCTCCTGGTTACCCTTGTTTCCACATTTGCCTCAAAATCTCCCTGGGTCCATATTTTCCCACTTCCCCAGGTGCCACTTGTCCTTAGGGGTTGCAACTCACCCACCCCCCTCATTCCCCTGACGTAGGATGAATAACTTTTCAATTACTATATCCCGCAGGTGTCATTCAGTATGTGCCATAAATTTTGTTCTCATATTAATATTTCTCTTTTGAGCCATCCAGGGGCAACATTTTGTGGTTCCTTGTTTTCTTCAAATTCCACAGGGCCCACTGTCTCATCAGGTGTTGGATCATTTTCCTTTGTTTTATAATATTTATTCATAGATGCCCAAATTTATTTGCTAGATCTGGAGGCCTTATTTCCTTCCATTTTTAAAGTTTTTTCCTCATAATTTATCTGTTTATGTTCAACACCTTTAAGTTTTATTCCTGAAATCTTCGGTAATTTCAGTCCTTTATTATCCTTAATTTGCCTTGTCTCTCATTTTCTGACTCCCTCCCTTCTGGTTGTGGTTTCCTTGGGGACTGGATCTTAAAGCATCTCAGCCCCCTCTCACACTGGGCCATTCATGCTTCACCAGTCTGGGCTTCTACCCCAGGTAACTTCTGGGTGGTCAGAACTGGCCCTAGCTGGATGCTATGATATTTATCTCAGGCTTAGTGAAGTATTACACAGCCCCTCACACACAGATTCCTGTCCTGGTGTCCTGTCCCATTCCTTCTGTTTCTTAGTTCTTTGACCTGGCACTGCCAGATCAGAGCTTTTCAGTGCTGGTACTGCAGGGTTATCTGCTCTGTAACCAGTTTTGCTGGCATAACAGGGTTTTTGGCCCAGTTCTGGCTCTTCCAGTGCTCCACTTTTGTCCCCCTTGGCACTGGCAGTTCAGAGTTTTGCAGCCTAGTGTTACATAATTGGGACCCATGATAGGCTTTTGTTCCTGAGGGGCTGTGACCACACTTGCTATCTGTCTCAACCAGGGCACATCTCCACAGCCTGTAGTTAAAGTTTCTATAGTACTGGAAAGAGAGTGTTAAGCCTGTGTCACATCCTTGGGTCTGCTCATTGAGATTGAGCAGGGGTGCTGAGTGAACTCAAGGTCAATTTTAGGGTATTTTTTAAAACTTTCTTTTGAATTCTGGGTATCCTAGATCATGGAGACAACTGAAGTTGTTTTATCTTTGGTGCATAATTTTTGTTTTGGAAAGGTTTGAGAGGTCATAGGGATCAGAGAAAAGGTCTGCTCCATTTTGTTGCTTATGTGACTAGTAGAAGTGTTTATCATTACTGTTTGACAAATGAGAATTTTAGAAAGAGAAATTGGAGCTCCTTTTTGATTTTTAATTTTGTCTTCTTTCTGCTGTGTTGTTGCCTCCACACATGTTTGGGGATTATCCAGTAGCTAAACTGGTAGAAAGACTCTTAGTCTTTAGTGTTATGTGTTGGTGCATTCAATAATAAGTAACAAAATTAGATGAAAGAATCTCTCTTCTCAGTATGGTTAATGGGAATTTGAATTGTTGCCTTATTATATTTAGGACTAACCTAAATGTTACCAGCAGGTAATAATCCATTTTTGCCTTATGCCCTTTGTGTGTATGTGTGTAAATTTTTTTTAGGTTCCCAGTTATATTAGTAGCTTGTATATAAAGCATATGTTGAACAGCTGGTGTGTTGTGTGGCCGAGAGTGAATAGTTTAGATTATTTTCCAATTGAAAACTAGTATACACTGTTCTTTCCCATTTCCTATTTGTTTCAGAAACTGATTTATATTTTTAAAATATATGATTTCCAAAATTATTTCAAATTTAATTTATCATAAATTTGCTGACATCAGAGTCTAAAAGATGAAATCAAGGATGGTCTGTTCAATTAATTAAGATGGGTCACTAAGTCAAACAACAATCAATCAAGGATCTATTAAATACGTACTATGTCTCAGGCATTGTGCTAGCCCTATACGTATAATAATACATCTCTGCTCTTGAATAAATTGCATTCTAATGGGGGTGGGACTACAAGTATGAAATTACATATATATGTGTGTAAATATATATGTGTATATGTTTATGTTTGTTTTATTTTTGCAATTGAACCCTGGAAATACATCTGCATAGTCGTAGTAGCTTCTGTGGGTATCACATTGGCATTATAATGGGTTATCTAGTTAAAAATATCCAATAGGCAGCTAATAGTGCAAGACTACTCAAGAGAGAGATTCATGCTTGATCTGGGAGTCATCTTCATGAAAATGGCAATCTCAGTTATCTTTAGTCATTTTAATGGGAGGCAGGAGGAGTACACATAAAAAATGAGATATTCTTACCCTACTTCCATTTGTATTCATTTCTGAAGGGCATTTTTGTATACACATGGTGGATACACATAAATTAACAAGTTTTTCTTAAGCACCTACTATATGTTGGCTCTCTGATAGGCTTTGGGGTTACAAGTACAAAGAATGAAACAAATCATTACATGCAATGACTTTACATTCTAATAGAGATAAGTATGTCTCTCTCTATATAGCATAAATATAAAGTGAATAAATATCAATACTTGTATAAAGTTGTTAAAGATAAGGTAATATGGGAGGGAGAACACTAGAGTTTGGAGGAATTGGGAAAGGTTTCATGCACAAATTGTTGCTTGATCTGGGTCTTTAAGGAGGAGAAGTTCTCTGTGAGAAGGTGAATAGGTGGTGTATTCCAGGCATAGCCAGTAGAAAGGCAAGGAGATGTAAGATGTAATGTCCTATATAAGGAAGAAAGAAGAAGGCTGGTATGGTTGGATTGTAGAATGCAGAAGGGAGATCGATACCAATAAGGTTGCAAAGAAAAGTTGGAGTCAATTTGCGAAGGACTTTAAAAACTAAATAGCTTTTAAAGGAGTTTATATTTTACCTGGGGAGTTTACATTTTATCTGAAACACAATAGGAAACTACCGAAGTTTATTGAGTAGGGGTCATATGGTCAGATCTGTGTCTAAGGAAAATTAATTTGGTAGCAGTATGTAAAGCAGACTGGAATAGTGAGAGACATGAAGCATGAAGATGAAAGCGATAGATGTCATGGAGGTAGAAATTACAAGGCTTGGTAATTGAACATTTGGGTGAAGGTGAGTGATGAATCACTGCCAATTAGAAGGGTGTTGAAAGCCATCTAATCAAGAGGTGATGAGGGTCTTAACTAAGATGGTATCTGTCATCTTGAGGATCACATTCATGGTGATTCTTCTATTGACCATGTCCATGTAGACATCAAATTCATCTAGCCTTCTGAACGAAGATTCTGCGATGGACCCTAAAGAAAAATGTGAAATCGAACTACTTTAAAGAATAATATTTGAGAATTAAAAGTTTTTCAGAAAAGGAAAAAAAATAGATAGTATCTGTGTGTGTAGGGAGAGTCAGATGTGACAGAGATCGTGAAGGCAGAAATTACAAGATTTTCCAACTAATTAGATATGTGGGATGAAGGAGAGTGAGGAGTCCAGGGTAATGCTGAGGTTATAAATCTAGGAGATTTGGAAGGATGATGGTGTTTTTGATGGAAATAGGGAGGCCTGGAAGAAGGGAGTATTCTCCATGCTCTACCTCAAGCCTGTTGCCTCTCTGGGTTAGTCCTACTTTTAGGCCTAAACTCCAAAGTAAGGGAGAATGTATTCTTGGTCACCATGGACACTCTACAAAGAAGACAATCTATTTGTGAGTAATTCAGAGTTAATGGCACCAATGGGATAGATTCACATCTGGTGACTTAATTATAGTCTTAGTTACAGGATATTAGAATTTAAAAGGCCCTTAAAGGTTATCTATACCTGAAGGCATATGAACCCATTGATTAGTTGTCCTTTAAGAGCAGTCTAGGGATTTTTGGTGGACTATAAGGACCCCCCGGGTCACCTGAAGGCTAAACTCCTGTGGCATTAGTTATTTAGAATATTAGAACTGGACATATCCATACTTGTATTTCTGACATGCTAATGATAAATAATAATATTGATTAACTTCTATACAGGATTTTAAAGTTTACAAATTGCTTTACAAATATTATCTTATTTTATCCTCACAATAATGCTGGAAGGTTAGTGTATCCCTATCATACAGATGAAGAAACTGAGGCATATAAAGGTTAAGTGACTATCCCAGAGTCACACAACTAATAAACATCTAAGTCCGGATATTAACTAGGTTCTTTCTGACTCCAGGTCCATCATGCTATCAATGTACCACCTCACTGCCTCCCTCACACAAAAAATCAGACACCGTTTTATTGATGTCTTATAGGTCCTCTCACTAAATTTATCGCTGATTTTTTTTTTGTGTGTGTGGGCAAACAAGAGAGAGGGTAGAGTAGGTGGTCCATGCTGTTTTCTTACTCTGAGACTTACCCTAGTAGAGAATTTTTAAGTAAGCAGATAAAATCATGGTTTGGTCATGGAGAGGATAACAGAAAGTTGGCATTATATTTCCAAGAATATCAGGCAAAAACCTCTGATGAATGAGCTCTCAGTCTTTCTCATTTTTGGTGTCATCATATTATGAAGATCTTCTTATTACTTTAAGAATCTCTTATAGAATTCTGGTAGCTACAGGGTTCCACACTAGAAAAGGCAGGATGTATTGAATTCTAGATTCCCACAGGCACTAGACTTGGTTGTCACTGGACAGTTTAGGATAGTATTCTTTGGAGATTAAAAAAAGAAATGTTTCCACAAAGTAAATGCTTTCATTGAAGTGAAAATGGTTATTTTACTTAGAGTATTCCTTGAGATTAACATGTAGATTTCAAAGTGGAGAAAGTTCAATTCTTTCTTTTCTCTGTTTCCTATGTAGACCCAGAGTCACATATCTGAAAAGAGAAAGGGAGTCAAAATAGTCAACTCTGTCTCATAGCTTCAGATTGAAGGAAAATTTAGTTTATGTGCATGAAAGTTAAGGAAGAACTGTGTTTGTTTCTTCAAAGTCTTCTTTGCAGATCCAAAGATAATCTTGGTAGCTAGGGATGAGAACTCATCTAGCAAAACACCAAAATTTCATTCTCAAGGTGCAAAGCAGTCTAAAAAGTTAGGGAATTGTCTACAAAATTAAACCAGGCTTCTGGCATAATACTAAGATATTTCCCAGAAATCTAAAGTCCCAGAAAAAAGATTTATGTCAAAGAGATAGAATAGTCTCAGATTTCAAAAGTGAGGAAAAATTATGGCAGTGTTTATAAGGAGAATCAGAAGAAATGCAATGTTTACCTAAAAATCATCATTTCTCAGACTTCAGCATGAGAGCACTTTTGAATAAATAATCTGGTGTTGGTGTGAATTTTTAGTGTTTGGAAGATTTATTAGCAATGCTAACCTCAGGAAAATTTCCCTCCTCTGGTGGTATTTTTTGGGAATTTATGCTTTATGGTCTTCACCATAAACCCTTAATACAGCCACAGGGGTGGGGCAGAGTGTAATAACATAATAAGGATTTGATGGGGGAAAAAAACAGGTACCAGCTCTTCTTCCTAAACCTTGCTAACTCAGTGTACATATTCCAGTCCTTTCTGCACATGGCACAATTAAGGAAAGTGGATTTAAGATTTTATAAAATGTCAGCCATGAGACTCATCACATACACACAGATAAACTAAGTAGTTCTTGTCTCTTGATTAATTTTAAAGAAATCTAATTCATGTCTATCTAGGCAGTGTATGTCATCTTCCTTCTTTCAGAATTGAGAAAACTGAGGAACAAACAGGGAGCCTGCCAGAATTAAATACTAAGTTTAATAAAGAGATGAGATTATGATTCCAATGAATAGGCTTTCCTGTATTGTTGACTTATGCCTTGCCTATAGGTGCCTATAAGAAGTGCCTATATATATATATAGGTGCTTTTAAAAAGGTTTGTTGAAGTGTTGTTTTTTTAAATGTAGGAAAGAAAAAGCTTCATAGAATCCCGAATTTGGAAGAAACGTTAGTGATCATCTGTTTCAACTCCTTACCAGGTAGGTAAGTTCACAGAATTATTGTTGGGAGTGAACTTTGAGAGCATTTAGTCAAGTCCCTTCATTTTATAGATGAGGAAACTGAGGCCAAGAGAGACCAATAGACTTGCTCAAAGTCAAATGGATAGTAAATGACTGAACTGAAATTTGAGTGTAGGTCCTTCATCTACAAATCTGAGGTTCTTTCCATGATGCACACTACCTCTCACCTGTAGAAGAATTCCCTCTGACAGAAAGTCTCAGCATGAATTACTCCAGTGACAGGTAAGCAAGACAGAAGGTAGTAATTTTAAAAATAGCTTTAATTGCTATGTTCATCATTTATATTAGGGGGAAATTTACCTATTTTCAACTTTTACCCACTGGACCTAGCTGTCTTGTCTCCAGAGTTACAAACTTATTTCCTGTGACAGCTCTTAAAATATCTGAAAACTAAATATCAGCAGCTGGGGACATTGGGAAAGGATTATCCATGTCTGGGAGAATAAAGTAAGAAACAAGTATTTGATATTCCCTAGACCTGTTTAAAAGCATCAGAAAGTAGCCTTGGCATTGCTGTTTGGTCATTGGGTCAGAGAGCTAGTGCTGAGAGAACGTTTGATTTTATTAAGGGAACACAGAGAATTGGAGAAACTTGAAAGGAACAAAGTACATCACTGAGTTCTTGGAGAGTTCAGCAAAACATGGAGAAAGTAAGAATACTTGATTCAGGGAACATACATGGGAGAGTGAGGGAGTGAACAGGCAAGTGTAGGCTGCACATTGAACCCTTGTCTGAGAGCTCCTGGTTCATAGGCTAGAGAGGTGATGACGTAGGTACTGGTGCCCTTACACTGCATAGATACTAGTACAAAGAGAATAATGATGTGAAAGTAGGCTAAGTCATATTTTATCTGGTATAACATATAAAATTGTAGGTTTCTTCATCTCTCTTTCCCTATTTCTCTTTCTCTCTCTACCCCCCTCTCTCTTCCTCTCCCTCTCTTTCATCACAGATGGGCTTCAGGAGAGATGCCAGGCAAACTAGTGCATAGGGTGAGAATGTCAGTACATGACTGTAGTTGTCTTCTTTTTTTCCAGATGAAAATCTCCAGTTGCCTCATATGATGTGGCTTAAACTCTGCTCCCCATCCTAGTCACCCTCCTTTGGACAATAATCCAATTTGTAAATGTCCTTTCTGAAATGTGGCACCAAGAATGAAACACTTGGGGACTGGAACCAAGTGGAACCATTTATTGCCTTCCCTTCCCTGTTTTGAACCCTATGTATAGAAGGCATTTAAGATTGCACTGGACTTGGTGGTGGTTATTTCTTACTCGTATAGGGTTTATAAAATGCAACAAGGCATAGTGAACAGAGAATCTGAAAGATGAGTTCCAATTCTGCCTCTCCTCATATTGGCTGTGATCCTGCTTGCTTAATGCAATAGGCAATTCTTTAAGATTATGTGTTACTGAATGGTACCAGGAGTTTCCATGTTGGGAGGTCTCCCAATGAAAGCACAGATATAGACTTTTGGCCCTTCTCCCTTCTTCTCCCAACAAAAATTTGAGGTTGTAGTTAACTAAAAAATCCCCTAGACTTTGTATGAACTATACTGTCAAGCCACATTGCTATTAATTCTGTCTAGGAGGGGCTGATTTTTTAAATTCAAATGCAGGCCTTTACATTTATTCCTATTCAACATAATTATGTTAGGTTTAATCCGTTGCTTTGGTCTCTTATGCTATTTTTTTGGATGGTGAATTCTGTCAACCAGTCAGTCTATTACCTATCTCCCAGATTCCTATCCAAGTTACTGACAAAAATCTTGAATACAGCAGAAGAGACAGGCTTACAGCATGTGTGAAATTTACTTCCTGTTTGATATTAATGCATTCATCAACTCACTCCCAAAATAGCATAGTTGGAAAATTGTTGGAAGGTAGAAGGAAAATGAGAGACCAAAGGGTGAAAAATGCATTCATTCAGAATCACAGAACTTTAGAGCTAGAAGAGAGAGAGAAACGTCATCTGAGTTGCACCTAGGTTTAATAGACCGATAGAGGCAGGCCTGACGTAGGCCAGTATCCTTTTAGTTCAGTTTCATTGTTGGAACAAAATGAGATGATTGCACATCATTTTACTGAGATCTGCTAAAGACCTTAGCTTTAAAAGGCTGATGTATATCTGGTCAATGGACCCAGATGGCTCTGGAGGAGAAAGTGAGGTTAGCGATTTTGTACAACCCTCCCTCAGTTAAATCCAATTCACTTGTATGTCATAGCATCACCTCCTTGATGTCATAGTCCTCTGAGAAAGAAGAACATTTTACAACAACAACCAGAAAAAAATAGGAGGTTTACTTAGCAATAGGATAGAAAGATTATTCAACAAAGATACTCGAGCAATTAGCTTGTGTAAATGGTGCCCTTCTTGTCTTCGTTTGAAAATGTACCTGTCAGTAGGGAAGGGTGTAATGATATCTGCAAAGTATGAAAGCCCCTACCTCCATAGATGAATGTTTTATTTCCTTAGGTGACAATGAAGCCATGTCAATATGTTAAATATATGCAGCTACCAGGAAACTGCACAGTTTAAGTCTTAGTCACCTGAGTCATTTAAGTCCTGGGGACAGTTTGCAGCCTTTCAAGAAAAAAAAAAATAGCCCAACTTTAACCTCCCAGCAGATTGTGACAGTGATTATAAATTAAATTACTGAATTCTGTTCTGCTAACGTATACTGTCATTCTTTCATGTTTCATGGTTTTTTATTCCCTCTTTTTGAAGAAACTCTAGAAGTGAGCCATAACTTAAACTAAATTAAATTAAATTAATTAAATTAAAATTTTCCTTGGGACACTCCTGTAGGGATTTCATGATTTAAGGTATGCATTAAGAAGCCAAATTCTCCTAGGACTGAACCCAGTTCAAATCACAAGACTAAGTCTAGAACAGAGGGCCTCTTAGTGGGGAAGGAAGTAGTGTATTACCCATGCCACTGTTGGCCTAAGTAGTTCTTAAAGATGAAATAATCTAAATGTCTAATTTTAAGCAAACTGAAATTCAGGTTAGGTGACTTAGTCAAGTTCACACAGGTAGTTGGTGGCAAAGCAGAAATCGGACTCCTCTCCCCCTCCCCCAGGTTTATTAACTCCAAATGCAGTATATTTGTCATTTTTTTCCATTATTCCAGTAAGGAGAATGAATGATTCTTTTAACTGAATCTTAGGGAATAAATGATAATGAACGACTATCAAGACCTTCCTCACTGAAGTAGCCCCACAAAAAGTATGGCAAACTTTATTTTGAAGTTAGTTGAGACACAGCACCTTCACTTCATCTGTGAATGGCAAGAGGTAATACTCACTCAGCCCTGACTGTAGTCATAGTAGGCACAAGATGGAGAAGAAGAGCTTCACTAGGGAAAGCCAAACTCAGCAGAATGAATGTTTTCACCCGGTCAAATCCTCTCAGATCTCTGTGTTTGCCTTACTTTCCAATTCTTTTATTAACTCTGGTGTTGATAACATGGCTTTTAGAAGATTTTATAACGATGAATGCAGTGTGGAACACAGCAAGCAGGTCATTAATCCCTTAAAAGTGCAATTTAATGCAATGCTTCATGACAGGAAGTGAGCAGAATAATAAAAACCTTTACTGCTTAAAACCACACTTAATATTTTTATGGCCCAATTGGCTTGACAAAATATTCTTTGTGAGTCATCACTTCAAAGTGAGGTCCCGGGGACCCATTAAAGATCTAACTGCAGGCCTTATGCCCCTTTGTATAATGCCACATGGGCTTTAGTTCTTTAAGTAGGATCTTTTAAGTAAGTTGAAACCTTGCATCAGAAAAGGACCCCAGGAGACTCCTTCATTCCCTGACTATAAGTAAAACATATGGCTAGAGGTATTACTTTAAATCATTCACTCATCTTCCTGATGACTATTTACTATTTATTTAAAGCTGGTCATATTCTGGGAGTTGAAGAGACCATAAAATTAGAGATGGCCCCACCTACCTTGTTTACTGTTTAAATAAGACAGACAAGATAATTAAGATGAAGATTCTACTTGTAAGAGAAGTTAGGATTGAGTGAAGGGCTAATTCACATCAGATAGAGATTTAGTCACAGATATAGATGGGTAATATTAGTCAGGTGAGTCCAAGCACCTCTTCTGAAATAATGGGGTGAGAAAAGATCTCCTGGGGCAATGTAGTCCTTCCTTTCGCTTTTAAGCAAGACTCTCTCAATCCCTCTATTGGAATTATTAATGAATACTTATTGGCTGAAGACTATCTAGAACTCTTTAAAAGGCTCCAGGGAAGGGAATTCCACAATCTCCTTTGGAAATCTTTCTCATCACCCTATGACTTTCATCATAGTCAGGAACATTTTCTTTATGTCTAATCTAATATTCTCTGAGACCTTCTCATTAGCTTCCAGAAGAAATGGAAAACCAAACTATCAGTTACTATAACATTCTTTGTTTCCATCCTTCAATCTCTCAAAGTTGCTAATGAGAGGTTTATAAAGACCTTTGACTTTCAAGTTCCACTATACTTTCCTGCCTCATTTTCATTCTGAATTTATGAAAGATTTACTACCTACATAACACCCCAATGAGAGTTAACACTGTATAGCATTCATTGAACACTTAAACAACATGCTTTAGACTCTTCATTCTATTTACTTAAAAATGAGAAATTATTTTTCATAGGTACTAGGTAATATTTTGCCCCTCATTTTCATGGCAATGCACAGCAGTAACAAAACATTCCCTCAATAAACCTGAGTGTATGCTCCCACAGACATACACAGCATGAGTGAGAAGAATGGGAATATGTATAGACTATGGACCTTAAACAACTTGACTAACTTCACGCAGTGGAACCCAGCTATTGTTTCTTTTTTGGGGCCCTACACACACCACTAACTCTCATTTGTGTACACCTTTGCAAACAAAGTCTGTTTTATTTTATTTGTAGTACCCATTATGGGGTATCCCACTCATTTAGTGAGTTGCATCCCCTGGGGAATAATTATCTCAGCTTCAAGGTACTCTGTGGGTCCAGCTTCTTAAAATGAGAATGTTTTATCCTTCCACAGTCAACCAAAGGATACATTCTCACAAATACATACAGCTTGGGTGGGAAGAATGGGTGTACACATAAGAGCAGACAATTCAAGAAATGTGCATGGGGAAAAAAGAGGAAAAAAAAAGAAAGGGGCAGCAACTAAGTGGTGCAGGGAATAGACCACTGACCTTGGAGTCAGGAGGACCTGAGTTCAAATGTGACCTTAGACACTTGACATTTAACTAACTGTGTGACCTTGGGCAAGTCACTTAACCCAAATTGCCTTGCCTTCCCCCCTCCAAAAAAATATACTGGGGAACATAGGCAGCCAAGGCATTTCACACTTAGATTTCATGTCCCCAATGCCTGTTTTCTTCTTGTCATCTTGTGCTGCTCCTCTAGGGCACAGACTTTGTTAGGCAGGTGGCTTAGTTGGGCCTGCTTTTCTCCCCAGTTCAATTCTCAGCTGCCAGGTCTGACCCTCTCTTGACTACCAGAGATGACAAAATTTTTATATCTTGCTTATGATTTTAAAACTACCAAAGGTGTGGATAGTACTTCAGCCATCCAATAGTTAGCTGTATTGTAATTCTTATCAGGTTGATTGAGAAAGTTCTTTACTTCTCCTAAAAAAGAATAAAGAAGTTAGTCATAGACTCATATTTCTAGTCATAGACTCATATTTCTAGAGCTAGGAGGGACCTCAGAGACTACCTAGTTTATAAACATCCTTTATACTAGTCCATCAAAGTCTGAAAGGGATTATCCCTTTACAAGTTGTGAATAGGCTACTTCTGGATTCACTCCTTATCCTGTGGATTTCTCCAACCCCTTGCCAGCAGCTTTGCTCTGGAGTGGGCAACCCCAACATCCCTTTTATTCTTTGTCTTTCCTCATTAGAAGATTAACTTTTTGGAAGTAGAGACTATGTGTTTTTTCTTGTATTTCTATCCCTTGGCACAGAATAAATACTTAACACGTTTCTCTGTCTCTCTATTTTCTCTGTCTCTGTCCTCTTTGTCTCTTTTTCTCTCTTTATGTCTCACAACATTGGCTAACATAATTATAGAGATGTTTAAAGTAAATAATTGCTGACAGTGATTGTTCTTGAGGGAGGAGTATCAGATTACATCAGGAACTTCCCTAGCTTGTTCCAAAACCATATATCTACTGCAAGTATTTTTCAAGCAGACTTCCTCACCTGTGTCCTGCCCTCCTGGCCTTACCTTAGGGGATTGGCTCTGTCTGAGTTCAATTTTGATAAGTGACATGGAAGAATCTGATTTTGATATTCTCCATTTACTTAATGTGGAGATAAGGGGGATTTTCTCTTTTGGTTGGGGGGCAGGGTGTGGTGTAAAGAGGGCCCAATTTGTTCCAGGTGCAGCTTGTTTCCTTCTTTCCCCAGCCCCAAACCAGATATGGGATCAGACATGTTTTTTATATTTTCTTTTAAGCTCTTCACACTTCAAGTGGAAGATAAGCTGATGTAACTCAGACTAGTGAGAGCCCTGATCGAAGTGGCTGTTTGACTTCAGGCCAGATTTTCCAACATCTGGCTTTTCATAGCAGGGGAAAAACTATGTGAGACCTTCTGGACATGCCATGCAACTAAATAACACTCAGCCTCTATCAAGAAAACTGATTACCAAATTGGGCTTCTCCTCTTCCTCATCATCTGTGCATCTGTGTATCCCATTACTGTCTGAGGTTCTAGGTGGACAGACCTGGAATTAGATCCAAAAGGCTGAAGTCACAACGTTGTTCTCTACATAGCTAGCAAACAAGCACAACTTGATAATGACTAAAATTCATAAAAAAGTATATAATAGAATATCATCTCAGTCCTCTCAGCAGCCCTTTGGTCCCTCCAAAATGGTTACAGCCTAAAGGCTGCCAGTTTTTTCCTGGTAGAAAAGTTGTCTGTTGTGTTGAGGACAGGTCTAGTGCCTTGCCCCCTTTCTTTGTACATTAAATTCTTTTAGCTTAAATACCTCCTTTGTGAACAGCTGTCTTGTTAAGCCAATATTTCTTCTCTGCCCAAAGCCAATTCTATCTCCCTGTCACTTGTGTAATGCATCTTGGATTTTCAGCAGGAAAAAATCAGAGTTGGACAATAGTTTCTAATTGTTTCAGTTGATTACTGTGGTATTTGTTGACAGAATTTAATATATTACAACTTGAGCTTTGGCTAAATCATAAAAATGTATGCTCTATTTGGAACGCATATTTGGGTATCTGACACATTAAACACTAGAAATATGCCAGGGTAACCAAAGAACTGGCACAAGTTTCTACCCACTGGATTCATAATCTAACACTTTGAAAATTTTGGGACAAATTCTGCTAATGAAAAGGAAATAAATTCTGCACTTTACATACTTTCCATATAAACTCTTCTGGTCCTCTAGAATATTGTTTGGGTTAACTTTCCTTCCTCTCTCAGTCCTTCCCTCCCTCCCTCACTCCTTCCTTCCCTCTCTCCCTTCCCTCCCTCCTTTCCTTTCTTCTTTCCTCCATCCTTCCTTTTTCTCTCCCTCCTTTCCACCTTTTCCCCTTCCTCCCTTTCTTCTTTCTTTCCTTTCCTCATTCATTCTTTTCCTTCTCCCTCCCTTCCTTCTTCCCTCCCACAAATAGTAAATGGGGTACTAGTCAGATAGGTTGTACTAGCACAAAAATGTTGCCCTACCAAGAGTAATGTAGATAAGGCTAGCCCCTGAGCACAACTTCAGGTAGGGTTCCTTTTCCCTGTCAGTACATGGGCAATATTGACTTCTTTCAAGAGAGGAAAAGGAAGCAACTAGTACAAACTATTTTTTCATCTTTGTCCTGTAGAGGAAAGCCATATGTTTCTCTAACTGAATTATTCAACAACTATCTGAGTTAATAAATAGCTTGGGTAAGTTGAAAAGGTTTCGAAATAGCAGGTGTTAGCTATAAATGCTCATTTATGGAACCTGTATATATTCTTAGTTCAATTAATTAGCAGAGTATTTCAATAAATAGAAGATAATTAATCTAACCTTGAAACTTTGCATTGATTCTCAGGTTTTGGATGCCCTAAATTGGAGGCACTATACCTAGTGTGTGACCTGTACCACAAAATGACAAAATTTAGCGAGACGAAATATAATTTCTAAAAGTTAGCAGATCACTTATTTTTTACTAGCAGGAGTAGGCCTAGTATCTTAAAATATTAGTCCAAAAATTAGTCCATTGATGACAAGATGAAAATTATGACTTCTGTATCTATAAACTAAATGTAATTAAAGTAGAGGAAGTGACATTTAAAATCTGAAAGATAACAGAGTTGGAACTATAACCCTTATTGATATAATTCACTATCTTTGCAACAAGGTCATAGCTGGAAAATTGTGTCCAATTTTGAACACAAAATTTTAGTAAGGCTATTGGCAGCTTGGAATGTGTTCAGAGGAGAGAGACTGAGAGGATTGTGGGACTCAAAATCATGTATATGAAAATTATTGGAAGGGACTAGGTCTGTTTAAGTTGGAGAAGAGAAGTCTTGGGAGAGGTATGATAGATATCTTGCTTTTGGGAGGGCATTTGGGGTTAAGTGACTTGCCCAAGGTCACATGGTTAGTTTTTGTGTTAAGTGTCTGAGGCCAGATTTGAACTCAGGTCCTCCTGACTCCAGGGCTGGTGCTCTATTCACTGAGCCACCTAGCTGCCCCTGATATGATAGCTATCTTAAAGTATTTGAAGAGCTGTCATGCAGAAGATAGTTTTGTTTGGCTCAGAGAATAAAAAAACTAGTGGGTACAAGTGGGATACAGGCAGATCAATGTAAATAAATGTAAGAGGCAGCCTGGGCAATGGTTAGACTTGGAATCAGGATTTTCCTGTCTCTGACACTTAACAGCTGAGAAATCCTGAGCAAGCCTTTAACTTTTATGTTCCTCAGGCAACTGTCAGTAGTAAAAACTAGTTAATAGTAAGTGCTAGTTGGCAGTAAATGATGTGTTGTGATCTGTGTTGGATGAATTGAAAAGCATTTATTTAGTCCTAACTATTTGTTAGTTACATGCCATATATTCTAATAGAGGGAGACCACTAGTAGGCCAGAGGTTAGGGAAGGATGTTTTGGTTTAGGAAATTACATGGATAGTGGGTCAAATAATAGGGGAGTCCTTTCTAGAAATAAAAAGCAGTATTGATTTGATTAGAAAAGGGAGTGGAGAGTGGGTCCGTGTCTGGGGAGAATGATAGTTAGGATTAAGTATGGTGGCAATCTGGAGCTGGTTAGACATAGTAGATGCTCACGTACTCCAATCAGGACTGCATAAGTCCAGGGCAAGAATTCCAAAACTGAATTACTTAGATCCTTCAGGGCATAGTCTCAAATTCTGGTGGACAGAGTTCCTAAAAAGGGAGTTCTCCGTGCTTATAAAATCGCAAATTCTTCATGTATTTGGAAGCAAAAAAACCCTTCTTAATAATTAAATTCAAAAGTGAAATGAGAGGCTTTGGGGGATAGTGGATTTCCCTTCATGAGAAGTCTTTAAGCAAAAAAGGCTAGAAGAACATTTGTTAGGAATGTTGTAGAAATGATTCTTGGTTCAAGTTGGCATAGATATCCTTACCTTAACTCTAAGATGTCTACCTTAACTCTAGAGAGTCGAATGTTCTGTTTGTTGTTTGCTACGTAGGTTAAAAGTATCTATCCATTTGAAAAATTGCTGTTCCTTTTCATGTTAAGAGGCCTGTTTGCCTTCCTGCCTTCCTTTCACAAGTCTTTATTGACTTCTGTGTAAGGTGCTGTTCTAGGTCCTGGGATTGAGAGGGTGGGGGTGGAGACAAGCATAAAAAATTAGATATGGTTCCTTCCTTTAAAGAATTTACTACAAATTCGTGGAGAAGACAAGTTATATACTTACTTATTACAGGGCTTTTGATTTCATTAGTGTAAATAATTCTTGGTGAGGAAACTCCCTCTGTCCATGCAGAGCTACAAGTCATAAGTCTTAGAGAGTTGTCTGGGTCACTGAGAGGTTAAGTGACTTGCCAGACTTCCCCCAAGGCCTTCCAGAGGTCATTTCTTCATCTACTATGTCAGGCTGACTCTCACAGATGAAAAGGTAAAAGGCAGTGTGGCATTTTGAAAAGAGGTCTCACATTTGAAGTCCTGCATTAAAATTCTGGCAATCCTGCTTTGCTGTGGCTTCTATATCCTGTAAGTTCCCTGAGCCTCTCTTTTCTAATTCATAAAGGTGGCTTAATGGATCTGGAGTCAAGGGGGCCTGAGCTCACACCTGATAGAGAGCATGCCAATAGGGGCAGTCTGTTGGAGGAGATTGGATGAAATGGGTTAGCTTTGGTAAGGAATAAGGACACCTCTTCATGTGAGACAGGGTCACATGGGAGAAAATAGAGGCAGAAGGGATTTGGATGACATGAGACTAGGAAGAAGGGAAAAAGGGATCTTTTGGCAAATGCTCTTTTTTCTGTAAAATACAAAGCAAAATTCTCAGCCGAGAAGGTAAAGTTAGATTAGCTTTTACAAAGGAATATTTACTTCAAAGGTATAAGAAGAATAATATATACAAATATAATCTCCAGCATATGAAATATAATTCACCCTTCCTTGCATCATCTAATACTCTGGGGAGGGGAAAGGCTTTAGGTCCACAGTTTGACTCAGTTTCTACAGAGCACAGTCCCACTAGGTTCCAAGTCCAAATTCCTCCTTGGATTGCAGTTCTAGGCACTTTGTTTTTTTCAGACCTCTGCTAGATTAGCTGGCTGCAACATGGGACCTGGGATTCTGACCCCAAGGTCACTATGGCTGGAGCTTGAGGGCTAGTGGTTATTCCTTCAATTGTACCTAGGACAGAAAGAAACAAGTGGAACAGACCAGGGCAAAATCAAACCCCTTCCTGGGGACACAGGGTAGCAGAAGGAGGAGGGGAAGGCAGCCTTTTCTCTTTTTGGACTCTGTGGAGAAAGAATGAGAACATCCCAGTGTGGTTGTTTTTAAGGTACAGGCTGTTCTGGCCATGGAAAATGCAAAATGACCTCTCCTAGAAGCTCCATTTTAGGTCATCTGGGCATGTGCAAAGCAAAGCTCTCTTTCAGGTGTTTCTATCTATGGGCACGCCCCCCTTCCTTTGAGGGAAGGTGATCAATCTGGCCAAATTGCCTCGCTAACTCAAATAGGCCTCTTGTTCAAGTGTGTCCAACTCTTTGTAACCTCATAGACAAGACTACGCCAGTGCTGACCTTTGGAGTTTTCTTGTCAAAGATACAGTAGTGGTTTGCCATTTCCTTCTCCAGTGTATTACAGAAAATAGAGGTTAAATGACTTGTCCAGGATCACACAGCTAGTAAGTGTTTGAGGCTGGATTTGAACTCAGGTTATCCTCACTTCAAGTCCAGTGTTCTATCCACTGAGCAACCTAACTGCTTTCCAGTTTTGTAGGGAGGTTCATATGAGAAAATATATGTGTAATTGCATTATAAACAGTAAAATGCTATATAAATGTAAGGTAGAATTAATAAGAATGATTATGATGAAAATGGTGATGGATAATCCTGATAATACCACCAATATCCTCCTTCAAGCCTAATCTAATAATCTAAGTTTTAATAAGTTAAGTGTCTGAGGCTGGATTTAAACTCAGGTCCTCCTGACTCCAGGGCTGGTGCTCTATTCACTGTGCCATCTAGCTGCCCCCCAGTGTCCTACTATTAATCTAAAAAACAGATAGGGAAGCAGTGTGTTTCAGGCTGTTCCCATCTCAAAACCACGAAGATCAGCTTGACACAGAGGATATGGTGCTTGCTTGTTCTAGTTGCACAAGAAGTCCAGATAGAGTGGAACAAACCCCACCAACACCCCACCTTCTTGAAGGGGGTTCAGTGCAGAAGCTCCTGCCTGCTACAGCAGCCAAGTCAGGAGTGCACAGGAAAAGAACTAAAGATAGGAATCCTTTCATTATGCAACAGTGCAATATCCTAAAAACATTGCAAACATATCTCAAAAATTAGATTTCTTTTTGTTAATATCCTCAGCTTCACGTTATTGCAGGATCAGCATAGGACAATCTTAACTTCATTCCTAAACTTGTCAGAAGAAAAAGTAGAAATGTGTTTCACTTCACCCCTTCCCCAAGAGGCATCCCCTTTCTCTGTCATTGGCTCTACTCTCCACTAATGGGGTCACTAGTACCCCTGTTCCATTTAGTCATATTAGCTCCTACAAAGGAATATTTACTTCAATGGTATAATTATAAAGAAATACTTAAACCTGAAGAGGAAAAACCTAAAGAGCCTGAAGGCATTATAGATAGTCAATACAAACTTTAGAAGTGCTACCTGGGGCGGCTAGGTGGCGCAGTGAATAGAGCGCCTGCCTGACACTTAATCCACACAAACAAAAACCTAGCCGTGTAACCTTGGGCAAGTTACTTAACCCCAATTGCCCTAAAGGGGCTGCTAGGTGGTGCAGTGAGTAAGAGCGTGGGCCTCGGAGTTGGGATGACCCGAGATCAGATCCGGCCTCAGAAAATGAGCACCCACGCATAAACAATGACTAGCCGTGTAACCTTGAGCAAGTTACTTAACCCCAATTGCTTTAAAAAAAAAAAAAGTGCTACCTGTAGATTTCACCTGAGCACCATATCTTGAACATGCGCCCTTTTCTCTTCTACATTGATATGATTCTAGTGCAGGCCCTCACCTCTTCACACCTAGATTATTTAAATTGACTACTGGTGGGTCTGCCTGTCTCAAGTCTCTCCTCACTCCAATCCATCCTCTATTCAGCAGAAAAGTGATTTTCTTAAAATTCAACTCTGATCATGTCAGCTCCCCTACTCAATAAACTTCAGTGGCTTCCTATTGTCTCCAAGATCAAATATAAAATGTCTATTTTGCATTGAAAACCCTTGATAACCTAGCCCCTCCTACTTTTTCCAGTCTTCTTACACCTTACTCCCCAAAGACATTGACTTCTTGGCTGTTCCATGAACAAGATACTCTGTCTCTCAGCTCTAGGCATTTTCTCTTACTGTTCTCCATGCCTGGAACACTCTCCCTCCTCTGCCTACTAGCTTCCTTCACTTATCTTGTCATTTTTGCTATTGTTTGTCCTTTGTTCTCAAAGAGGACCAATGACACCAAGAGGGTAATGTCTTGACTTGCAAGTGAATTGGATTTAAGTGAAGTAGGACTGTGCAAAGTCATCAGCCTCAACTTTCTCCTCCAGAATCATCTGAGTCCAGTGACAAGACATAAGTCAAGACAACTGGAGATGACCCTGGATGCAGTGGGAGACCTTGGTCTTTTTAAACTAAGGTCTTTCCTGGGTCTCAGTTTATTTGAGGCAACATCCATTCTGTGATTTAAGGCTAGATTTGCTTACCTTAAATCCCAATTAAAATCTCGTTCTCTACAGGATATTTTCCTGAATCTCTCTTAATTATAGTGCTTTCTTTTAATTATTTCCTTTTTATCCTGACTATAATTTGCTTTGAATATATTTGAATATATGCATGTTCTCTCCCCCATTTGGATTGTAAACTCCTTGGGGGGAGAGACTGTTTTTTGCCTTATTTTTTGGTATTCCCTAGTGCTTAGCACTGTGCCTGGCACGTAGTATGTGCTTAATAAATGTTTATTGATTAGGTGATGTCAAATAATGAAATACAGGCTAGCATCTTGAATCATTTTGAAAAATAAATAGTTAAACTTGGAAAGGAATTTCAAAGAGCATTTTTTGAATTTGATGGCATGCATCAAGGTAACAGGGTTACTAAAGCCCATTGGTATGGGACTCTCTCCTCACTGGTGGACATTAATGCCCTGAATGTGGGTGAAGGGTGGAGCAAAGTTGACCAGAGAGAGGAGAGCTCCAGTTGCTTCAGTTTTTTGAGCTGCTTTTAGTCTCTTTCAGGTCTGTAGTCACTTTGGGCACTTTTGGCTTCCAGCTTCAAAAGAGAAGATGGTTGATGCCAACCCTACTTCTGGTTTCTGAAGAGAGAATAAAACTTGGAAAAAGATGACTTGAGAGGAGCTAGCAGTCTCCATCATGTCCTTGTTCCTTAGTTATACTAGAGACTTTGAGGAATTTCCTCTAGGATGAGATTCGGACTCTGTCCTGGTTGAGCTGTGTTATTTTGTTCCCAATGGGAAAGCTTCTTCACTCTTTATTGTCTGGTATATATTCTCCTAAGTATGCTTTCTTTCATCTCTGTTTTTCTATTGACTTGGATAAATGGGTTTCTTTGTTAATTACTATGTGTGTGAGTTCATTGTGGAAATTGTATTTGATGAGAAAGAAGTAAAATCTTAGACATAAACCTTGGGGATCCTCTTTTCCTCATTAATAAACAACAAAAAGAAGTTTAGTCTGAATCTGAAAACTATATCCCCTAGACCAAGGGAGGTATAATTCTAGCCCAACACTCCTTTTTTTTTTCCTGAGGAGGCCAGTTTGGCCAAACTTCAGTCCTTAACCTTCTGTTCCCCATCCTGGCAGGAACTCTTCCCTTGGAGAAGGGTGGAGAGACAAGGGTGGAGGATGGAGGAGACTAGAGATGTTTATTTTGTTTCCCTTTGAACCACATAATGACACTTCATGCTACATGTGGAGAACAAACCCCACATACCACCAGTTTCTTACCTGCTGGAAATGCAACCTTGGCTATACTGGTATCTACTATAAGCAACATGAGTGTATAACCAAAGCCATCTCTGAGCATCTCTGAAGCTGGCCTTTTTACTTCGGGTAGAACACATATGTGTGTTCAACACAGTATCAAGGGGGACTTGATGCTTTGAAATGACAAGGCATTCCCCTTATTTTTATTTTTTACTGAACAGGAAGAACTAGTAACCCATTACATATTTAAAAGGGAATGAGCCCATTTTTGAGGTTCTTTTCATTCTGGATTGTGTTAGGGATGTTTTGAGGTGTTGTAAGGGGTGGAGGAGGCGCTGCTTGCCCTATCTACCACCTCAGTTGTGATGCAGCTGTGAGCAAAAGCCAACAGCATGGGCACCATGAACTAAGCTGGTTGGGAGAAGGGGCACCATACTTTTTTCTTTAGTTTCTATGGCCTGGAGAAACCAGGGTCCTGGAACACAAGCCCAGGAAGAATTTTGAACTTGGAACTTGGTGGGACTAATGTTATATGGTAATTGAGCTAAATTGTAAACCTAATTCTCTTCCCCTCCCCAGAGATTTAGAGATTGGGGGGGGGGATTATGCCCCTAAGGTATTAGGGGGTATGTCTGTATGTTTGTTCTTGCTATATCTTTAAAGTTAGTATTCTTTTCTCAAAGATAATCTGTTAAAAGGTTAAATGAAATTGTGGTGCTTGGACCTCCTAAAGTTATATAATCAGTGGGATCTTGAACTAATGGCAGGGTTGAAAGCTTCAACCCCATAAGAGTACCAGAGAAGCCTAGGGGAAGGAGTAAAATGTAACATATCTGGCCTTTGGGCAGTCGGGGCCAGAGTCATCATTGTTACACCAGGAAAAAAATGGACAAAAAGTTGTTTGGACAGTGGCAAACCAATGTGGAATGTGAAATGACTATTTAGTAACTCCACAGACTACTTTCTGTTCTGATAAGGTTTAAGTATCAGTTTAACAGTAAATGTAAGAGTTGTTATAAGTTTAGTTTTCAAATCCTTTAAAATTCTTTCAATGCTTGCTATGTATCTTTTGGGTTCTTTAACATTTTTTTTGCATGTGTATGCAGGAAATAAATACCTGTCTCATTGCTGATTCAAACTTTACATTAGATATCTTTATACTTTTTCCCTCTTTTAAGGAAACCCCAGACGTGAGTCAGATTTAAATAATCTGCCCTGGTTTAATGGGCCCAAAACTGGGAAGAAAAAAGATAGCTTAACCCCTCTTGCAAAGTTCTATCAGCACTGAATTTGGTTCAGACCATGCATCTCGGTCCAAATGCATGATCCTTAATGGAAAAGTGTGTGGGTGCCTGGTCCCGTGAACCCACCTGAAATTTCTTAATATTAGAAATGAATGTATTCTCCCACAGCATGTGATTGAAAGTATAAAAACATATCAGGAACTATACACAGAATTATCTGTAGCAGCTGTTGGCAGGGTAAGCCTTATAGAAGAAGAAAGTAATTTGAGGCAACTATTGAAGATCTATGCAAAGATGTTGGAAGATAACACCAGTATTTAGCCAGTACCTGCAGCAGAGAATTTGAACGCCATATGTCCTCATTAAAAACAACAGTAAGGAAACATGAAGAATGGAATCCAGAAGACAAAAAGACATTAGAAATTCTAGATTCCCTTAATCAGAAATTGAAAGCAAGGGGTGGCTAGGTGGCGCAGTGAGTAAGAGCGCTGGCCTCGGAGTTGGGATGACCCGAGATCAAATCCGGCCTCAGAAAATGAGCACCCACACATAAATAATGACTAGCAGTGTAACCTTGAGCAAGTTACTTAACCCCAATTGCTTTAAAAAAAAAAGAAATTGAAAGCAAAAGCAAAATGGCTAAGGAAATAAATGATGGAACAGTACAAAGGATGAAATGAGCAATCTGACACCAACCAGAAACTTTACCATAGATGCTTGAGAATTAAAGAAATCAGACATGAGAGAACCTCTGGTTAAGGAGGATGTGGAACATTTCTGGTCATTTGTAGAGTCACAAGAAATCAGACACAACAAAATTGAAATTCTCATCAAATGAATAACAGAAAACTTAGAAACTAGTAATATTATAATGACAGATGGAATCATTACACGAAGGGAGCTAAGTGAAATTCTCACTTCTCTCTACACAAATGAAAAGCTGCAGGGCCAGATCAATAATTATTGGTTCATGCTTCAGGGATGTGTGAATTACTAGGAAAGCACTTTACCTGGTAAAGCTCTCAGGTACAAGTCTTATTTCATATTTATTAATACAAGGAATCAAATGTCTGTCACCAAAAGATAAGAATGTTAATGAGTTCTCTAAATATAGTCCAGTTATATATTTACATATTTTATACAAGACAGGTACAGTTTGTATCATTAAAAAAATCTATAAACCCTTTTTCTGTGAATGTGTATGGCAAAGAGTGAAAAGGGTATGTCAAAAAGTCCCAGAGGTTTAAAAAATCCATTTATTATTGAATCAGTAATTGTTGACCAACCTGCCTTAAAGTGCCACAGTATTTATTTTGCCTTCATAGTTAATTATCACAAAGCCTAACCTCAGTTCTATACTCATGTCTTACTCCTGCACCGCAAATATACAAAATGGACTCAAGCATAGTGGGAATGTTAGAATATTTGATATTGATATGGGAAACTGTTGTATAAGCCACTGGCAAAGTAAAGTTTAAAAAAAGATTTTAAAATGTGACATCTTGCAAGGAGATAATTTAAGCTGATTAATGCTTCTTCCAGGCTATAAAGTCCATTATTATCACTTCTCTATAGAACTGTTGTATTACTTGACGTATACTGAGAATGCTTTCAGTGAGTCTACAAAAGATGAGCTTGCTGATATTCATTAAAATGATATCTCATTACAAAAATCAGTTATTTTATCTACTTATGCAATAATCTGTAGAACATTAAATATAAAAGATAATAGCAGGATAGTGACTATTATCTGAACTCCATGAAACAAATTGAGAATGTTTTTTTTCCAATAACAAGAACAACAATAATAATAAATTTTACCCTACAAAAATGTTTATAGTCTCACAGTTTCCAAGTAGCATGGAATGAAAAGCTTTCAAAATATAGAGAGCTAGTAGAAGAAACCAAAGTCATGTGGAAACAGTATGAGGTATATATTGTTCTGTTGTCTTGTCTGATATTTGAGCTGTACCAAGGATGCTTTCTGAGAGCTTACAGATGAGCTTACACCTCAACATTTTAATTCAATTACAAAAAGCAGTTTTATCCACCTGTGTAATAGTCTGCATATTGTTACATATAAAAGAATAATAATCAGATAGTTAACTTATCTCGAACCATTCTGAATTTCTTAGAAGAGGATGCTTTTTCTTTTAATAATGATGATGAAAAAACAGTTCTTAAATTCTTACTATGCATCTAATACCATTCTAGGTGACAAGATTAAAAATATGAAAGCAAGATACTACTTACTTCCAGAAGTTTATATACTAATAAGGGAAAACAGCACATATAGGGGAGTGATGTTCAGGGGGCGATAATCTACTCTTGGAAGTAGAGAATGAAACAATAGGGTCATCCAGTAAGAAACCCCTTCTGAAGGATATGGTAGTTTTGATTTGATTTATAATTTTTAGCATAAGAGGTAATGAAAGTGACGTGAAGGGAACTTGCCTATTGTAGCAGGGTGAAAAATGCCTATGGTGGCCTCAGGGGGGAAAACTCTTGGCCAGAGGGACTGGGGAAATGAATAAATGAATGAAGCATTTCACAAACATTATGTGCAAAGTAATGTGCACTAAACAATAGTGTATTTTTGTCAAGTCCTTTCAGTCCTGTCTTACTCTCCACGGCTCTATTTTGGGGTTTTGTTGGCAAAGATACTGGAGGGGTTTACCATTTCCTTCTCCAACTCATTTTACAGAGGAGGAAATTAAGGCAAACAAGGTTAAATGAGTTGCTTAGGGTCACCCAGCTAGTGTCTGAGCCCAGAGTTGAACTCATCTTTCTGATTCTAGGGCCAGTACTATATCCAGTACCTTCTAACAATAGGGATACAAATAGAAAATCAAGGCAGTCCCTGCTCCTATGGAGCTCACATTCTTTTTTTTTTTTTTTGGAGGGGGAAAGTAGGGCAATTGGGGTTAAGTGACTTGCCCAAGGTCACACGACTAGTTTTGTGTTAAGTGTCTGAGGCCACATTTGAACTCAGGTTCTCCTGACTCCAGGGCTGGTGCTCTATTCACTGCACCACCTAGCCACCCCTAAAGCTCACATTCTAATTGGAGGGATAAAATTCCCATTAGTATAGTTTCAACTGCAAGTCAGACAGAAGCGTCCCATAGAACTTAGAGAGCAGTAGCAAAGCCGCCTTTTCTTTTTTTTTAACTTAAAAAATTTATTTATTTACTTTTGGTTTATAATCCCTTGAGTTCCAAATTTTCTCCCCCTCCTTCTTCTCTCCCTTTCCCTCTATCCCTTTGTCATGCAATGGCGGCATACAATCTGATATAGGTTCTACAAATTCCTTTGCATTAAACATTAGTCAAGTTGTAAAGAAGAATTATAACCAATGGAGTGTAGAACAAGAAAGAAGGAATGAAACAAAACTAAATGCAAAAGAGAGAGCAAGTAGTTTGCTTCAATCTGCATTTAGACTCTGTATTTCTTTTACTATTATTATTTTTTGCTTTCTTTATTTTTTTTTTTGAGGGGGGAATGCAGGGCAATTAGGGTTAAGTGACTTGCCCAAGGTCACATGGCTAGTAAGTGTTAAGTGTGTGAGGTCAGATTTGAACTCAGGTCCTTCTGACTCCAGGGTGGGTACTCTATTCACTGTGCCACATAGCCACACCCAGACACTGTCATTCTTTCTCTGGATGTGGATATCCCTTTCCATCATGAGTCCTTTGGAGTTGTCTTATACCCTTGCATTGCTGAGAGGAGCCCAGTCTATCAAAGTCAGTCGTCACAGATATGATGTGTCTGTAATTGTATACAAAGTTCTCCTAGTTCTGCTCTCCTCACTAAGCATCAGTTTACCTAAGTCTCTCCAGGTTATTATGAAGTCTGTCTGCTCCTCATTTCTTATAGCACAGTAGTATTCCATTACATTCATATGCCACAACTTGTTTAGTGATTCCCCTATTGATGAGCATAAAGTTGCCTTTTCTTTAATATAATTTCCACTGATAAAATCATATCAATTAATGATATTGAACCTTTTGACAGTACAATGCCAGGGACTTTTGTGATGAGATCTTTCTTTGTTAGGTTTTCAGTAGCTATAGCACCAGAAGGAGCAGCTACCAAAATGCATCCCAATAGAGACTAGAAGCATTGCTATTCCTGAGGTTCTTGGATTGAAGATCCTGGCGTGTCTTCACTGAGGTCTGAGGAGAGATGGAGGTCAAGGTTGTTGTGGTAGTTTAACTTGCTTGGCATGTGTTGCCTCCTTTATCTCCCTCAGGGTACCTTGCTTCAGCTGCTAAATTAATTGTCCTCCAAATGCCAGCTGGTTGACAGTTGGTGCAGGTGGCTGACATTTTCAACACTGGAGTTGTTTCTCAGGATGATGACTGTGAAGGCTGGCATGGAAGCAGGACCCTAGGTCTGGGGATATTTTTACTCTGAGGACTCTTGTGCTCATCTGTTTATTGGTAGCAGCTGGCCAGCTGTTGTTACTAGTGGTGATGTGAGGATGGAAGCGAAACAAGAGATACAGAATGGAAAAGTTAGAGAGGAAAAAATGGCAAGGAAAATTGACCTTAGAATAGATGTTGGAAATCTTCTCTCAAGAACTGAATACCATGAAAACTAGAATGAGACAGACAGAAAACAATGACTCAATAAGACAAAAAAATATCAAAACAAAACTAAAATCTGAAAAGAGAGAAGAAAAACCAAGAAATATAATATTTAAAAATTAACCTGAAAAAGATAAGGGAGAATTATTAGAATATCTGAAAATTATAAGGATAAATCTAGATACCATATTTCAGGAAATTATAAATAAAATATTTTCATAAGTCTTAGAACCAAAGGACAAAGTGAAAATAGAATGTCCACTGGTCACTCCCAGAAAGAATTCCCTCCAAATGAAAACTCCCAGGAACGTAATAGCCAAGTGCTTTCAAGTCAAAGGAAAATATTCCATTCAAAAATAAGGAGTCCAAAAATTAAGGACCCAAAACAAGGCTCACAAAAGATAACCTATACACAAAACAGGTGAAGATAGCAGAATGAATTGGAAAACAATATTACAAATCCTGTTTAAAAGAAACACACTTGAAACGCACATATTCACATAAAATGGCAGTGGAGCAAAATAGATTATGCTTTAGTTGAACTAAAAAAGTAGGGGCTGCAATCATGATCTCAGATAAGGATATAGAAAGTGAAAATAATAACATAAGCAGCAAAATTGCATTATGCTTAAATGTATTGTTGATAACAAATCAATAGCAATACTGACCTAATAGTATAATATTATCTAAATTATCTAAATATTATCTAAATAAATGGCTAATTGAATTGGAAGGAGAAATTGATTAATGTTATTGAGGGCTTCTAAAATCCCAATTAGGGTCATAAAGAGTGGGACGCAAAGCTAATAAGCATCTGAGGCTACATTTGAACTCAGGTTTTCCTGACTCCAGACCCAACACTATATCAATCAGCTTCTCTATTAAAAAAGAGAGAGAATAAAATGAGGGAATATAATGCCAGGGAATGTGAAATAGTGTGAACTTCTCTGCAGTATGTTATCTAAGTAGTTCCACTTGGATGTTGGAGCAGTAGCATACTATACCGTACTATACTATACTATACTGTACTGTACTGTACTATACTATACTATACTATACTAACAACAGCCATGACAACAACAACAACAACAATAGCAACAACAACAACAACTACTACTACTACTACTAAAGCCCAACCTATTGAATATGTTTTGAGGGTGGGCAAGTAAGGAAATGCCAGACAGTTTGTCAGGCAGTGGGGATTCTATGTGCCTTAATACCTCTATAACAGTATGGCAGCCATGACAGGAACGCTGAAATGTCAGTCAGTTGGGTTTTAGTGATACTACTTCTTGGTCTAAATATTTCTTTGAATCTGAGAAATAGATAGGGTTTCAGACTGGCCCTTCTCAAAACCATTGTGATGGTTAGTTTTAAATGGAGAGAAGTGAAGCAAATCATGTTCCTTCCTGTTCTTGTACTATAGGAACATAAGATTTCATCAGAACAAGTGAAAGACACAAATATCCAACTTAATTTGGTATGAAACACTGTGGTACAGATAGTACTGACTACTATCCCAAGCAAGGTATGTGTCAAATATTCTTATCATTTTTGTGGCCAAAAGAAGTTCAGCAGAATGATAGTACAAGTTGACTCAAATGTGAAATAGAAAGGTTGTATACCTTTAATATACTGAAAGACAGAAATGGTTACACTAAGGGAGATAACTGAAATTCTTGCTTCTTTGCAGAACTGGAAAACATTGGGTTTGGAGCAAATTCTAATTATTGATTGGCTCAAATATTTCACAGGGTTGATAGCAAAACACTTTACCACCTTCTATTGTGATATAAACATTATCCTATTTTAAAAATATTTTCTTAAATGTTACCTACTTACTGCCAAAAGACAAGGCTTCTGCTCACCTCTCCAAACACGATCAATTTAATATTCCTATATTTTATATAAGCATTAATAACTTAAATGAATTAAAAAACTTAATAGCAAATTTTGAGAAATTAATATTTAGACAAAACCAAACACCTTTAAAAAGTTAACTAAATACAGGGCTCATGATTCCAGGGCAGTTTTATAATGATTAAGACTTCCATATCAAAAAAGAGGAAGGGGATTGATAGATATCATCACAGCACACAAGACAAAATTTACAGAAATACTTTTGGAACACACAGATCTCCCTTCAAAAGCAATAATAAAGACTGATAATAGATCTCCACCATTAAATTTGTTGAATGTAAACTAAAGTAGTTTATTTATTTATTTGTTTATTTATTAAAAGCAATTGGGGTTAAATAACTTGCTCAAGGTTACACGGCCAGTCATTATTTATGTGTGGGTGCTCATTTTCTGAGGCGGGATTCGATCCCAGGTCATCCCAACTCCGAGGCTGGTGCTCTTACTCACTGCACCACCTAGCCGCCCCTAGTTTATTTTTTGAGACTATGAAATGGTTGACATCCAAGATGAACTCCATTCTTCAATCAGAGGAATAGATGGTGGTGGTAAGGTGGAAGTCCCAAAGCTGATGGGGCCTTGCAAGATGGTGAAGGCAGATGCTTGCTGTCTTTCTTTAAAAAAAAACTAATAATAATATAACAATAATAACATAAATGACAACACATGATAGTTCTGCTACAGATACAAAGCTTTCTGAATCAAGGTAACTTGGTAATAACAAACTTAACTTGTTATAAGTGTGTTCCAATTATATTGTCCTTCAATCCAGAAATCCCAGCTACATTTGCATCTTTGTTTTTCACTTGAATTATTAAAAGATAGCAGGGAGATATTAATTGCCTTAGACAAATACTGCACTAATAAAGAACCTTATTTCCAATAAAGAGGTATCAATAGTTCTATATAGTTACTTCTAGAATATAAAAGAAAAAGGTCACAGGAAAAAAAAAGTTGAGGTTTTTAAAAACAGTATATTCTAAATTACTCTCTCATCTACTCCTACAAGTTTCTTGAAGAAGAGGAAAATCAAAGAAATTTGACTCCTAAACCTCCAGGCACAAGATCTAATTAAGTTTTCTGTCTTTTCTAAAGCCTTGTACCAGGACAACACACACACACACACACACACACACACACACACACATGCACTCACACACACACATTGGGGCAATAATCACTAGTTAGATGATATTGAGAAAATGATAACTGCTCAATTGATATTGAGAAGAATATACTCATGAACTCGATCCTTAAAATTACCTCTAGACCTCTGAGGGGAGAAGAAATAGCTATGATCTGGGGACCCAACCTACCAGTACAAATATCGATTGCTATGTGAATCCAGAGTGTATATGACAGATGCACACATTTATATGTTATATATTTACATCTTATATACAGTTATATATATGTATTAATATAATAAAACTGTTTTAGAACAGCTAATATCTATACATATAATGTAAGGCAATAATATCTATTGTCTTTGTAGGAATCTAAATGCTGTCTAACCATATGTGATATTGATGGGAGTGGGGGTTGATACAAAAGAAATAGAAGGCTCTTAAAAATTATTTAGTTACTTTTAGTTTACAACATTCAGTTCCACAATCCTTTGAGTTTCAAATTTTCTCCCCCTCCTTCTCCTTTTCCCTCTCCCCTCCATGGCAGTATGCAATCAAATATAGGATCTACAAGTACTTCTACATTAAACATTAGTCAGGTTGTAAAGAAGGATTATAACCAATGGAGTGAACAATGAGAAAGAGGAAACAAATCAAAACAAACAAAAAAAGAGAGACAGAGCAAGTAGTTTTCTTCAATCTGCATCAAGACTAGTTCTTTCTCTGGATGTGGATATCTCTTTCCATCATGAGTCTTTTGGAGTTGTCTTATAACCTTGCATTGCTGAGAGGAGTCCAGTCTATTAGATTTAGTCTTCACACATATGTTGTGTCTGTAATTGCATACAAATTTATCCCGGTTTTGCTCTTCTCACTCAACATCAGTTTACATAAGTCTCTCCAGGTTATTATAAAGTCAGTCTGCTCTTCATTTCTTATAGCACAGTAGTATTCCATTACATTCATATACCACAACTTGTTTAGCCATTCCCCAGTTGATGGGCATCCTCTTGATTTCCAATTCTTTGCCACCACAAAAAGAGCTGCTATAAATATTTTCTGTACATATAGGTCCTTTTCCCACTTCTATGATCTCTTTGGGATACAACCCTAGAAGTGGTATTGCTGGGTCAACGGGTATGTACTTATTTAAAGCCCTTTGGGCATAGTTTCAGATTGCTTTCCAGAATGTTTTAGTCAGTTCACAACTCCACCAACAATGCATTAATTTTCCAATTTTTCCACATCCTCTCCAGCATATATAATTTTCTTGTTTTGTCATTTTAGCCAATCTGACTGTTGAGATGTGGTACCTCAGAGTTGTTTTGATTTGCATTTCTCTAATCAATAGTGATTTAGAGCATTTTTTCATATGCTTATAGATAACTTTAATTTCTTCCTCTGAAAACTGCCTGTTCATATCCTTTAACCATTTATTAAGTGGGGAGTGACTTGTATTCTTATAGATTTGACTCAATTCTCTGTATATTTTAGAAATGAGGCCTTTATCAGAGACACTGGTTGTAAAAATTCTTTCCCAATTTTCTACTTCCCTCTTACTCTTGGTTACATTGGCTTTATTTGTACAGAAACTTTTCAATTTAATGTAATCAAAATTATCCATTTTTGCATTTCATAATGCTCTCTAACTCTTGTTTGGTCATAAAATCTTCCCTTTCTCCATAAATCTGACAGGTAAACTATTCCTTGCTCCCTCTGATTGCTTACAGTATCAGCCTTTATACCTAGATCATGCCCCCATGTAGATTTAATTTTGGTATATGGTGTAAGATATTGGTCTATGCCCAGTTTCTGCCATAATATATTCCAGTTTTCCCAGTAGTTTTTGTCAAATAGTGAGTTCTTATCCCAAAAGCTAGGGTCTTTGGGTTTATCAAACGTAGATTACTATAGTCATTGACTGCTGTGTCTTGTGTACCTAATCTATTCCACTGATCCACTATGCTATTCTTCAGCCAGTACCAAGTAGTTTTGATGACTGCTGCTTTATAATACAGATTAAAATCTGGTATGGCGAGGCCACCTTGCCTAGTATTTCTTTTCATTAATTCCCTTGATAATCTGGACCTTTTGTTCTTCCAAATGAATTTTGTTACTATTTTTTCTAACTCTATAAAATATTTTTTGGTATATTGATTGGTATGGCAGAAGTCTCTTTTCTATATTGGAGCTTATATTCTAATTGGGGAGCTAAAACACATTGAAAAAGTAATGAAACTAATCATATACCATAACACAGAGAAGTACCAAATAAAAGTGAATTCATGGACAACACCAGCTTTAATAACCTCTCTGATAGAGACTTTAGATATTTACTACTCTCTGTATAAGAGACATTGGAATCTTGGATAGCAACAATTAAATAGTCATTCCTTATAAGTCTGTAAGAAGACAAAGAATTTTAATTCTTTTTTTTTTTTTGGTTTTTGGAGGGCAACTGGGGTTAAGTAACTTGCCCAAGGCCACACTGATAGGTTTTTATTTGTGTGTGTGTGTTAAGTGTCTGAGGCCGGATCCAAACTCAGGTCCTTCTGACTCCAGGGCCAATGCTCTGCTCACTGCGCCACCTAGCCACCCCTAAGAATTTTAATTCTTATCTGTAAAGAGATCAAGTGTTTAGTTGTTATCTGTGAAGAAGCTGAGAGTTTATATGTAATTCTAAGTGTAGTATGTGAAGAGTGTTACCTATCATGGCCAGAGAAAGACTATGAGAGATCAGAAAGAAGAGGAAGGGAATAAACATTTATTAAGTACCTAATTTATTTCAGGCACTATTTTAATCACTTAAAAATATCTCTTTAAATATTTAAATAAATAATCTCAAGGAATTTACTCCCTGAAAAAATTGAATTTAACCTTTATAAACAAATAAAATAAATATCATTTAGAGATTTTGGCTGCCTTCCAGAGAGTTGAATGGTAGAACTGTATTCTAGGAGTCAGAAATAAAAGTAATAGTAATGGTTAGTGATCTTCCTCACAGAAGAAGCTATGTAAATAATTATTTTTATTAAATTGTATGGCCAAGTAAATTTGATGTTTACTTAAACTTTGGAGATTAGGGGTTTTTATGTATCAAAAATGATGACCAACTGGAGGATTCAAATTTGATTTATTAATAACAAAGAAGTTGTAAGTTTGATAATGAATAATTATTTAAATATACTCCTGGATTATTTTAGAATTTGGGATGATGAAATTAAATGAGGTGGGGGGAGGGAAGATGGCAGAATGAGAGGAAGCATTTTTTGCCTTAGCTTCCCAGCATACCTACTCCACAACAAGCTAGAAAATGCGCCAGATTGAATTCTGAATGGGAAAACCAGGAAAAAGTCCCAGTGAGTCATTTTTCCAGCCCAGGGAAGCTTAGAAAGACAGACAGAAACTTGTGAACACTGGAGTCTACATCTAGGAGTGTACAATGGCAGTGGTAGCAGTTGAGAATATTCTGGCACTCCGGGATTTTAAGATGGCTGACAGAACATCAGGTTAGGAAGCACTGTGGCAAAAAGAGGACCCAGGGGACCCCTGAACTAGCAATGGGAGTAAGAATGGGTGCCATTTGGTAGTTTTGTTGCCCATTATTTAGTTCTGGGTCACAGATCTGGGGCAGAGATGAGTAATTATGAATAAACCCAGAACTCAACTGAATACTAAACATAGAACACATTCCAGGAATCTAGTTGTGTAGTTCTGAGCCAAGAAGCAGAGTAGCAACTTAGTTCTAACCTTTTAGTACAGCATATAAACTTGTAGTGGAATAACTAGGATAAGAGACCAAGACCAAAGGGGAACTTACATTTCAGTCACTCTCAATCTGCAGAACTTCCCAGTGGGCTAATAGTGATTATACATACACAAGCAAACCCAATTTGCAGAGCACAGACCAGGAGGACAATGAACAGACCTCTCCCTGGCAAGTAGCTGTAAAGAAATAGTGCAAGTACCCTGGAGCTACAGTCAGACTCATACAAGATTTATTAGCCACCCATTTAAATGAAGTGAGGCCTTGGATTATGATATTCTGGAAGGCAAAGAAGTAAAATTACAATGAAGAATAATGTGCCTAGCAGATTTGAGAATAATTTAATTGGGAAAATGGGTAATAAATGAAATAGAGGACTTCCAAGCATTCCTGATGAAGAGACAAGAGCTGAATTAAAAATTTGATGTTTGAATACAGTACTCAAGGAAATAAAAAAAAGATAAACATGACTGAAAAGTCATAAGGAACTAGGCAAAGTTAAAACTGTTTATATTCTTATATGGGAAGGTGATATATGTAAGCCCTCAAACCTTTGTCATCATTAGGGTAGTTAGAGGGGAGGCTACTTAAGACATAGGACATGCATGGCTTTGAGTCTATTATGTTGGGATGGTCTCAAAAGAACAATAGAAGGATGAGAAAGAGGGATTCTCTTGGAGATGGGGGAAGGGAGAGGATGAATGGGAGAAATTATCTCATATAAGTGGAATACCTAAGGAAGTGTTTATATAATGGAGGGGCAGTGCAGGGAAGAGCAGGCAACACTTGAACCTCACTCTCAATTGAACAAATTCAAGGAGGGAAGAATAAACACATACATACAGATGGGCATAGAAACTTATCTTACCCAACAGGGAAGTAGGAAGGAGAAGTTAAGACAAAGTAAGAAGAGCAGGATGAGGAAAGAGATTAAGGGAGGCAGTGATTAGAAGTGAAATAAATTCTTAAAGAGAGGACAAGGTAAAAGAAAGAGGGATAAGGATAAGAAAATAGGATGAAGGTAAATAGTTAGCAATCATGACTTGAATGTGAATGGGCTGAATTTACCCATAAAAATTGAAAAGGATAGTAGACTAGATTAGAAACCCAAAGTCCAATAATACATTGTTTATAAGAAATACATTTGAAACAGAAAGACATGCATAGAGTTAAACTAGGATGCTGGAAGAGAATCTATTGTGCTTCAGTTGAAGTAAAAAAAAGGCAGAAGTGACAATCATGATCTTAGACAAAGCTAAGGCAAAAATTAATCCAATTAAAAGAGATAAACAAACTACATTTTGCTGAAATGTACCACAGACAATGAATTAATATCAATACCAAGCATATGTGTACACAATTATAGCATCTACATTCTTAAAGTAAAAGTCAAATGAGTTCAAGAAGGAAAGAGTAAAACTTACATAATGAAGGACCTCAATTTACCCCTCTCAGCTCTAGATAAATCTAACCATAAAATACACTAGAAAGAATTTAAAGACCTCAATAGGATTTTAGAAAAGTTAGATGTGATAGACCTCTGGAGAATATTGAAAGGATCACACCTGTACTCTGCTGTGCATGGAACCTTCACAAAAATTGCTCATGTATTAGTGCACAAAAACTTCAAAAACAAATGCTGAAATATTAAATGCAACCTTTTCTGTCCATAATGTGATAAAAAAAATACTAACAGAAGACCTTTGAATTATAGATTAAAACCTAAAGGATGGGTGGGTGAAAGAATATATCAACAAAACAGTCAATAATTTCATTAAAGATAATAACAACAATAAGACAACATACAAAATATACCAGTACTTATTGGAAAAAATATATCTCTAAACACTAAATTGAGTAAAAGCAAGAAAGAGCATGTCAATGATTTGAGCCAACAGCAACAAACAGATTGAAAACCAACAATTTTTTAAAAAGCAATTAAACATCAAAATGGAAATCCTAGGGGGGCGGAGCCAAGGTGGCGGAGTAGAAACAGCTCATCCAAGCCACTCTGCCCCCACATTCCCCCCAAACGATGTAAACGGGGACTCTGAACAACTTCTGGAGACCCAGCACCCACAGAACGACACAGAGAAGCTAAACTCCCGCTGAGGACAGCCCAGCAGCCCTGCAGGAAGGACCAGCGCAGTGGTCTGGGACCTGGCAGCGTGCAGCGCGCAGAGCGCGGGAGCCGAGCCGAGCCGAGCCCAGGTCCGCATGAGCCGAGGTTTTAGCCCCAGGGCGGCAGGGCCAGCAGCCAGCTGGAGGAACCCCAGAACACCAGGAGCTGTGGCGACTCCAGAACTATCAACATAGACATGCCTAGGACAAAGTAAGAGGTTAGTGTCCTATGGACTTTGGGACCTGTATTTGGGGAATGCGTCAGCTCCCTCCCCTGGGGGCTAGAAGCTGCTGAGGAGACACGCCATTTTGTAGTTTTCAGAGGCAGCTCCAGCTCCTGGCCTGCAATTAATTGTAGGGAGATCCGCGATCAGTCTTGGGGGGTAATCGCTCTTGCTTTAACCTCCCTGGATCTGGATTGTGATCTAGGGTGGAAGTTGTGGGTGGGTTTACAGCTTGCCAGAAACGGAAGTTGCCCCCACACGTTTGGGACGAAAATTCCTCTATCTGGCCTTAAAGCCATAGTGTGGCAACAAGCCCAAAAGTCAAGTAATTAAGTGGCACCATGCCAAGGCAAAGGAAACAGAAAAATGCAACCCTAGACTCCTATTTTGGGGGCATAGAGCAGGAAAAGGACTGTGAGGTCAGAAGTCCTGCTCCAAAAGCCCCAGGGGAAAACATGAGCGGGTTGCAGGCCATAGAGGACCTTAAGAAGGACTTTAAAATCAAATAAGAGAAGTGGAGGAAAAATTGGAAAGAGAAATGAGAAGGATGCAGGAAAAGTATGAAATGAGGGTCAACAGCCTGAATGAGGAAAACAACACCTTAAAAAATAGACTAACTCAAATGGCAAAGGAGGCCCAAAGGGCAATGAGGAGAAGAATGCCTTAAAAAGTCGAATTTGCCAGATAGAAAAAGAATCTCAAAAGTTCACTGAGGAGATTCATTCCTTCAGAGTTAGACTGGAGCAAATGGAAGCTAATGACTTTATGAGAAATCAAGATGCTGTTAAGCAGATCCAAACAAATGAAAGATTAGAAGGCAATGTGAAATATCTCATGGGAAAAACCACTGACCTGGAGAATAGATTCAGGAGAGACAATTTAAAAATTATTGGACTACCTGAAAGCCATGATCAAGGAAAGATCCTAGAAATCACCCTTCAAGAAATTCTCAAGAAAACTGCCCTGATGTTTTAGATCCAGAGGGCAAAATAGAGGTTGAAAGAATCCACCGGTCACCTCCTGAAAAAGACCCCAAAAAGAAAACTCCCAGGAATATTATAGCCAGGTTCCAGAGTCCCCAGATCAAGGAGAAAGTGCTTCAAGCAGCCAGGAAGAAGCAATTTCAGTGTTGTGGAAACACAATCAGAATAGCCCAGGACCTGGCAGCTTCTACACTGAGGGATCGAAGGGCATGGAATATGATGTTCCAGAGGGCAAGAGAACTGGGAATGAGCCCACGGGTCACCTACCCAGCAAAGCTGAGTATTTTGTTTCAGGGGAGAATGTGGTCATTCAGTGGAATAGAGGACTTTCAAGCATTCTTGAGGAAAAAACCAGAATTGAATAGAAAATTTGACACCCAGACACAAGAAGGAAGAGATGCCTGAGAAGGTAATCAGGGAAGGGAAATCAAAAGGAACTTATCAAAGTTGAACTATTTACATTCCTATATGGAAAAGCAATAACTGTGACTGATGATATCTTTCTCACTATGGAAATAATGGAAGAAGGGGGTGTGGTCATATGAATACATATGTGAATGTGTGTGTATATGGTTACAGTTCTATATGGATAGAGGGCATAGGTTGAATTTGTTGGGAAGGGAGAATACTCAAGGGATGAAATTATGAGATGAGAGAGGAAAGTGGCAAGAGGAGATGGGGAGAGACAGGGTAGGGTAAACTATCTCATGTAGAAGAAGCAAGGGAAGTGGTTGCAAGGGAGGGGGAGAATAGGAAGGCAAAAAAGGCAAAACCACATTCTCATTGAATTTGGTTCAGGGAGAGAATGACATACATACTAAATGGGATATCTCAACCTACAGCAGAATAGGGGGAAGGGGGATGAGAAGAAGGATGATGGATGGGAGGGCATCCTTGGGGGGAGGGGAGGTTGGAAGTTCCCACTATAGAAGAAGGACAGGATCATGTAGGGAATGGACCAGGTGGGGAGTGGGATGAGTGGGAGGGAATTATAAGCAGCCTTGTACAATATATCTACTATGATAATGTTTTGCATAGCTAGACATGTACAACATATACTGAATTACTTATCTCCCAAGAGGGAATGGGTGACAAAGGAGGAAGGAAATGGATCTGAAATTTGAGGTCATAACATTAAATGTTTCAAATATATATAAATACTATTATTAATACTCTTTTGCTTGTAATAGGGAGATAATATGTGCAGGCATTGGGATGCAAAGACTCACCTTCCTCTAATGGAAAAATCGATGGGGGTATGGGAGAAGGTATGGGAGAGAGCAGATTGGAGGAAGCGATATCTTGTGGGATTACTGCTCTGGGAGGTTGGGTAGGGGAATAATGGGGGGAAAATGATTGTAACTCAAAATCTGGCGGAAATGAATGTTGTAAAACAGAAGTTAATAAAGCATTTGTTTAAAAAAAAATGGAAATCCTAAAAAACAAAGAAGAGGTTAGTAACATTAAAAGTAAACTTAAAAATTTAACTAAATAAATAAAATTAGGAACTGCTTTAAAAAATAAAACAGATCAGGGGCGGCTAGGTGGCACAGTGAGTATAGTGTCGGCCCTGGAGTCAAGATCTGTATTTACAAGTGAACCCTACCAAAGCCTACCAATTACTAAATTCTACCAAACATTTATAGAGCATAAATTGTTTAAAAAAATAGATAAAGAAGGAATCCTACCAGATTCCTTCTATGACACAAGTGTGGTCTTTATACCTAAAACAGAGGAAGTAAAAACTGAGATAAAAAAACTAAAAAATAGACCAATTTTCCTTTTGATGTAAAAAAAATTTAAATAGAATAATAGCATTGAGATTCCAGCAATTAATTACAAAGATCAGTTACAATGACCACACTGGATTTATACCAGGAATGTAGAACTTGTTCAATTTTAGAAAAAACATAGGCATTATTGACCATATTAACAAAAAATAAGAATGAAATGAAAACAAATATGGTCATGAATCAAATGTCAGATTGAGAGTTTGTCACCCTATTTAGACTTCACATGACTTTGGTCAGTTTGTAAAAACCTGCTACCCATGAATCAGTATTCTGAGAGGATGTAGAATAAGAGTGAGGTTAATTAAGGAAGACTTCCTGGAGAAGATGATTTTGATCTTGATTTTGAAAAACAAGGTAAGCATAGATTTCCAGGAAGGAAGGAGACTTTCAAGGTCAGGTACTGTAGTAGAAAGACAGAAAACTAATTGGTAAGGATTACAGTAGTCAATTAGAAATAAGACTAAAGAAGTGTAGAGGGACCAGCTGATGGAGGTTGTAGGAGGCACTTTAGGTTCTTGAACAAGGTACATTTTTAATCTAATATGATAGTTGTGTGATGGGATGGGATGGTTTGGAATTTGGAGATGAAAGAGCCAGAAAGCCCAGCTAAGAGCAATAATCCAGAAGTGTGGTAAGGAGAAAATGGGGGGAAATGGTGGTGGTTTTGACAAGGGAAAAGAAGGGACCGACAAAAACTGAAGAGAGAACTGTTAGAAGATGAAGAGGAGAGAAAAGTAGAAAATGATTCTTGGCTTTCAACCTTGCAATGAGTAGAATAGTGGTAGTGTTTGCTTACTTGCAGTAAAGAGAAATTCCCCAATTTATTTGCCAATTGAAAGTTCTCTCTCTCTGTTCTGAACAGCATATTTTTTTGTATCTCTAATGTGATGCTTTTTGCATACAGCCTTATTTTAGATTATAAGCTTCTTGAGGGTAGTGCCTATGTTTCATGCATCTTTGTATTTCCCTGTGATGTTCCCTCCTTGAACATAGGAGGTATTCAATGGATATTCACTGAATAAATATTTTCATTATGTTTGTTGAATTGAATTAAATATGCTAATTTTCAAATGGTATACAAAAGAAAAAGAACATACTTGATAGCTTGCCTTGGATTCAGGGAGATCAAAATCAAAGTCCAACCTTTAACACATACCATTTGGTTGACCATGAGCAGGTTCTTTCACCTGTCAGTGCCCTAGGCAACTCTCCAAGACTCTAAATTAAACAAGTTGATGATCTACATTAGTTAAGGGAATTCCATGCTTGAAATTTCCTGCACAAATCAAACATAGATCCATACCTTATTTTAGCTCTTGATTAAGTTAGCTACACAACTGTGATAAGGATAGTTCAAAGGTGAGAATTTATATTTTACCCTTTGTTCTTGTTCAGAAAATCTTTCTTTCTTTCTCAAAGATAGGAGAATTATGAATTAGCAACATGGAGTGATGGGAGGTAAGCTATACCTTAAGAATTCACTGATCTAGTTACTAGTTCACATATCTATTCAGTTCTTGACTTCATTTAGGCTTCCCCCCTCAAATGAGTTCATAAGAGACTACTAGGGAACACAACATGAAGGTAGGGAGTTCTCAGACCTTTGGGGAATACAATGCTTGCTTACCTCAGTAGAGAAATAAAATAAATAATTCTTATTAAAGCGGATTGCTTCAGGATAGCTTTTCTTTCCTCACAACTGGTCTTTGGAAGAGAGGTACAGACAGAGAGTAGTAAAAGTCATTGCTCTCCAAAGCCTCTTCTAAAAATATTATGGAGGACTGGAGGAAGCAAAACTGTTCTGAAACTCTCCTTCTTTGGCATATTCTTCACCAAAGAAGCTATTAATTGTGAGAACAGCACAACATATTTTGCTTTTCTCTTTCATACTACCAATCCCTTTTTTGTACCCCCTTCCCCCATATCAGATTTTTACTCCAGGAAAAAAATATTATGCCAGCAGCCTAGCAACATCAACAATTGACTTAAGACTGAAAGAGGGAATTTCCCTGATTCTAGTGGGGTTTGGTGCCTTCATTGGGGGGAGTTGTTCTTCTAGTTTGAAATTACTTTAAAACACCGCTTCTCACTCTCTGTAAACAAATGCTTTGGTAGTCCATTGCCCCAGAATGTGCTAAGCAGATAGTTTATTTTCAAAATGTTCCAAGGGTGAAAGTACCCACCCTATACCGGGGCTTTCTACACCCCCGGGCCTTCTCTAACCAAATTGATTCAATTGCTACCAAAAAAAAATAAAGAAAAAGAAAAACCCAAACCATATATGACTTTTTTTTTCCTTGAGTCCAATAACAACTATTTTCATAAAGAGGTCCAGATGTTTAATTTTTCCAAAAGAAATTTTAACAAAAACAAAATAAAAGTAACTGAGGAGAGATCATTTTTCCATTGACTTCTTAACCTAAATGGGACTAGTTACGCCAATAAAACCACAGATTTGCTTCCCTCAAACACTCTTCCTTCATCCTCCCATTGCCTCTGCTTTTACACAGGTGCCTTCCCAGAATTCCACTGACCCAGACTTTTGCAAGCTGCTGCATTGAATTTCAAGAAGCCATTATGAAAGGCCAACTGTGGACAACTGTAAGCTGCTACACTTTCTCTCTAATGCAGTGGGTCTAAGGATAAATATAACCTGGGTTCACTACCATGAGTTATATTTTCCTAGGTCAGTTAGGAGATCCTCTGTTCTCATAATCTACAAAAACAGAATCAGCCAATGGAATAATAGGTTTTCCAAATAGGCCTTGTCTCAGTTCATGATTTAGAGAAAGGGTGTGGTGTGGGACAAGAGACTAACTGGGTGGAAGTCACCAGAACTGGTAAGTCATGGTTTACTATGTTGTCAGCTGGCCTCTGAGTTTTTAATCTTCCTATCCAACACTTACCAACTTTTAAAGACTTTCCACATCCCTTTGTGAGCCACAGAATGGTTATAGAAGACACTTTTATATCTTCCCATTGAAGATTTTGAGTCTTCTTACAATTTTACTTTATGACTTGTACAACTCTTGGTACTTATTGGGTAAACAGTAGAGATTACAGTCCTCTATACTAGGTAGTTGTATACCTGGACACCTACCCGGATCCTCCTACCTCCCAGTCCCATAAAAATAAGAGATGTCTGTGTGTGTCCCATAGCTTGTTTGATTAATGCTTCAGCTCATACCTAAAATGCCACTTTAGTCAACAGTTTGTTTTGCTGGTGTTTGGTTTATGCATAAATATGAGTGGGAAGGGATTGACTTTTTTTGCTTAGTACACATTTTATTTTTATTACTCCTGCTTTGCTTTTTGTTTCAAAAGGATGGCATAAAGTCAGGTTACAACAGCTCTCTTCAGACCAGCTAGAAAGCCCCAATTTTTAACTGATACTCTTAAAAGATTGTATATTTACTATCCAAACATTTTGCTTTGTCTGTCTGTCTGTCTCTCTTTCTCCTCATCCAAACATACATGTACCATACAGTTGAATCCAAGACACCGTGTTTTATGACACTATACACAGAAGACAATGGGAAGACACATAAGTGGTGTGAGAATTCAGGATGTTCCAAATGTGTTACTGCAGTTTTGTTGTTGTTAAAGGTTAAAATGGCACTAAGACTTTTGGGACAGCTTATCTAAGCAATAAGCAGCTCTGAAAAATGGGGATAATCAAATAGATATCTGCTTTAACTGATTCATGAGTCCTCTCTCTTTTTTTTGCCTTTTGGAGGGCAATTGGGGTTAACTGACTTGCCCAAAGTCACACAGCTAGTTTTTGTGTCTGAGGCTGGATTTGAACTCAGGTCCTCCTGACTCCAGGGCCAGTGCTCTTCTCACTGTGCCACCTAGCTGCCCAATGAGTTTTCTTTAGTGATACAGATTGCTATTCAGTATTAGATGACTGTTTTGTGTAGACCTTGTGCATTTTCTCTTAGCAGGATGCCATAGGGGATCCCATTCATATACTGAAAGTATCTCACTTTCTCCTGGAAGGTTATCAGTGGAATACTCTGACTGACCACCTGGCATCCTTCCTGCTTTTCCCACGGTAGCCCATCTTCTCTTCTTATCATACAGTTCCTCAATGACATTCTTTACTCTTGATCTACAGAGTTCCTCATAAGTTGTATGTTGTAGCCTGGTACTATCACATCATATGCTTCTCCATTACCTTCTGTTATGATACTTATCCTTACTTTTTTGAAGTCAGTGGCATTCTATATCTCACTGTATTCTAGCAACACTATTTTAAAAATATTTTAATTTATGGAATAAAACAAGCATTATCATAACATAGTACAATAAAAATATGACTACATATGAACTTGCAAATCTACTATGCACAACTTGCTATTCCTTTCAAATATACAACAAAATTGTTATGTAAATTTCTTTTCCCCCCTTTTTTCTTCCTTTCCCCTTTCCCCCCACCCTGAGATGGCAAAATAGCACTGTTAAAAATATTAATATTGAAAAAATAGTTGAGGAGTGGAGCCAAGATGGCAAAATTTAAAAGCACTCAAATTTTCCCAACATTCCCCTCCAAAAAATTTTAAAATAATGCCTCAAATTGACTTTTGGGGTGGCAAGGACAACAAAAGGTCAGAGTGCAACACTTTTCTCAGCCCAAGACAACATAGGAGGTTGGAAAGAGAGATCTTTGACATAGGAGAGGAGGCTGGCCCAGAGCCCACATGGATGAAGCAGCAGTTATGGGACTAGGTAATGGTGACAAAAGCAGGAGCAGCTTTGAGAGCTCTCAAGTCAGAGATGGTAAAGGAACTGATAACTTTTATAGGGTTATCTCTATACTAGTACTGGATGCAGTACCAGATGCTGTTTGGCAACTCCATTGCCTATACCCACTTCTAGGTCATAATTCAAAGGCAGAGGGGAGTACTTTTGGTCAAGAGGGAATGAAATCTATGAGGGGCTGTATCACTTTTGACTCCAGGGGATCAGAGATCCTGAGGAGAAGTATGAATTGCAACCCCAAGGGATCAGAGGCCATTCCCGGGTAAGAGCCAGAGTGCAGACCAGGAGAACAGTGACCACACTTCTCCCCATATCTTGCAAACTTGGAAGTACCAAAAACTTCCAAACAACCAGATCTAGCTCTGAAAATAACAGCATCAAAAAACCTGAAGCTTGGGACAGAGTCTTTCCTATCTCCTCTCCCCAAGAACAGAGTCCAACTATAACATGAAGTTCCAAATAATCAAATAGGGTGTGGAGATGAGAAAACAACACAAAAAAACTTGACCATAAAAAGCTGCCATGGTGACAAGGAAGATCGAGATACAAACTCAGAAGAAGACAATGAAGTCAAAACAGCTACAAGCAAAGCCTCAAAGAAAAATGTAAATTGTACATTTTTATAATTTTACAATTACAGTACAAAACTCCCAGGAATTTTATAGCCAGATATCAGATCTCCAGTATCAAGGAGAAAATACTTTAAGCAGTAAAAGAAACTATTCAAATATTGTGAAGTCAGCCAGGATCACTCAAGATTTAGCAGCTACAGTGTTAAAGTAGTGGAGGGGATTGGAATATAATATTCTGGAGGGCAAAAGAATACCAAGAATAACCTACACAGCAAAACTGAGCATAATCTTTCAAGGGAACAAATGGATATTTAATGAAATAGAGGACTTTAAAGAATTCCTGCTAAGAAGACCAGAATTGAACAGGAAATTTTATTTTCAAATATAAGAATGAATCATCAAGAAAGAAAAATCATAAGGGACTCAGAAAGGTTTTCATATGTACCTTTCTATATAAGAAGATGATAGTAAGACTTTTATCATTATTAGTGCAGTTAGAAGGATTCTACATAACAAGAAGGTGTGGAAGTGAGTTGACTATGTTGGGATGATGTAAAAAAATGAATAAGTGAGAAAGAGGAATACCCTGGGAGAAGGGAGAGGAAATTTTTCTCACATAAAAGAGGCATGCAAGGAAGATCTTTTACAGGGGAGAGGAAAATGTTTGGGGGTGCGTTGGGCAATGATTGAACATTATTCACATCTAAATTGGTTAAAAAAGGAAATATCTATCTATACACATATATACATATTTACACACTTAATTGGTAATAGAAATATATCTTATCTAATAGAAAAGGAGGGTAAGGGAATAAGAGAAGGGAGGTGATAAAAGGGAGGGCAGATAAAAGAAGGCAGTGGTCAGAAGCAAAACAGACTTTAGAGGAGACACTGGATAAAAAGAGAGAGAAGGAAAAACAGAAGAAAATAAAAGGGAGGGAAATGCACAGTTAGTAATCATAACTGTGAATGTGAATGGGATTATTAACTCACTCATAAAAGGGAAGCAAATAGCATAATGAATTAGTAAACAAAACCCAACAATACGCTGTTTACAAGAAACACACTTGAAATAAGAAGACACATATGAAGTTAAAATAAGGACCCAGGGAAGAATCTATTATGCTCCACTTGAAGTAAAAAGACAGGGGTAGCAATAATGATTTCAGAGAAAGAAAAAGCAAAAAAAACAGACCTAATTAAAATGAATAAACAGGGAAACTACATCTTGCTGAAGTAATATCAATGCTAAACATACATGCACCAAACATATATGCATCTGAATTCTAAAAAAAAAAAAAACAAAAAACCAGGAGGAAAAAGAAAATCTATACTAGTGTGAAACTTCAACTTTCCCTCCTCAAAGTTAGATAAATCTACCATAAAATAAATAAGAAAGAAAGAAAATGAATAGAATCTTAGAAAAGTTAGATATGATAGACCTCTGGAGAAAACTGGTTGAAAATAGAAAGGAATATACCTTTTTCTTGGCTGTACATGGCACTGTCACAAAAATTGAACATGTATTAGATCATAAAAAAACTCACAAGCTAATGTGGAAAAGCAAAAATATGAAATACACCCTTTTTAGATCACAATGCAATCAAAATTACATTTGATAAAGGGCTATGGAAGTGTAGATTAAAAATAAATTGGAAAGTAAATCTAACTCTAAAGAATGAGTGAATCAAAAAACAAATCGTAGAAATAATCAATAATTTCATCAAAGAGGACAACAATAAGAGGACTTTCTAAAATTTGTGAGATAAAACCAAAGCTGTATTTAGGGGAAATCTAAATGATTTTTCATCATTAAAAGAAAAAAGTAGCAGCTCAAAAAATTAGGCATGCAACTAGGAAAACCAGAAAAAGAACAAATTAAAAACCCCAAATTAAACAACACGATGGAAATCTGAAAATGAAAGAAAAAATGAACAACAACAACAAAAAGTAAAAACCATTGAACTAATAAACGAAACGTTAAAAAAGGAGCACATCGGGGTGGCTAGGTGGCACAGTGAGTAGACCTTCGGCCCTGGAGTCAGAAGAACTGGAGTTCGGATATGGCCTCAGACACTTAACACACACAAACAAAAACCTAGCCGTGTGACCTTGGGCAAGTTACTTAACCCCAATTGCCCTCCAAAGAGGAAAAAAAAAGGTTAAATGATTTTTGGGTGGGCTGGGTGGCGCAGTGAGTAAGAGCAATGGCCTCGGAGTTGGGATGACCCGAGCTCGGATCCAGCCTCAGAAAATGAGCACCCACACATAAATAATGACTGGCCATGTAACCTTGAGCAAGTTACTTAACCCCAATTGCTTTAAAATATTTTTTTAAAAAAGGGGCCACATTTTATGAGAAAAAAGTAAAATAGATTAACAATTGGTTAATTTGGTTAAAAAAAGAAAAAAAGACAACCAAATTAATAGTATCAAAAATCAAAAGGGTGACTGTACCAAAAGAAGAGAAATTAAAGCAATTATTAAGAGTTATTTTGCCCAATGATATGCCACTGAAACTGACAATCTAAGTGAGAGACATGAATATTTACAAAAATGTTAACTGTTTAGATTATGAAAAGAAATAGAATACTTAAATAACCCTATCTTAGAAAAAGAAATTGAATGTACCATCAATGGGCTTCCAAAGAAAAAATTCCCAGCGCTAGATGGATTTACAAGTGAATTCTACCAAACATTTGAGGAAAAATTAATCCCATTACTATATCAACTATTTGAAAAAAACAGGTAAAGAAGTGCTAGCAAATACCTTTTATAACATATCATTTTAATCCCTAAACTAGTGAGAACAAAAACAGAAAAAGAAAACTATAGGCCAATTTCCCTAATGAAAATTGATGCAAAAAATTTAAATAAAACACTGGCAAGGAGATTATAGTGATTCTTAATAACTATGACCAAATGAAATTTATACTAGGAATGCAGACCTGGTTAAATATTAGGAAAATGATCAGCATAATTGACTATATCCATAACAATAACAACATAAATCATATGATTATATCAATAAATGTAGAAAAAGCCTATGACAAAATACAATACCCATTTCTATAAAAAAATAATAGAAAGCATAGGAATCAATTGAACCTTTCTTAAGATGGTTAGTACTATCTATCTAAAACCAGGAACAAATGTTATCTGTAATGGGGACAAACTTGAAGATTTCCCAGTAAGACCAAGAATGTCCATGGTCACCACTGTTATTCAATATTGTACTAGAAAAGGTAGCTTTAGAAATGACAAACAAATAAGATAAATAAGACAAGAAAAAATAAAAATAGGCTTTTGGGGTAAGAACTCAACATTTGACAAAAACTACTGGGAAAAGTAGAAAGCAGTTTGGCAGAAACCGGGGCTTCTTAAACCTTTTCCATTTGCCACCCCTTCAGTTGGGAACCCACAGTTTGAGAAGTGCTGGCGTAGAATAACATCTCACACCATATATCAAGATAAGGTCAAAATGGATAAATAATTTAGATATAAAGGATGATATAATAAGCAAATGAGGGGAGCATGGTAAAATGTACCTGTCAGATCCATGACCAAACAAAAGATAGAGGAGATTATGGGAAATATAGTAGATACTTTTGATGACATGAAATTAAAAAGCTTTTGGATAAACAAAACAAATGCAGCAAAATTAGAAGAAAAACAGGAAATTGGAAAAAAATTGCAACAAGTTTTTCTACTAAAGTCCTCATTTCTCAAATATATAGGAAACTGAGCCAAATTTATAAAAATATGAGCCATTCTCCAGTTGATAGTCAAAGGATATGAATAGGCAGTTTTCAGAAAAAGAAATCAAAGTTATCAATAGTAATATGAAAAAATGCTCCAAATGACTGCAGATTACAGAAATGCTAATTAACCAACTCTGCATACCACCTTACATCTATCTGATTGGCTAATGTGATAGAAAATGAAAATGACAAATACTGGGGGGAATATGGAAAAATTGGAGCACTAATATAAACTAGCTCAACCATTTTGGAGAACAATTTGTAACTATACCCAAAGGCTACAAAATTGTGTGGACACTTTGACCCAGAAATACCACTGTTAGGTCTATATCCCAAAAAGATAAAAGAAAAGGGAAAATAACTTATTTGTACAGATATGGTGGCAAATAATTGGATATTGAGGGAATGTCCATCAATGAAAAAATGGCTAAACAAGATGTGGTATAAGCTTGTGATGGATTATTATTTATTCTGCCATAAGAAAGGATGAACAAGATGAATTCAGAAAAACCTGGTAAGAGTTATATTGAACTGATACAAGTTGAAGTGATTAGAGCTAGGAGAACATTATACACTGTAACAGCAACATTATAAGGAGGATCCATTGTGAAAGACTTAGCTACTCTAGTCAAGACAATGATCCAAGACAATTCCAAAAGACCCATGATGAAAAATGCTATCCATTTCTAGAGAGAGAGAACTGAATGCAGAATACTTTTAAAAAACTTTATTTTGGGGGAGGTGGAGCCAAGATGGCAGAGTAGAAACAGCTCATCCAAGCCACTCTGCCCCCAGATTCCCCCCAAACTATGTAAAAGGGGACTCTGAACAACTTCTGGAGCCCCAGCACCCACAGAACGACACAGAGAAGCTAAACTCCTGCTGAGGACAGCCCAGCAGCCCTGCAGGAAGGACCAGCGCAGTGGTCTGGGACTTGGCAGCGAGCAGCGCGCAGAGCGTAGGAGCCGAGCAGAGCCCAGGTCCGCGTGAGCCGAGGTTTTAGCCCCAGGGCGGCAGGGCCAGCAGCCAGCTGGAGGAACCCCAGAACACCAGCAGCTGTGGCGACTCCAGAATTATCAACATAGACATGCGTAGGAAAAAGTGAGAGGTTAGTGTCCTATGGACTTTGGGACTAGTATTTGGGAAATGCGTTAGCTCCCTCCCCTGGGGGCTAGAAGCTGCTGAGGACAAACGCCATTTTGTAGTTTTCAGAGGCAGCTCCAGCTCCTGGCCTGTGAACTATAGGGAGGTCCAGCGATCAGTCTTGGGGGGTAATCGCTCTTGCTTTAACCTCCCTGGATCTGGATTGTGATCTAGGGTGGAAGTTGTGGGTGGGTTTACAGCTTGCCAGAAACGGAAGTTGCCCCCCACACGTTTGGGATGAAAATTCCTCTATCTGGCCTTAAAGCCATAGTGTGGCAACAAGCCCAAAAGTCAAGCAATTAAGTGGCAACATGCCAAGGCAAAGGAAACAGAAAAATGCAACCCTAGACTCCTATTTTGGGGGCATAGAGCGGGAAAAGGACTGTGAGATCAGAAGTCCTGCTCCAAAAGCCCCAGGGGAAAACATGAGTGGGTTGCAGGCCATAGAGGACCTTAAGAAGGACTTTAAAAATCAAATAAGAGAAGTGGAGGAAAAATTGGAAAGAGAAATGAGAAGGATGCAGGAAAAGTATGAAATGAGGGTCAACAGCCTGACTGAGGAAAACACCACCTTAAAAAATAGACTAACTCAAATGGCAAAGGAGGCCCAAAAGGGCAATGAGGAGAAGAATGCCTTAAAAAGTCGAATTTGCCAGATGGAAAAAGAATCTCAAAAGTTCACTGAGGGGATTCATTCCTTCAGAGTTAGACTGGAGCAAATGGAAGCTAATGACTTTATGAGAAATCAAGATGCTGTTAAGCAGATCCAAACAAATGAAAGATTAGAAGGCAATGTGAAATATCTCATGGGAAAAACCACTGACCTGGAAAATAGATCCAGGAGAGACAATTTAAAAATTATTGGACTACCTGAAAGCCATGATCAAAGAAAGAACCTAGAAATCACCCTTCAAGAAATTCTCAAGGAAAATTGCCCTGATGTTTTAGATCCAGAGGGCAAAATAGAGGTTGAAAGAATCCAAAGATCACCTCCTGAAAAAGATCCCAAAAAGAAAACTCCCAGGAATATTATAGCCAGGTTCCAGAATCCCCAGATCAAGGAGAAAATACTACAAGCAGCCAGGAAGAAACAATTTCAATATTGTGGAAACACAATCAGAATAGCCCAGGACCTGGCAGCTTCTACACTGAGGGATCGAAGGGCATGGAATATGATATTCCAGAGGGCAAAAGAACTGGGAATGAACCCAAGGGTCACCTACCCAGCAAAACTGAGTATTTTGTTTCAGGGGAAAAGATGGTCATTCAGTGGAATAGAGGACTTTCAAGCATTCTTGAGGAAAAAACCAGAATTGAATAGAAAATTTGACATCCAGACACAAGAAGCAAGAGATGCCTGAGAAGGTAATCAGGGAAAAGAAATCAAAAGGAACTTATCAAAGTTGAACTATTTACATTCCTATATGGAAAAGCAATAACCGTGACTGATGATATCTTTCTCACTATGAAAATAATGGAAGAAGGGGGTGTGGTCATATGAATACATATGTGAATGTGTGTGTATATGGCTACAGTTATATATGGATAGAGGGCATAGGTTGATTTTGTTGGGAAGGGAGAGTACTCAAGGGATGAAATTATGAGGTGAGAGAGGAAAGTGGCAAGAGGAGATGGGGAGAGACATGGTAGGGTAAACTATCTCATGTAGGGGAAGTGGGTGCAAAGGAGGGGGAGAATAAGGAAGGCTTAAAAGGCAAAACCACATTCACATTGAATTTGGTTCAGGGAGAAAATGACATACATACTAAATGGGATATCTCAACCTGCAGCAGGATAGGGGGAAGGGGGATGAGAGGAGGGATGATGGATGGGAGGGCATCCTTGGGGTGAGGGGAGGTTGGAAGTACCCACTATAGAAGAGAGACAGGATCATGTAGGGAATGGACCAGGTGGGGGGTGGGATGAGTGGGAAGGAATTATAAGCAGCCTTGTACAATATATCTACTATGATAATGTTTTGCATAGCTAGACATGTACAACATATACTGAATTACTTATCTCCCCAGAGGGAATGGGTAATAAGGGAGGAAGGAAATGGATCTGAAATTCGAGGTCTTAACATTAAATGTTTCAAATATATATTTTGAAATAACATTTGTACATACCTTCTCTGTTATATAACAGAGTTAAAGTCATAGTGATTATTTTCCAAATAAACACACAAAATGCAAGTTATAACTGATCATCAATCAAGTCCACCAAGAGGTCTTAACAAGCAAGTGTTGGCAGGAGAGTACATCACACATTGTCTCGAAGGCCAGCAGACATTGGCAAGAATATGTGCATGTAATAACTTTGTTTACAATATGATACTATATGGTTACATGACACAATATTATATCATCAAAATTTCAATGCTGGCCACAAATTTACAATAAATTATCAAGTTTAAGATGTCATTAAAATAATTCATATCTTTTGAAATGATGCAAAATGTTTTAAACTATAAAAGGGTTAATGAAAGCAGATTTCCAGGGAGGTGCTGAGTAATTTTTTAAAGGGAACCTCTACATTAGAGATTTGGGAAGAAGAAAATGGAAATAGTTTATTGTCCATGTCCCTCTCTCACTTTTCTTCAACTTCCACATTAACTGGGTTCTAGAGAAGTTTTTATGGTTTTGCTTTTAATTCATATTTTTCACAAATGGTAAGGATTATATTCTTGAAAATATTGTGTATATGTATACATATATGTATACATATACACATATATACATATATGTGTGTGTACATATATGGAATTGTTTTTATTATCTGCGCCAACTGTTCATTTAAATGACAAATGTAAACATTAAAAATAAAAATAATGGGTATTTTCTGAAGAATTAAATGCTTTTGTATAAAGAAATATAACCAAAGCTAAGATATCTGCTGTATCTTGCATATTATTTACATGATCCTAAATAAAATTGTTTCTGAATGAGTAATTACATAGGAACTTGTACTTCAAGGAATATGACTCTTCACTGAAAAGATAAGTAACATTAGAGAATTCATATAAAAACGTACTGACTCAAATTTTGGTGTTATAATTAAAACTGCTTAAATATTAGATTTATTAATGTTCCACTATTTCCAGTGGAAGAGTCAGTCTCCACTGCACAGAGAGCAGAAATAAAATAAGCATTCAAAAACTCAGCCTTCTCCCAGAAAGAAGGCAGTTAGTTACCAGTGTCATATCCACTCAAAGTGAAATTACTGCCCTTGCATCAATCCTCTTTTTGCTATTGATGGAGCTAAAAATTCCACATTTTTATTGTTAGCTTACATCACCAGCCTCAGCTCATTTGGAGCTTTAAGAATTTTTTTTTGCCTTTAAAAATTATATTGATATATATTCTGTTCTTTAAGAAAACCAAAGAATAAATAAATATGATATTCCTTACAACGTTGCTCAGTATCTCTCAAGTATAGCCTGAAGAGACAACACTCACTCATTTTAACACTGTACACATGTTCCTTTTATGATGATATGTAGTTTTCTGTGGTACATATATTGTCAGAAATCTAATATATAATCACTATGACTTTAACTCTGTTATATAACAGAGAAGGTATGTACAAATGTTTTTTCAAAATTTTATCTTTTCTTATGCTTCCATTGCCCTCTTATTTTTATTCAATGTCCCTTCCAGTTGTACCCAAATCTACTACTGCCCCCCTGGATCATTCCAGTGCCTACCTTGGGGTTGTATTGCCCACTTTGGAACACATGTAAATACATCACACAAAACACAGTTTTCAGAACAGCTTGCAAGACCCCAACCAAAACTCAGGATTTTCTTAATCAGTTTGAAATAATACAAATAAAGACTGTATTGGTGAACTACAAATACTGTTTTCTTCTTTGGTAGCAGGAAATTGTTTGTTTTTGCTTTTTAAGCGCAATTCAACATTCTTCAGATTTTTTTTTTTTGTTGTTGTTGTTCCTTCCTAATACTATTTTTACTTTTTGGTTCAGTTTCCCTGAAGGTAAACTGTCTGCTCTTTTGACCTTCACTTCTTTAGATTCTTTGCCAGGATGACTAGGGGTTACTATCTTGGCTTGACTTGTAGGTTGTTTGGGTGAATTGCTAATGACTAAGCTTAGAACCATAATCATATAGGGAACCAGTGGTTTTTTTCCTTCTGATAGGTATCTGGAAAAATGTTTTAGTTGAGATATATTTTTATCTTTTTCATCAAAATTAGAAACTTGCATAAATGTCTCTAGAATACATGGGCAACATTGTGCTTTCAGTTCTTCTAAAGTCATTTTCATTTACAGTTCATTGATTCTCAGAAACTTCAGGAGTATATCCCTGTTTATCTTTATTCAGAGGTAGTTGTATTTAATACAACTTAATGTCCCTCTCCACTAGATTCATTGTGTGTGTGTGTTTTTTTTTTTACAATCCAAATGTTTTCTGAGTTTACTTGTTGAATATATGGACTCTGAATTGAAGCTAACCTTCTATGCAGGATCCCTGCTTTCTTGATACTGGATCATCTATTCAGTAGTATTTTCCAAAGGCCCATTCTTGGAAATATGGTGCAATTCCAGTTGTTTTTCAAGTTCCTTCCTTTTAAATGTATTCCCAGTTACAGGGGCAAAATATCCAATACTGCATTTTGCTCTTCTGGATATCTTGCTTTTGCATTCTACAGTCATATACCAACTTGGATATGGTATCATGAACAATATGAGTATTTTGTGCAAAGCTTCTGCATTTCACTTAGTAGATAGGCATGTAGCGCATGATATTTCTGGGAGCAGCATTCAAAGTAATTCTTTTTCTTGTTCTCTTTGGGGTCGGACTTCATGGTAGTACCCTTCATTTGGTTTGCAACCCATTCTATTCCTTTGTTTAACTTCTATAGATTAAATGTCTTATCCAAATCAAAAGGACTGTGGGGTTTAGGGACAGAATAGTTTGTAAGAGGTACATTGAACAACTGAAGTTAATTGGATTAACTAAAGTTAATATGGTTTATAATGGTGGTTTGTATCTTTCACCTTTACAAATAGCTTTTTGAGCCTATTTTTTTCCTGAATACCAAATTATTTCCTAGCCTCTCTTGGTTATGTGCTTGATTTCTTGATCTGATACAGTTCTATTTTGTTTTGTTCAGTATAGTATTTAGTATCGATAAGAGGAATTTTCACTCCCCAGGACAAAGCATTTGACAGTGTTTTAACTATTTGAAGGAATGAATTCATGTCCCTTGTTAGCTCTTTTAACTAATAATTTTTGTCTGCTTATCCATACTGGATATGGAGTATTTGAATGAACTTCTATCACAGCTAGAATGAGGTAAACTATTTTCTCCTGTTTATTGTTGATTCTGGACTTGGGACAGGAATATTACATCCCAGTGTCTGAGCATATTTTCCTTTCTTTTTATCTGAAATTAGGTAACATATCTTTGCTGAGAAATTCTTCAACTCTCCCTCCTAGTTCCTTTAGGTGCTTTTCCAGTCCTTCAGAGATCACAATGGATAGCAAATCAAGAGAAAAGATTTTCCCACCAGAATGACATATTTAGATGTCTCTGATTTGTTGCCATTTCCCACAGTTTTCAGAGATCATCTATTTTTCTCATTTATTCTTTGAATACCACCTTCTGGGTGATGGCCTTTGCTGTGGTTCCTCATTGTGCTGGTTGCTGAGCAGTGGTCCACACACTGTGGCTAGCTCTGGCACCCTGGCCTGCCTGCCAGGACCAGCTTTAAGAATTTTTGACACTCATTTTACAGGATTGTGCCACACTTCTATTCATTCTCTGTTACCTGGGTTTCCTCTTAAGTTTTTCCTTATTTTAAGTTGTGTGGTGAGTTCTCTGCATCTATATTAATTTCTTCAGATGAACCCTATTTCCTCTCCTTATTGTAATTGTTTTCTTTTGTGTCTTCAGAATTATTGACCATCTCCCATCCCTCTGCAGTTGCCTTCCCATAAAGTATTTTAATCCAGGGGTTCAGTCAGTCAGTCAGTCAGAACATTTATTAAGTGCCTACTTTTTATGCCAGGCACTGTGCTAATACAGTAAGAGGCAAAAGAACTATCTTTCAGGAACTCACAATCAAATGTGTGCAAACAAGCTACATAAAGACAAAAAGGAAATAAATAAAAGAGGGATTAGGAATTAAGAGAGATTGGGAAAGGTTTATTATAGAAGGTTAGATTTTAGTTAGGAATGAAAGAAATCCAGGAAAGTCAGTAGGCAGAATTGAGGAGAGAGAGTGTTCTAGGCATTGGGAACAGCCAGAGAAAATGTCTAGAGCTTAGAGATGGAGTCTCGTTCACAGAATAGCAAGAAAGAGTTATTGGATTGAACTAAAAATGTTATGCAATTTTATGAAGGACTTTGACTGACAAACAGAATTTTGTATTTGATATTAGAGATGCTGTGCTAACCTCTGGGAATATATAGAAAGGCAAAAAATAGTCCCTGTTCTCAAGGTGTTCATAGTCTAATGGAGAATAAATTATGCAAATGATTATATATTAGCAACATATTTACAGAAAACATTGGAGATAGTCAGATAGGAAAGGCACTAGTGTTATGGGAGACTGGAAAAGATTTCTTGAATAAGATGGAGATTTAGCTAAGATGTGCAGGAAGCCAGAAAACAGATTCGAGGAGCAAGAGAATTCCATGCATGGGGATCAGCCAATGAAAATGCCCATAGTAGAGCTATGGTATGTTATGTAAGAAGAATATAAAGGAGGCCAGTGTCTCTGGATAGCAGAGTACATAGAAATGAATAAAATGTGAGAAGACTGGAAAGGTAGGAAGGATTAAAGTGTGTTGCTCCTTCTCCTCTGCTTTCCTTTATTACCTGATCAATTCCTTTCTCAGAGAACTTATGATGAATGAAGACATGTATTAAGCACCAACTATATACAAAGCATTCTGTTATACATTCTATATACAAAGTACTAGGGATACAAATAGAAAAGTAAGACCACTTTTGTTCTTAATGAGTTCACATTTAAATGGTGGAGACAATATATTTAGACAATATATTTCAGTCATAAATCATTTTGAAAAGCTCCATCATCTCTAGAGTACAGTGGTACCTTATATTGTTCTTCAGTCATTTCAGTCATGTCTGAATCTTTGTGACCCCATTAGGGGTTTTCTTGGCAAAGATACTGGAGTGGTTTTCCATTTCCTTCTCCAGATAATTTTACAGATGAGGAAACTGAGGCAAACAAGGTTAAGTTACTTGCCCAGGGTCACTCAGTGTCTGAGGCCAGATTTGAACTCAGGAAGATGAATCTTCCTTACTCCAGGCCAGCATTTTATCCATTGTGCCCCTTTGCTGTCTATGGTACCCTATGTGGTAATGTATCTCATTTGACATGAGGCTTCTGTGTTATCTACCAGTCTTTGACTTCTCTCTTTCTTTCTTCCTGAACCATGCTTTCCCATATAGTTTCCCCATTCTTACCTTTTTCAACCTTTGCACTGGAGTGATTAAATATTAGAGAACAATCAATTTGGAATGATTTATCGTATTCTTTATAAAATTTTCTCCCATATTCTTCTCAGCAATTGATATAACTGATGTTGGTACATCAGCTACAATTCTTTTCATCCTGGTCTTTTTGCAAATACTTATCATTAATACTGAAATATACAATCACCAAAGAGCTATAGAATAATCTTTCTTCTTGTCCCTAAATTTACAATAAGACCTACTCTGCAAACTCCTTTCTTTGTTTCTCCAAGGAGTGCCTCTGAACTAGCTTTTCATTTAGTTATAACTTCTTTCTTCTTTTTGTTGTTACTTCATTTAGTCATGTCTGACTCTTTGTGACCCCACGGACCATAGCATACCAGACCCTCTATTCTTCACGATCTCCTGAAGTCAGTTAAAACTTAAATTTGTTGCTTCCATGAAGCTATCTATTTATCTCATCCTCTCCTGTTCCCTTCTCCTTTTGCTTTCAATCTTTCATTTTAGGATCTTTTTCAGTGAGTCCTGTCTTCTCATTTTGTGGCCAACATATTTAAGCTTCAGTTTCAGTATTTGTTTCTCCAATGAATAGTCTGGACTGATTTCTTTAAATATTGATTGATTTGATCTCCTTGCTGGCAAAGGGACTCTCAAAATCTCCAGTACCATAATTCAAAAGTATCAATTCTGCAGTGCTCAGCTTTCTTTATAATCCAACTCTCATAGCCATACATTACTGCTGGAAAAAACAAACAAACAAAAAAACATAGCTTTGAAAATAGGGACCTTTGTTAGCAAGGTGATGTCTCTGCTTTTTAGTATGCTGTTCAGATTTGTCATAACTTTCGTTCCAAGGAAGAAGTGTCTTTTAATTTCATGGCTACTCTCACTGTTTGCAGTGATCTTTGAGCCCAAGAAGATAAAAATCTGCTTCCATTTCTTCCTTTTCTATTTGCCAGGGAGTGATGGGACCAGTTGCCATGATCTTAATTTTTTGTTAAGCTTCAAGCAAGTTTCTCTACTTTCCTTTTTCACCCTCATCAAGAAGCTTTTTAATTCTTTACTTTCTGTCATCAGAGGGTATCATCTGCATATCTGAGATTGTTGATATTTATCTTAGAAACCTTTTGATTCTTCTAGTTTTACTTATAGCAAGAATATCAAGATTAATAGGATTCAGTTCTTCTAATAATCTGACTACTCATTGGTCATAGGACAAAGATCTCACATTTAGAAAAAACATTAATCATATGGGAGTCTGTCAACAGTCTAAAAACTATGTAATTCTTCACATTATCTGTCCCTTTCCCCACCACTGTATCAACATTTCAACAGAAGTAGAAGCTACTACCTAGGACTCAGGGCCTTTTTATATCTTTTCCTTGTTTAATGGGTTGATATGGCCAGAAAATTTTATTACAAGATAGTAAGCCTACTGATGATCTGTATTTGTCTAGGTCAGTCTTTTGAAAACAGTCTGTCACTAGTACCATACTCAAAGCCTATATAGCATGGTAAATTGTGTTTTTCTAGAAGAACCTTCAGCATCTTGGGCTATCTCCAAGTTATCAGAGGTAGAAGTTATAGGATATCCCATAATACTCATAGTAATAAGACTAGGGGTAGTCTTAGAGGCTATATGTTAAAGGATAATTGTAGAGAAATTTTTTTTTCACACACACTCCCACATATATTTATATACACATACACCCTCCTATACATACATATATGTACATATACTTATATATTCCTTTCAACTATCCTCACACTAAGAAAAAGTCTCATGAGTTCCAATTATCGTTTTTCCAAGTAGGAATGTAGTTGACTGTTCAACTTTAATAAGTTCTTTATGATTTCTTTTTCCTGTTTACCTTCTCATGCTTCTCCTGCTTCTTGTATTTGAGAGTCAAATTTTCTGTTCAGCTCTGTTTTTTTTTTCATCAATAATGCTTGAAAGTGGGGGGTTGCTAGGTGACACAGTAAATAGAGCACTGGTTCTGGAATCAGGAGGAGCTGAGTTCAAATTTGGCCACAGACACTTAACACTTACTAGCTGTGTGACCTTGGGCAAGTCACTTAACCCCAACTGCCCTGCCTTCCCCCCTCCAAAATGCAAAAAAAAGAATTCTTGAAAGTTCTCTATTTCATTGAATGACTATATTTTCCCCTGAAGCATTATACTCATTTTTCCTTGGTTTTAATCCTAGCTCCTTTGACCTCTAGAATATCATATTCCAAGCCCTTTGACCCCTTAATGTAGAAGCTGCTAGATCTTGTGTTATCCTGATTGTGTTTCCACAATACTCAAATAGTTTCTTCCTCACTGTTTGTAATATTTTCTCCTTGACTTGGGGACTTTGGAATTTGGCTATAATATTCCTAGGAGTTTTCTTTTTGGGATCTTTTTCAAGAGGTGATCAGTGAATTCTTTCAATTTCTATTTTGCCCTCTGGCTCTAGAATATCAGGGCAATTTTCCTTGAGAATTTCTTGAAGGATGATTTCTAGATTCTTTTTTTTTGATCATGGGTTTCAGGTAGAACAATAATTTTTAAATTATCTCTTTTTGATCTATTTTCTATGTCAGTGGTTTTTCCAATGAGATATTTCACATTGCCTTCTATTTTTTCATTTGTTTTGATCTGTTTTATAGTATCTTGATTTCTCATAAAGTCATTAGCTTCCATTTGCTCCAATCTAATTTTGAAGGAATTATTCTCTTCAGTGAGCTTTTGAAATTCCTTTTCCATCTGGCCAGTTTGTTTTTTTAAGGCATTCTTCTCCTCATTGGCTTTTTGGGCCTGTTTTTTCATTTGAGTTAGTCTATTTTTTAACGTGTTATTTTCTTCAGTATTTTTTTATGTCTCCTTTAGCAGACTGTTGACTTGCTTTTCATGATTTTCTTGCATCATTCTCTTTTCTCTTCCCAATTTTTCCTTCACTTCTGTTACTTAATTTTCAAAATGCTTCTTGAGCTCCTCCATGGCCTGTAACCAATTCATATTTTTCTTTTGATGCAGGAGTTTTGACTTTGTTCTCTTCTTCTGGTTCCATGTTTTGATCCTTTTTGTCCCCCCAAAAGGATTCTATGGTCTGATTGCACTTCCTCTGCTTGCTCATCTTGCCAGCCAATTACTTGACTTTTGAGCTCTTTGCCATGGTAAAGTCTGCTTCCAGAGTGGAGAGAGCTATGTCCCAAATTTCTGGGGTTTTCACAGTTGCCAGATATATGAGGAGGGCACCCTCTCTATAGCCCCTACAAGCTCTGGCTCACTGGCCATACATCCCAGGACCCTCACCCGACAGCAACCCAGATCCAAGCAGGTCAAAGCAAGAGTGCTTACCCTCTGGATTGTCACTTGGTTCCCCTATAATCTGCAGGCCAGGAGCTTCAGAGGTAGCCATGTGGCAGAAGCTGTAGCTGTTATGCCTCCAACACCTCTTGCCCCAGGGGTGGGGGCTGGACCACACTCTTCTATCACTCAGTTCCAACAGAGTTCACTACTGACCATTTATTTTCTCTTTGGTGTTTATGGGTTGAAAAGTCTGGAAACTGCCACAACTGCTGGTGATGCACTCTCCTGAAGTCTGCTCTCGCCAGTCTGTGCTGCTGGTCAGGGCTGCCCTAGGTCTAGGCCTCCGTGGCTCATGTAGGACTGTGTTCGACTCCCAGTTTGGTGTGATAGACTCTTCTTGTTGGCCTACCAGGCTGCCTTCAGTGGGAGATTTGTTTCTCTCTTTCACTTTGTGGGTTCTGTAGCTCTATAATTTGTTTAATTTTTTTTTTTTTGCTGGGTTTGGAGGTGGTTGTAGCAGGAACTGAAGCAAGTTCCTGCTTTTACTCCACCATCTTGGCTCTGCTCCCCTGGAAATTCTTGAAGGATTGGGTTGTCCAGTGGTATGTTAAAGATGGAGGCAGCTGAATGGCTTAGTGGATAGAGCACTAGTCCTGGAGTCTGGAAAACCTTAATTCAAACCTGAATTCAGATGCTTACTAGCTATGTGATTGTAGAAGCAAGCACCCCAACATCCCCAGGGTGGTTGCCAACACAGGTTCTTAGATCTGCTTTTCTAAAGGAAAGCAACTCAAAATGGGTTAACAAGCTTACTTTAATCAATCAAACATATCATTTACTTAGTTCAGGGAAAAAAGATCAACATCCCGAACTTCGGAGTATACAGACAGAACTTACAAGACAGAGAAACAAACACATCAAGCAGAAAGGCTTCCAAACTATCCAACCATTACATTAATTACCAAATCATAGTTACCAGAGAGGGGAGCATCAAAAGGTTTTCAAAGCTGGGGGGCTCTCAAGGGCTGCCCAGAGTCTCATCTGGTCAAATCACACAAGACTTCTCAAAGTGAACCCCAAAGCAAAGCCTCACATCAGGGAATATAGAGCCTTCTCCAGGTTCAGAGAATATAACAACCCTCTTTGACCCACTGCCCAATCACACAGCATCTAGCTGTGGGCATTCCTGAAAACCAAACCTTCTGCCACAGGCTCCATGTGACCACATTCAGCCTATTAGGGGGCAGAGTATCTTTTCAAATCAAGGAAGGTTCTCAGAGTCTCTTTAGCCTACCAAAGGGGCAGGGAAGATCTTTAAATTTGCATTTCCATTACAGTGATCCTGCACAAGTCATGTAACCTCTATTTGCCTTAATCTACTGGATGAGGAAATGGCAAACTACTCCAGTATCTTTGCCAAGAAAACCCCATGGAGTCACAAAGAGTCAGACATGATTGAACAACTAAACAACAACCTATTAAGGATAGATGGTGTAGTGAATTGAGAACTACTCTTGAAGTCAGGAAGGCCTGAATTAAAATTCCATAAAAGGAAAGAGTATAGGGAGATTAAATTAGAAAGCAGAATGCAATAGTATATTGTTCACATAAAACACATTTAAAAGAAAGATTGACACAGAGTTTCAGTGAGGGACTGGAACATTAGAATTGAAACAGGTGTCTCCTTACCTTTTCTTGCTCTAAAAAAATAAAACCTCATCCCCCCAACCCACCCCCCCACCCCAATACATGCTGTGTCTCTATCAGAGGAATTGTTAACCATCTGTTAAAATAACCCTGTTCTTTTCCCACACATACCCATTTTCCTTTGTGAGGAAACTCAAAAACTTTCTTCTGAACACTGGCTCCAAGATCTTCAGCTATCTTAAAACAAAACAAAACAAAACAAAACAAAACAAAAACCTCCAATTCTAGAGTGGACCTGTGATCTCACTGAAGTTTCTATTTTCTACAAGTATGCAGACTGTAGTAGTTCTCATTTCCCACCTGAATATTTTCTCCTCTAGGCTCAATATACCTTATTTCTTTGACAGATACTCATATCCCATGAACTCAGCGTCCTTCTCTATTCTGGTTATATTCTTCTGGACCTTCTCTATCTTATTCATGTCTTTAAACCAGAATTCCTAGAACTAAAAACAACATTCCAAATGAGATATGTCAAGGGCAATGAGGCCATCCCTTCTCTTTCCCTGGAAGCTGGGACCTTCTTAATTCGACTCCAGATCACATTAACTTTCTTGGTTTGTCTATCACACTGATACATTCATTTTATAATCCACTGGATCCCTTAGCCATTTTCAGAATAACAGCTAATCTTATCTTCTTCCATAGTCCCTCCCATAGCCACCCAGGAGGAGGAAGAGCTGAGTGATGCCAGCAGGCTGGTGCCAAATCCAAACCTAGGCTCAGTCTGATCAATGCCACCTACCATCTGGTAGGATCATGGCCTTGCTTCTCCACCAGCCACCCTGGAGGAGGAGTAGCTACTCTAGTAGCTGAGCCTTGATGGGTTAATCTAGTTCCTCTGCAATGCATCATGGAGAATGTGAACTTCAGTTTCATCTGTCACCCAATACTACTCCTATGGCTTTTCTCATTTTTTCCATATTGATTCCCCAATTTATTAATCAGTCACCAGTCATATAATTCCAACTCCCCACTACTGATCTCTCATCTACATATTCATTAACTCTACCCCACTCATTACCCACTTCAGCATTTTCTTCCATTCCTTCCATTGTATCCTCTAGATTTCCCATTTCATAATAAACAAATTTCATTTCATCATGGACCTCTTTCTTTCACACTACTTTCATCTACTAACTGAAGACCTGGCTTAGTGACCTCAATAGCCCTAGTGATAACTTCTTTTTTTTGTCTTTATTAATTTGTTTGTTTACTCTAGTTTATAAGATTCAATTCCATAATTCCTTGAGTTTCAAATTTTCTTTCCCTCCCTGCCCTCCCCCCCCCCCCATGATGGCATAGAATCCAGTATAGGATCTGCAAATACTTTCACATTAGAGATTACTCAGGTTACAAAGGCGGATTGTACTAGATGTAATGAAAAATGGTAAAGAAGAAATAAAACCAAACAATAAAAAGAAAAAGATCAAATAGTTTGCTTCAATCAGGATTCAAACTCAGTTCTTTCTAGTTCTTTCTCTGGATGTAGACATCTCTCTCCATCATGAGTATTTTTGGTTTGACTTATATCACTGCATTTCTGAGAAGAGTCCAGTCTATCACAGTTGGTCGTCACACATATGTTGTGTCTGTGATTGTATACAAATTTCTTCTGGTTCTACTCTTCTCACTCAGCATCAGTTTGTATAAGCCTCTCCAGGTAAATATGAAGTCCATCTGCTCCTTGTTTCTTATAGCACAATAGTATCCCATTACATGCACGTACCACAACTTGTTCAGCCATTCCCCAATTGATGGGCACCCCCTTAATTTCCAACACTTTGCAGCCACAAAAAGAGCTGCTATAAATATTTTTGTACATATGGGTCTTCCTCCCACTTCTATGATCTCTTTGGGATATAATCCTAGAAGTGGTATGGCTGGGTCAAAGGGTATGAAATTATTTATAGCCCTTTGGGCTAATTCCAGATTGCTGTCCAGAATGGTTGGATTAGTTCACAACTCCACCAGCAATGCATTAGTGTTCCAATTTGCCCACATCCTCTCTAGCATTTGTCATTTTCCTGTTTTGTCATCTTAGCCAATCTGACTTGTGAGATGTGGTACCTCAGAGTTGTTTTGATTTGCATTTCTCTAATCAATAGTGATTTAGAGCATTTCTTCATATGCTTATAGAGATCTTTAATTTCTTTCTCTGAAAACTGCCTGTTCATATCCTTTGACCATTTATCAATTGGGGAATAACTTGTATTCTTATGGATTTGACTCAATTTTCTGTATATTTTAGAAATGAGTCCTTTATCAGAGACATATGTTGTAAAAATTCTTCCCCAATTTCCCACATCCCTCTTTATCTTGGTTACATTGGCTTTGTTTGTACAGAAGCTTTTTAATTTAATGTAATCAAAATTATCCATTTTGCATTTTATAATGTTCTCTAATTCTTGTTTAGTCATAAAGTCTTTCCCTTTCCACAAATATGATAGGTAAACTATTCCTTGCTTTCCAAAATGGCTTACAGTATCATCCTTTATGCCTAATGCATAAATGCACCCATTTAGACTTGATTTTGGTGTATGGTTTTAGATAATGGTCTATGCCCAATTTCTGCCATACTGTATTCCAGTTTTCTCAGCAGTTTTTGTCAAATACTGCATTCTTTTTTTTTTTTTAAAGCAATTGGGGTTAAGTAACTTGCTCAAGGTTACACGGCTAGTCATTATTTATGCGTGGGTGCTCATTTTCTGAGGCCGGATCTGATCTCGGTCATCCCAACTCCGAGGCCAGCGCTCTTACTCACTGCGCCACCTAGCCGCCCCTTTAGGGCAATTGGGGTTAAGTAACTTGCCCAAGGTTACATGGCTAGGTTTTTGTTTGTGTGGATTAAGTGTCTGAGGACGGCTCCGAACTCAGGTCCTTCTGATTCCAGGGCCGGCGCTCTATTCACTGCGCCACCTAGCCGCCCCAAATAGTGCATTCTTATCCCCAAAACTGGGGTCTTTGTGTTTATCAAACAATAGATTACTATATTCATCAATTGCTGAATCTCGTATGCCCAATTTATTCCATTGATCTACTACTCTATTCCTCAGCCAGTACCAAGTAGTTTTGATTACTGTTGCTTTATAATACAGATTAAAATCTGGTATGGCTAGTCCACCTTCCCTAGCATTTCTTTACATTAATTCTCTTGATATTCTGGACCATTTGTTCTTCCAAATAAATTTTGTTAGTATTTTTTCTAGCTCTATAAGTAGTTTTTTGGTAAATTGATTTGTATGGCACTAAATATATAATTTAGTTTGGGTAAAATTGTCATTTTATTATATTAGCTCGACCCAGCCATGGGCAATTGATATTTTTCCAATTAGATCTGACTTTATTTGTGTGAGAAGTGTTTTGTAGTTGTGATCATATAGGGGTTTGTTTTGGCAGGTAAGCTCCCAAATATTTTATAATGTCTACTGTAACTTTAAATGGGATTCCTCTTTCTATCTTTTGCTGTTAAATTTCATTAGAGATATACAAGAATGCTGAGGATTTTTTTTTTTTGATTTTTTTTTTGGAGGGCAATTGGGGCTAAGTAACTTGCCCAAGGTCACATGGCTAGGTTTTTTTTTTGTTTGTGTGTGTTAAGTGTCTGAGGCCGGACCCGAACTCAGGTCCTTCTGACTCCAGGGCCGGTGCTCTACTCACTGCACCACCTACCCGCCCCTGAATGCTGAGGATTTATGTGGATTTATTTTATATCCTGCAACTTTGCCAAATTTATTTTTTGTCTCAAGGAGTTTTTTACTTGATTCCCTAGGATTCTCTAAGTATATCATCATATCATCTGCAAAGAGTGATAGCTTGGTATCTTCTTTGCCTAATTTGATTACTTTGATTTCTTTTTCTTTTCTAATTGCTACTGATAACATTTCTAGTACCAGACTGAATAAGAGGGGTGATAGTGGACACCCTTGTTTCACTCCTGATCTTATTGGAAATGCTTCTAGCTTATCCCCATTGCTTATACTACTTGCTGATGGTTTTAAAGAGATGCTACTTATTATTTTAAGGAAGGGTCCATTTATTCCTATACTTTCTAGTATTTTTAATAGGAATGGATGTTGTATTTTGTCAAAAACCTTTTCTGCATCTGTTGAAATAATTATGTGGTTTCTGCTAGTTTTATTGTTGATATGATCAATTATACTGATGGTTTTCCTAATATTAAACCATCCTTGCATTCCTGGAATAAATCCTACCTGATCAAAGTGTATCATTCTTGTGATAAGTTGCTGTAGTCTTTTAGTTAACGTTTTATTTAAAATTTTTTATCTATACTCATGAGGGAAATTTGTCTATAATTTTCTTTCTCTGTTTTATCTCTTCCTGATTTAGATATCAGTACCATATTTGTGTCATAGAAAGAATTTGGTAGGACTCCTTCTTCACTAATTTTCCCAAATAGTTTGTAGAGTATTGGAATCAATTGTTCTTTAAATGTTTGATAGAATTCACTAGTAAACCCATCTGGCCCTGGAGATTTTTTTCCTAGGGAGTTCATTGATGGCTTGTTTGATTTCTTTTTCTGTGATGTGGTTATTTAGGTAATTCACTTCCTCTTCAGTTAATCTGGGCAACTTGTAATTTTGTAAACATTCACCCATTTCACTAAGATTGTCATATTTATGTGCATACAATTGGGAAAAATAATTCCTCATTATTTTTTAAATTTCCTCTTCATTGGAGGTAGATTCACCCTTTTCATTCTTGATACTCATAATTTGGTTTTCTTCTTTCTTTTTTTTTTTTTTTTTTTAAAGCAATTGGGGTTAAGTAACTTGCTCAAGGTTACACGGCTAGTCATTATTTATGCGTGGGTGCTCATTTTCTGAGGCCGGATCTGATCTCGGGTCATCCCAACTCCGAGGCCGGCGCTCTTACTCACTGCGCCACCTAGCCGCCCCTTTAGGGCAATTGGGGTTAAGTAACTTGCCCAAGGTTACACGGCTAGGTTTTTGTTTGTGTGGATTAAGTGTCGGAGGCCGGCTCCGAACTCAGGTCCTTCTGATTCCAGGGCCGGCGCTCTATTCACTGCGCCACCTAGCCGCCCTTCTTTCTTTTTTTTATCATATTGACTAAGGGTCTATCAATTTTGTTGATTTTTCATAAAACCAGCTCTTAGTTTTATTTATTAATTCAATAGTTTTCTTAATTTCAATTTTATTAATCTCTCCTTTGGTTTTCAATATTTCTAATTTAGTACTAAATTGGGGATTTTCAATTTGTTCTTTTTCTAGCTTTTTCAATTGCATGTCCAGTTCATTGACCTCCCTTCTCTCTGCTTTATTCAAGTATGCACTCAGGGATATAAAAGTTCCCCTAAGAACTGCCTTTAATGCATCCCACAAATTTTGGTATGTTGTCTCATTATTATCATTCTCTTGAATGAAAATTATTGATCATTTCTACAATTTCTTGTTTGACCCATCCATTCTTTAGTATTAAATTGTTTAATTTCCAATTAGTTTTTAGTCTATCTTTCCATGGCCCTTTATTGCATGTAATTTTTATTGCATCATGATCTGAGAATGATGCATTTAATATTTCTGCCTTTCTGCACTGAATTGTGAGGTTTTTATGCCCTATGGTCTATTTTTGAGTATGTACCATGCACTGCTGAGAAGAAAGTAAATTCCTTTTTATCCCCATTCAGTTTTCTCCAGAGATCCATCATATCTAGTCTATCTAAGATTCTATTCACCTCCTTAACTTCTTTCTTGTTTATTTTGAGGTTAGATTTATCAAGGTCAGAAAGGGGGAGATTAAGGTCCCCCACTAGTATAGTTTTGCTATCTATTTCTTCCTCTAATTCCTTTAACTCCTCCTCTAGGAATTTGGGTGCTATACCACTTGGTGCATTTATATTAAGTAATGATATAGTTTCATTCTCAATGGTGCCTTTTAGCAGGATATAATTTCCTTCCTTATCTCTTTTAATTAGATCTATTTTTGCTTTTGCTTTATCTGAGATAATTATTGTTACCCCTGCTTTTCTTACTTTAGCTGAGGCATAATAGATTCTACTCCAACCTTTTGCCTTTACCCTGTGGGTATCCCTTTGTTTCAAATGTGTTTCTTGTAGACAGCATATTGTAAGATTATGGTTTTTAATCCATTCTGCTATCTGCCTCTGTTTTATGGGAGAGTTCATCCCATTCACATTCACAGTAATGATGACTATCTCTCTCTTCCCCTCCATCCTATTCCCTCCCCTGTTTATGTTTTTGTTTCTTCCTTCTCCCTTCTGCTTCTTGAAGTTTTCCCTTTTGACTGCCCCCTCCCTCAGTGTTCCCACCCAGTGACCCCCCATTCTTTACCTACCCTCCCCCCTCACTACTATTTCACTCCCCTCTAATCCCCCCTTTTTTGTCTCCCCCTTACCCTCCTACTGCCTATAGAACACAATAGATTTTTATACTTATCAGAGTGTTATTCCCCCTTTGACCTGAAACCAATGAGAGTAAATTTCATACAGTGCTCCTGTCCCTCCCTCATTTTCCTCTATTTAATGAATTTTTGTGTCTTTTCATGTTAGAATCTTAAAGTTAACTGATTATGTTGATCCCTCTTTGAACCTGAACCAGTGAGAATAATGTTCAAATGATGTTCCTCTCCCTCTTTCCTTCCCCTCTACTATAGTGTGTTTTTATGTCTCTTCAAATGACATAACTTACCTTTTTCTGTCTCATCCTTTCTTTTTATCCCATTATAGTCCCTTTGACCCCCTTTATAAGGTTTTTTATCTTCAGATTAGTTCATTCATATCCACACCCTTTATCTATGTATAACCATTTTAAAGGTCATGATAATCATTTAAATTTCAATATTGACAGTTATCAGCTTCTCATATGGGGATGTGAACATTTTGCTCTTGTTGTATCCCAAGTTATGTGCATGTGTGCATGAGTGTGTATGTGTGCATGTATATATGTGTAAGTGTGTGTTTTCCTTGTTTAATTTTTTATGTCTTTCTTGGGTCTTGTAATTGGAGATCAAATTTTCCATTGAGCTCTGGCTTTTTCATCAGGAAAGTCTGGAAGTCCCTTATTTCATTAAACAACCATCTCTTTGCCTGAAAGATTATGCTCAGTTTTGCTGGGTAGTTAATCCTTGGTTGCAGTCCTAGCTCTTTTGCCCTACCAAATATCAAATTGCAATCCCTCTGATCTTTTAATGTAGAAGCTTCTAGGTCCTGTGTGATCCTGACTGTAGTTAGACTATATTTGAATTGTTTCTTTTTGGCTGCTTGCAGTATTTTTTCCTTATCCTTGTAATTCTGGAATTTGCCTACTATATTTCTTGGAGTTTTCAATTTGGGATCTCTTTCAGGAGGAGTCTGGCGAATTATCTCCATAACTATTTTATCTTCTGATTCCAAGACTTCAGGACAGTTTTCTTTGAAAATCTCTTGGAAGATGTTGTCCAGGCTGCTTTTTTCATCATGCCTTTCTGGTAGACTAATAATTCTTAAGTTATCTCTCCTGGATCTGTTTTCTAGGTCAGTTGTTTTTCCAGTGAGATATTTTATACTTTCTTCCAATTTTTCAATCTTCATGTTTTGTTTGATTGACTTGATGCATCATAGAGTTCTGAGTTTCAATTTGACTGATTCTAATATTTAGCAAATTATAGTCTTCAGTTAGTTTTTGAAGGTCCTTTTTAAGGGAGGTATTTTCTCCAATTACTTCACTCATTTTACTTTTTAAGGATTTTTTTTTCTTCAGTGAAACTTTTTTTCCAATTTGGTCACTGTAGATTTGAATTTGTCTTCTGCCTCCCTAATTTGGTCTTTAAAATCTTTCTTAAGCTCCTCTAAGAATGCTTTTTGGGCTTGAGACCAGTTCATATTCCCTTCTGTGGTCTCAGGTTTGAGTATAGAGTCCAACTTGTCCTCTGTATTTGGTTGTTCTTGATCTACATAATAAAGTTTGATTGATTTTCTTGCCTTCCCCTTCTCCTTCTCAGCTTCCTTCCTTCCCATTGTAATTTCCTATTTCCTAATTTCTCAGGCTGGGAGCTAAGGGCCTGGTTGTTGACTTTGAATGCTGTAGCCTCTGGGTTTCTAGTTTGAGGCCAAGGAAGGAGTCTCTGTTTCCCCTGAGGTATGCTGAGGCACACAGAGTAATCTGTGGAGAAGGGGTGGTCTGGCCACTTCAGATTTCTGCCTCTATACCCCAGGTCTACAGCTCAGGCAGGCTTTTGCTGGTCAGGTGAGGTGGGGCTTGTTAGGGCCCCTCCCCCTCTTCTCTTCAGACTCCTGGCTGCCTCAGTCACACCCCTTCTCAATGACTCCCAAGCCTGAGGCTATTTCGAGTATCTCAGGATTTCACTTTGGGTGGGAAAATCTTTGGGTTTTTTAGGTCAGGGAGGGGGAATCAGAGCAGCCAGCATTTACTTTGTCATCCTGGGCCCTGGATGGACAGGTAGGCAATTTCTAAATTTCCAATCTGGGGGCTGATAGCCCCAGGAGAAGCTGCTATCTCTGTTGGGGGCCCTGAACCCTCTTTTACCCAGCTCCAATGATTCCTCCTGTCCTGTTGTGAGATGGTTTTGAATTGCCCTTGGGATGGGTGAGTCTACTGCCTGGGGCTCCTTCTCTCTATGCTGTAGTCCACCCTCTAGTCCAAGCTGCTCCATAGTCCTCCTGTCCAGACCCATGTGGACTCTTTCCTGGGCTGGAATCTGTCACTCCAAAATCCGTTCAGATTCACTTTTTAATGTTTAGTGATGGGATTCACAGAGGAACTTTGAGAAGTTACTGCTTCTGTTCCACCCCCCCTAGTGAATAACTTCTGAAACTTTGAAATTTACTCAGTCAAAAATTTCCACCTAATACAAATCATGGTGGCTGTTGTATACCAACCCCCTAATTCTTTATTACTTTTTTTTTTTTTGCTTTTTTTGAGGGGCAAAGTGACTTGCCCAAGGTCACATGGCTAGTTTGTTTTTTCATGTGTGTTAATTAGTCTGAGGCCAAATTTGAACTCAGGTCCTCCTGGCTCCAGTGCTGGTGCTTTATTTAATGCACCACCTAGTCGCCCCTATTCCTCTTTTTCTAAAGGAGTTCACTACCTAACTCACCATCTTCTTCTAATTGTTATCTCAGTCTTTCATACTAGGAGACTTTGGTATTCACAATAATGTTTTTTTAACTCCTTACTCTCCCAATTTTCAGGCTCCTTATATTCCATGACCACCTACATAACATAGCACTAATAGTTATAATAAATAATATATTATTATATAACATAAACATTGTAATAAAGAAACATAATAGGCATGTTATAAATTTGTGTTATCCACCTTCAACAGGAAAGAACTCTCACTACAGTAGAACATTAATTTTATTCTCAGCCCTCACCCTCCTGGGTTGATTCCCTTTCTTACTTCTGATAGAAGGTATTCCAAAACTTCTCTTCTCCCCTCAAGCCTCCAAGAACTTCATCTCCTCACTCTTTCTCTAAGGACCTTGCCTTTTACTTTACTTAGAAAATTGAGACTATTTATCATGAGCTTCCTCTAATCTCTTCATCTCAAACACCTTTGATATCATCTCCCACTTTTTCCTCCTTTCCTCTAGTCTGACAAAGGACTCTTCTCCTTGCCAAGGTCAACTCCTCTACATTTGCTCTTTATACAGTGCCCTCTCTTCTTTTTCCAATTGATTGCTACTTTGATAACCTCTCTCTCTCTCTCTCTCTCTCTCTCTCTCTCTCTCTCTCTCTCTCTCTCTCAAATCTTTACACTCTCTCTGTACTGATTCCTTTCCTACTGTCTGTACTTTCCCCCTCAAATGAGCAATCCTCTATCTCTCTTCTCTGTGAGTCAAACTTCTAGAAAAATCCATCTAACATTCATTGATTTCGCTTCCTTTCCCCTTACTTATTCCTTAGTCTTTGGTAATCTGACTTCTGATCTCCTCTCTCCAAAGCTATCAGCTTCACATCTGGTATATGCAGTTTTAACCCTTGTTTTGTTTTCTGCAGAATTTGATGTGGTTAACCGCTCTCTTCTCCTGAGACTCTCCTCTATGGGTTTTTGTGATATTACTTTCTGCTCTCTGACTACTTCTTAATCTCCTTTACTGGCAGCATCCTTATCACATCCCCTAATTGTGGGTGTGCCCCAGTGTTCCTTCTCTACACTCTAGGGATTATAGGTTTAACTATTGTCTTTTTGCAAATGACTCATAGATCTACATATCCCATCTTATTCTTTCCCTTGAGCTTCACCATTTTGACATTTCAAACTGGATGTTCTGGAGACACTACAAAGATGGACAAAACTAAACTCATTTTTGCCCCTTTAAAACTCTGCTTCATCCAGGACCAGGTCTCAAACTATACTGTTGTTTGTTCAGTTGTTTTCAGTCATGTCTAATCCTTTATGACCTAATTTTGGTGATTTCTTGGCAAAGACAGTTGAGTTATTTGCCATTTCCTTCTCCAACTCATTTTACAGATGAGGAAACTGAGGCAAAAAGTTAAGCAACTTATCCAGGATCATACAGTGTTTGAGGCCAGATTTGAACTCAGAAAGACTTACCTTTTTAACTCCAGACCCACTACTCTATCCAATGCACCACCTAGCTGCCCCTCAAATTATATTACAAAGCAGCAATCATCAAAACTGGTATTGAATAAAAATAGAGTGGTTGGTCAATGGAATAGATTAGATACACAATATACCAAACTGGATATACAATGATAGACCTGGAGTTAGGAACATTCATCTTCCTGAGTTATACAGTTTTAACCCTGTTTGCCTCAGTTTCCTCACCTGTAAAATAAGTTGGTGAAGGAAACGGCAAACCACCCAGTATGCCTAGAAAATACCAAATAGGGATATGAAAAGTCAGACATGATTGAAAACTGAGCAACAAGAATAACAATAAAGAAGTAACCTAGTATTTAGAAACCCAAAGATCCAAAGTATTGTGGCAAGAACTCACTATTTGACAAAAACTGTTGGGAAATTTGAAAGGTAGTCTGGCAGAAACTAAGCATAGACCAATATTTCACACCACATGCCAAGAAAAGCTCAAAATGGATGCAAGATTTAGACATAAAGTGTGTTGTCATAAGCAAATTGGGGGAACATGGAAAAATTACCTGTCGGATCTATGGATAAGGGAAGAATCTATGACTAAACAAGAGATAAAATCATGTGAGGTAAAATGGATAATTTTGATTACATTAACTTAATTTAAACGTTTTTTGAACAAAACCAACACAGCCAAAATTAGAAAGAAAGGAGAACACTGGAGGGAAATTCACAAGTTGCTCTACTAAATATTTGGATAACTGTGCCAAATTTATAAAAATAATAGTCATTCCCCAATTAATTTTATGATTGTATATGAAGTATATGAAGAAGGAATCAAAGCTATCAATAGAAACATGAAAAAGTGCTCTAAATTACTAACAGAGAAATGCAAATGAAATCAACTCCGAGGAACCACCACACCCATTACATTAACTAAGATGACAGAAAAGGAAAATGATATGTGCTTTAGGGGATGTGGATAAAGGTACACTAATGTGCCATTGGTGGAGCTGTGAATTGGCCCAACCATTCTGGAGAACAATTTGGAACTATGTCTAAAGGTCTATAAAACTATATACTCAGTAATAACAATACCAGATCTATACCCCAAAGAAGTCAAAGAAAAATGAAAAGAACCTATATATACAAAATATTTATAGAAGTTTTTTTTTTTTTTGTGGTGGTTAAGAATTGGAAGCTGAAGAAAGTCTCATAAATTGGAGAATGACTGAATGAGTTGTGGTATATGATTGTAATGGAATACTGTGCTTTATTGTGCTTTAAGAACTAATGAGCAGTATTATTTGAGAAAAACCTGGTAAGTGATGAGTTGACACAAAGTGAAATGAGCAGAACTAGGAGAACATTTTACACAGTAATGGCAATATTGTAATGACCATCAACTATGAAAAGCTTAATTACTGTGATCAGTACAGTGATCCACAAGAATACCAAAGGACTTATGATGAAAAATGCTATCCCTGCCCCCCCACAGAGAAGTGCATTTTCTTTAGCTTTCTTTATTTTTCTTGCTTTTCCCCTGCAACATGGCTAATGTGGAAATATGTTTTTCATGTTTTCATATGTATATGTGAATTGTATCTTGCTTTCTTGATGGGTGGGAAAGAGACTGAAGGGAGGGAGAGAATTTGGAACTGGAAATAAAAAATTAAAACAAACTATCAAATGTCATTGTTTCTGTCAAAGGCATTACCATTCTTCCAATATGCCCAGTTTATTATCTTAGAATTATCTTGGACTCCACTTATTCTTCACCCTACATATTATATCAACTGACAAATCTTGCTGTTTTGATCTTAACCCGTCCTTATCTCTACTCATAGGGCTATTACTTTAGTTCAAGCCCTCATAATTTCTCACCTTGATTATTGCAATAGCTTCCTGAATTGTTTCTCTGTCCCAATATTCTTATCACATCAATATACACTACATAATGCTGCCAAAGTGATTTTCCTTAAATGCAGGTCTGATCATGTCACTTCCCTACTTAATTGATTCCAGGGGCTCCCTGTCATTTCTAGGACAAAATATAGAGTCTTTCATGTAGATTTTAAAGCTCTTCACAACCTGGCCCTAACCTATCTTAAAAGCTTTCCTTGAACATTACTCCTCATCCCGTACTCTGATATCCATCCAAATGAGCCTTCCATCTTCCTCACACAGGGCAGTCTATCTTCCATTTCTGTGCACTGGTCATCTCCTCTTCCTGGGATATACTCCCTCCTTTTTTCTACTTCTTCCAATCACTCTTTTCCTTCAAGATTCAGCTCAGATACTACCTTCTACATGAAGTATTTTCAGATTGCTTTGGCTGCTGGAGAATGCTTTCCCCTCCAAACTACCTTGGATAGATGTACTTTGCATTTATTTTTATTTTTTCTCTTTATATTTATTCTGCTTATGCATATATGTATATATGTATATATATAAATATATGTTTGTTGTCTTTCCTATTAAAGTAAAAACTCTTTGCAAGTTAGGATTGTCTCATTGCATTTGTATCCTTAGTCCTAGAATGGTGCCTGTTAGATACATTTATCGTTATTTTCCAGTCTTTTCACTTGTATCTGATTCTTCATGACTCCATTTGGGGTTTTCTTGGCAAAAGATACTAGAGTGGTTTGCCATTTCCTTCTCCAACTCATTTTACAGATGAAGAACTGAGGCAAACTGGATTGAGTGACTTGCCCAGGGTCACACAGTTAGGAAGTGTCTGACCCCAGATTTGAACTCAGGGAGATGAGTCCTCTTGATTTCAAGCCTATTACTTTATCCACTGTGCCACCTAGCTTCTCCAGATACAAAATAGGTGCTTATTTAATACCTGATAATTAGTTGAGTACGCATAGTAGAAGCTTAATTAATACTTGGTGATTGAGCGATTGATCTATTTGTGAAGTTCATTTTTTGGTACCCAATTGCTTTTATCCCTGTAGAATTTCCTATTATTAGGTTAAGCTCAAAAAATGCTTTTGAAACTTGATTCCATCATCCAGTGTCTCAGATATCCTGCCAAGCTTTTTTTGGTCTCGAGATCTGATAAGCATATCATCTTATTACTATTCAAGTTACTGATAAAGATTTTAAAAAGCACAAAACCAAGTAAAGATCCCTTGGGTTATTCCACTAGACACTTCCTGTCATATTGTCTTTGACCCATTAACAACTATTGTTTGAATCTGGCAATCTGACCTGCTCTGAATAGTATGAGATTCTTTATCAAAAACTTTGCCAAAATCTAGGTAAATCATATCCCTAGCATTTCTCTAACCTTTTAGTTCAGTAATCCTGTTAAAAAGGGGGAATTCAGTTAGTTTGGCATGATTTGTTCTTGATGAAACCATACTGGCTCTTCTTAATAACCACTTCCCTTTCTAGATGTTCACCAACCATCTCATTAGTGATCCATTCTAGAAATTTCCCAGGAATTAAAATCAAGCTCACTGGCAAACTTACTATAGTTTAAAGACTGTTCTTTCTCTTTCTTTTTTTAATTTGGGACCACATTTGTCCTTCCCAGACCTTGTGGTACTTCTCCCATTTTCCATGATCTTTTAAATATTTCTGAAAGTGATTCAGCTATCACATTCGCCAGTTCTTTAATAATAATAATGATGGTGATAGCTAACATTTATATAGTGCTTTCAATGTGCCAGGCACTGTGCTAGGTGCTTTATAATTATTATCTCAGTTGGTCATTGAGACAACCCTGGAAAGTAGGTTTGCTATTATTATGCTTATTTGAGGGATGAGAAAAATGAGGCACACAGCTAATTTGAATTCAAGTCTTCTTGACTCTAGGCCCAGCAGTCTATCCACTATGCCACCTACCTGCATTCAAGTTCATCTGGACCTGGTTATTTGAATTCATCAAAATCAATGAGATACTATCTCTTTATTTTTGTTAGGTCACAAATTACAATTAGTCATTTTTACTGTGTTATTCCCAATTTAAAGGCCATTCTCCTTTATATATGGAAGGTACATGTCACTTCAAAGTCCTTTTCATAAAGTACACTTAATGATGAAAAAGGCAGAAAAAGTGTTTCTGTGTAAAAGAGGAAAGATCAATATTATCAAAAGATATAAGATGTTGTTATTGTTATAGCTTAACATTTTGATACCTAATATGAATAGAAAAAGAACTCAATTTTAACATACACTGCTAACTGAATCAAATAAGATTCAGACAGTTTTGGAAAAAAATAATTTGTGGTATAGACTTGAGGACTTGAATCTCTTTGTCAGCAAGGTGGAATGGTGGTGGTTGTTTGTACTTTGTGCTTGAAGAAGACCATAATGACATCATGATGTCAGAGTTTGCATGAAGCCTTCTGATTTGCTGGTAAATTGGATTTAAGTGAGGTAAAGTTGCTAAAAGTCATCGTAACAGTGATGGTAATTTGAAGATCTTCCATGCGCCTTGTATTGGCAAGCAAACAGGTACTTAGCACCTTGCTTCAAGTTCATGATAGTATCAAGTATTAAGTTCCAGCACTTATGAATCTCACAGTGGGAGTGCTGATGTAACAGGAAGGGGAGGAACAGGGAGGAGCTAATACAATATATAAGGAAAAGCCCAAGCTAGAGCACAAGAACTTCTTCTGAGAACTGAATTGAGAACTTCTGAGAGCTAGCCACGTCCAGCGATGAGAATTGCTGAGAAAGAGAACTGCTAGGATCCTGAGAACTTCTGAGAACTGAGAAAGAACTGAGAAATGAGAAGAGAGGAGAACTGGAAGGAAGCATGACTGTGGCACTGGAACTTTATCTGTTTTGATGTAACTTTGTCAGTCTTGTCTGCTGATAGAGGACGTTGCTGTTGTTACAGAAGCCCTGGGACTTTATTGCTGGTTCAGAAGCCCTGAAAGAGTATTTTTTTGTTGTATGTTTAGAGAAATCCTGGAGGAGGTTCTTACTGATGTTTTCAGAGGTCCTGGGACTATACTGATGATTGTCAGACCTTGTTGTTAGGTCTAGGTTGATTTCACAGGCAGAACGTGAATTGATGATGGTGCTAGCAATGTGTATAAATGTTATTGTGGATTTGTTAAGCTTTGTATTCCCAGGAACAGAAACTGTGAAGGACTTGAGGTGGAATAGACACTGTGAGCTTCGGTATGGAACAGGAACTGCACAAGGAGCTGGACAAAGAACTGAGAGTTCTCTGTCTTTGAACTCAGGTTGGATAGATTTGGGTAGGAGCTGGGACCATGGAAGAGGAACCATAGAAACTGAGAGCCTGCCTCGAGTCAAGATGAAAAGACCTCTCCTTGGGTATTTAATGCAAACTGAGAAGATCATGATTTACTGTGGCCTAGGAGCAGAGAACTTTGACCTTTACATTTAGATGATTGAGTTAAGGACTTTTACAATTAAGAAGAAAGAAGACTTTTTGATTGAAGAGATTAAGACAATGTGACCTAGGAGTGGAGAACTTTGACCTTTATATTTTGTGATTGAATTAAGGACTTACTAAATGATTGAGTTACTAAATTAATGTACATTGTTTAAAACTATGTGATCACTTTGGTGAAAACTATGTGGCCATTTTAGTGATAAGTTGTTATACCATAATATTGTGAATGCTGTACTTTGATTTCTGTTAATGTTTTGTCTTAGTTTGTTATGGACTAGATAGAGAGTTCACTATACCTTGTAATCAGAACTTTAAAGCTGTCCTCTGGAAAGCTGCTCATGCTTGGCTTTACAGTCATCAGCTTCACCCTTTCTTCCAATCATTAGAGTCCATTGAAACAAAATGTTCACATCTGCCTGTTCTACCAGGGAAGTCCTCACATGCTTGGGGTAGCCACTCACCCCCCCCCCCCGCCCCCCATGAGAACTTACCTTCAGCTTGGTTTAATCCTTCTGTGGGAGTCAGTTTTCCTGGGGTGTAACCACTGAATGCTACAGCTTAATGGAGCCACAGGTGAGAGCTGGGGGGCAGGTAGGCACCAAAGATGGATAAGAAACCCTGAAAAGGGCTCAGTAGCTCTCACACCTGAGGTGTTAGCGCTCTCTGAACACTCCATAAACCCCATTTAACATTATAAAAAGACTGACAATAAAATGATATTTTATTTATTAAAAACTTGAGAAATATGACTGTAAAGAAAAGCAATTTCAAGGACACCAAAGAAACAGACTACCAAAATGCCCCCAAAGAAACTCATTATCTTTCTCTCAAAATCCTACCTTCTTCCTAACTTTCCTGTTACTATTGGTATAACCATTCTCCTAGTCACCTGGGCTCACAACCTAAGTGTTATCCTCAACTCCTTACTATCGCCCACCTCCACATCCTGTCAAGTACTGTTGTTTCCTATACAATCCCTTCTATTATCTAACATGGCCACCACCCTGGTTCAGGCCCCCCTCATTTCACACCTGGACCATTGCAGTAGTCTGTTGGTTGGTCTCCTTGACTCAAGTCTCTCCCCACTCCAGTATGTCCTCCATTCAGACCTCAAATTAAGCTCTAAAACTCATCTGTGACCATGTCATTCTTCCCCACTCTAGTGACTATAACCTCTAGGAGCAAATATAAACTACCCTTTGGGATTTTTTGAAGTATTTAGTATTTATTTTCCCCTAGTTATATATAAAAACAATTTTTAAAAAGGTTTAGGATTCCAAATGTCTGCCTTCCTCCCTCCCTGCACCCCCTCATTGAGAAGGCGAGCAATTTGATATAGGTTATGCATAGGGACTCATGCAAAACATTTCCATATTAGTCATGTTATGAAAGAAAACATAGACCAAAAGAAAAAAAAACCCTCAAGAAAAATAAAGGAAGTAATAAAAAGTATGCTTCAATCTGTATTCAGACACCATCAGTTCTTTTTTGGAAGGTGGATAGAATTTTTCATCGTAAGTCCTTCAGAGTTGTCTTGTATCATTATATTGCTGAGAATAATTAAGTCATTCACAGCTGCTTATCTTACAATATTGCTGTTAATTTGTACCTAATAAATTTCACTTTGCATCAGCTCATGTAAGTCTTTCCAGGTTTTTTTGAGAGCATCTTGCTCATCATTTCTTATAGCACAATAGTATTCTATCATAATCACATACCACAATCTGTTCAGTCATTCCCGAATTGATGGGCATCAATTTCCAATTCTTTGCCACCAGGAAAGGGCTGCTGTAAATGTTTTTGTACATATACATTATTTTCCTTTTTAAAAAATCTCTTTTGATCTAGTAGTGGTATTGGTAGGTCAAATGTGCACAGTTTTATAGCCCTTTGGGTATAGTTTCAAATTGCTTTACAGAATTGTTGAATAACAGTGCACAAATATCTCATTTTTCTCACATCCCCTCCAACATTTGTAATTTTCATTTTCTGTCCTATTAGCCAATCTAATAGGCATGAGATAGTATTTCAGAATTGTTTTAATTTGCATTTCTCCAATCAATAGTAAGTAAGAATATTCTTCATATGGCTATAGATACCTTTGATTACTTCCTCTGAAAACTGTTCCTATCTTTTGATAATTTTTCAGCTGGAGAATGGCTGTTATTTTTTTTTTTTATGAATTTGACTCAGTCCTTTATATATTTGAGAAATGAGACCTTTATCAGATTGAATGAGATCTTTATCAGGTTGAATTTATCAGAGAAACTTGCTTCAATTTTTTTTCACAGTTAATATTGTTAGCTGTATTTCCCTTCATCCTATTTCTTCCCCTCCCCTGTTTATTCATATTCTCTCTCTTCTTTCACCCTATCCCTCTTCACAAGGGTTTTGCTTCTGACTACTCCTTCTTCCCCCAATCTGTCCTCCCTTTCATCCTGCCCCTTTCTTTTATCCCTTTCCTCTTTTATCCCTCTTTCCTTTAAGGTAAGATATTACCTTATTCTATTACCAATTGAGTGTGTATGTTATTCTCTCTTTGAGCCAATTCTCATGAGAGTAAGGTTCACTCACTCCCCTATCACCTCTCCCCTTACCCCCTCTACTGTAAAAACTTTTTTTCACCTCTTTTATGTGAGATAATTTGCCCCATTCTACCTTGCCCTGTCCTTTCCCCCCAGTACATTCCTCTTTCACACATTAATTTTATTGTTTTAGATATCATCCCTTCATATTCAGTTCACACTTGTTCTTTCCATATATACTCCTTCTAACTGCCCTAATAATGAATGAATAATGAATGAAAGTTCTTATGAGTTACAGATATCATGTAGGATGTATCCTTCCCATGTAGAAATGTAAACAATTTAACTTTATCAAGTCCCTTATGATTTCCTTTTCTCATTTACCTTTTTATGCTTCTTTTGACTCTTGTATTTGAAAATCACATTTTCTATTCAGCTCTGGTATTTTCATCAAGAATGCTAGAAAGTACTCTATTTCATTTAATGTTCATTTGCCCCCCTGAATGATTATACTCAGTTTTGCTGGGTAGGTGATTCTTGGTTGTAATCTTAGCTCCTTTGCCTTCCAGAATGTCATGTTCTAAGTCCTTCAAATCATTTAATGTAGAAGCAGCTAAATCTTGTGTTATCCTGACTATGGCTCTGTAGTACTAGAATTATTTCTTTCTAGCTGCTTGCAATATTTTCTTCTTGACCAGGTTGCTCTGGAATTTGGCTGTAATATTCCTGGGAGTTTTCATTTGGGGATCTCTTTCAGGAGGTGATTGCTGGATTCTTTTAATTTCTATTTTACCCTCTGGTTCTAGAATATCAGGACACTTTTGTTGATAATTTCTGGAAAGGTGATGTCTAGGCTCTCCTGGATCTATTTTTCAGGTCAGTTGTTTTTCCAATGAGATATTTCACACTGTCTTCTATTTTTTCATTCTTTTTGTTTTGTTTTGTTTTGTTGTTTTTTGATTTCTTGTAAAGTCATTAACTTCTCTTTGTTCAATTATAATTTTTAAGGAATTATTTTCTTCATTGAGCTTTTGGACTCCCTTTCCCATTTGGTCAATTCTTCTTTTTAAGGAGCTTTTTATCAGTGAATTTTTGTGTCTCTTTTTCCATTTGGCCAAATTCACTTTTTAAAGGCATTCTTCTCCTCATTGGTTTTTTGGACCTCTTTTATCATGTGGCCTAGTCTGTTTTTAAGGTGTTATTTTCTTCAGTGTTGTGTGTGTGTGTGTGTGTGTGTGTGTGTGTGTGTGTCTCCTTTACCAAGCTGTTGACTTGTTTTTCGTGATTTTCTTACATCATTCCCATTTCTTTTCCCAATTTTTCCTCTATCTTTCTTACTTGATTTTCAAAATCCTTTTTGAGCTGAGACCAATTCATATTTTTCTTGGAGGTTTTGGATTTAGGAAATTTGATTTTGTTATTTTCTTCTGAGTGTGTGTTTTGATCTTCCTTGTCACCATATTAACTTTCTTTGGTCAAATTTTTTTTCTGTTGTTTACTCATTTTCCCAGTATATTTCTTGACTTTAATTTTATTCTTAACTTTAATTCTATACTAAAGTAGGCCTCAGCTTCCATAGTGGAGGGTGCACTGTCCCAAGCTTTAGGGGTTTTGTGCAGCTGTTTTCAGATATACTTTTAAGGACCTGTAAGTTTTCAGTTTTTCCAAAGTGGTATGACCTAAGTTTACTACTCTCTTGGCATGCACTGTTGTCTGTGAGTGATCACATGCATTCTTTTCTGCCCTAGAACTGTGAGAAAGGTCCTTGCTCCACTGGGGCCATAAAATCTGGTGTGCTAGTGCTCCTCCTTGCCCTGGGACTGTCACCTAAGACTGCAACCCAGATCTGAGTATGGGCAAAGCAACAGACTCCTGCCTCAGTGCTAGCAAAAAGATTCCTGTAATATCCTTCTAACCAGTCATTTGACCCCCTTACAATCTGTGGGCTAAGAAACCTGGAAGCAGCCAGTTCTGCTGCAAATTCAGTGACTCCCAAGGTCTGATTCTGGTTTGCTAGGGCTAAGTCTGTGCTGGTGTGGCCTGTACTAGACTGTGATCCACTCTTACCTAAGTGTGACAGACCTTTCCTGCTAACCTTCTAAACTGTCTTTGGCTGGAAAAGTATTTTGCCTCATCCTTTCATGGCTTCTACTGGTCCAGGAATTGTTTTATGGCATTATTTAAAGGTGTTCATAGGAGTCTTGGGAGAGCTCAGACAAGTTCCTAACTTTTCTCTACCATCTTGACTCTGTCCTCCCTCTGCCTCTCTTTCCCATACCCCAAACCCTACTTTGGGCTTTTAAAGTCCTTCATAAACTGGCTTCTTAATATGGTGCCAATTTTCTTATACCTTCCTCCCCACTGCAGACTCTTACCATGACACTAGCCTCCTTCTTGTTTCTCACACAGGATATATTACACTTCCTGACTCCAGACATTTTCACTGACTAGAATTCACTGACTAGCCATTGACTAGCAAGTAGCTAGAGCTAGAATGCTCTTGAGACTTCTTCATCTCCATGGTCTCATTTCTCTGGCTTTCTTTAAGTCTCAGTTAAAATCCCACCTTCTACAGGAAGCCTTCCCCAATGCCCCTTAATTCTAGTTCTTTCCCTCTATGGATTAGTTCCAATTTATCCTGTCTATTTCCTCTCAAAAGAGTTACCAGTAGAATTCTGAGAAAGTCTGAATAGAACTGTGGTAGTGAGAGTTTCTGCCTTGTGTGCTTGGATCTGCTAGTGTAAGAGCTGTTTGGAAGAACAAGGCTAATTTAGATAGAAGTGGAGTTCTTGTTGGAAAATTCACCAGAACTATATCCAAGTTAACTTTGTAGGGGTCCATAGAAAAGGAAATGTTGTCTTTATATACCAATTTAGCCATATTACAGAGAAAAAAGGAAACAAAATATATATTCAACATCTCTGTCTTTCTATCTCTGTCTGTCTCTCTCACTCTCTCTGTCTCTCCCCATTAGCATTGTCTCATTCTAAGCAAAGGTCCTCTCTCTTCTTCAATCCTCCATTTGCTTCTGATATAGCTTGAAAATTAAACAAAGTCTCTTCTTGTCCTTAACTATGCTTACTAGCTTTATTTCATTCTGAGGTTTAGCATTGCTCATATTATTATTATTATTATTATTTTTACAGCAGTGTACTATGTTCCTATATTGATTCTGTCCTTGTTTTCATCTTCTGTATTTCTTTCTTTTTTTTTCTGGGGGGGCAATTGGGATTAAGTGACTTGCCCAAGGTCACATGGCTAGTAAGTGTTAAGTGTCTGAGGCCAGATCTGAACTCAGGTCCTCTTGACTCCAGGGCTAGTGCTCTATTCACTGTGCCACCTAGCCGCCCCTCTGTATTTCTTTTTTAAAAAATCAAACTTGGTCGGTTAATTTCCTGTATATTTAATCCACATATGGCAAATTTCAGGCAAATTTTATTTTTCCTTCCTCATTGGAATTGTTTCTTTTTTGTCTTCAGAGTTTCATTCTTAAATATCTTTCACCCCTCTGTGATTGATTTCCCCTGAAGCATTTTAGTTTTTAGGATTCTATTTATCTTTCCCCTGAACTATTCACAATTTTCTTTCCCTAAATCTAAGGTATGTGTCAGACTATGCCCCAATTCCCTGTCTTTTATCACAGACTCAAGAATGCAGTGCTCATTTCATATCAAGGTTCCCATTATTTCTATCTTACCAATAAGTTCCTCCTTGTTAGTGATAAGCATTTCCAGAGCAGAATTTTTGAAAGTTGAAACTACAAGATAAGAAATTATTAGCTACTAATTATGGGAGAACTCCAGAAGATGTCTGGATAATTTACCATTACTATGTCATTCTTTGGATTGTGTTATAAGTCAACTCTTTAGGTGAATGATTTCTGCCTAAACCTATAGGCATCTTTAATATCCTGATCTTCCTGGATATACTACAATACTAAACAAGGCACTTGAGAAAGCATACTGCTTTATAATTTATATAAAATTATGATGAGAATAATCTATACATTCATTAAGGGCATCCTTCACAATGGTATTAACAACCAGCAAGCAGGCTATCACAAGGAATCCTCTAGCTAGATAGTGCAGTGGATATAGTGATAAGCCTGAAGTCAGGAAAGCCTGAATTCACAGCCTACCTTAGGCACTAACTATGCAGCTTTGGGCAAGTCATTTAAACCTTTGCCTCAGTTTCCTATATGTAAAATGGGGATAATAATAACACCTAACTCCCAGGATTTTTGTGAGGATCAAATGATAGAATTATTATGAAGCACTTAGCACAGTTCCTGGCTCATAGCGAGTGCTATATAAATGTTAGCTATTATTTATTACTATCATTATTGACCATATTTTTTCTTATAGGGGAACATTGATCAAGAGAGTCTCTGATTAATTTGATGAATTCCTTAATCAATTTGTTGAGATTAGAGGGCATGATCCTTTATTGGAGACATTTAGATGGCACATTTCCATTGAATATGAACATATTCATAGGCACCATATTGTTTGAGTTTCAGAGACAGGAGCTACTTCCAATTACTGATTGGCTGAGAATTAGCTACCTTTATGGTCTATATAAGTGGGCTGATCAATCTCTTGTGAACTTTTTCCTTTTCTTTTCCCTTTGTGTTTTCTTTTTGAATATAGAAAGTTGTATATGAGGAGGTTTTTCTTCCTCCCTCTTTTTTTGGTAGGCAATCAGGATTAAGTGACTTGTCTTGTAATTGATTTACAGCTAGTAAGTGTTTGACTCTGGATTTAAACTCAGGTCCTCTTGACTCCAGGGCCAGTGCTTTATCCACTGCACTGCCTAGAGCCAGTGATGGTGATTTGTATGAAAAGCACATGGTAAATATGTGTCTGTATACAGCTTGAGAGGAAATATATTGAAAGTGGGCTTTCCCAATTTAATGGATGGGGGTAATGGGGCCTTCAGAGGTCCCCTACAAAAGAACATAGCAGAAGTAGATATGTTTATACTTACTTTGAGAGGGAAGTCCTAGCATTAAGAAGTGTTTCATGGGTAATCCAAACTTTAAAATTTCTTGAGTTTGAAAATTTGGACCCTGGACCTTCTAGATAGACAAAATTTCCTAATGTTTTGAGATCTTTAGGAGAAAAAAAAGATATTCCTTATAGTTCCTGAACAGTGTTCCACTTGGGCAGCAAGGCAAGTAAGTTACTTGAATACTACAGATCTGATAGAAAGGGAATTGATTGCTTATTCAGCAGTTCTCAAAGTATGTTTAATTTTTGGAGAGAGTCTAAACTACAGGATAATCATATGAATTTGGAAGTGACTTCATAAGACCCTATAGGAAGGAAGGATTACCCTGGTATATCAGGTGGTGTCTTAATAGCAATCTCAACTTTGTTTTTCTTTTTTTTCTTTTTTTAAAGCAATTGGGGTTAAGTAACTTGCTCAAGGTTACACGGCTAGTCATTATTTATGCGTGGGTGCTCATTTTCTGAGGCCGGATCTGATCTCGGGTCATCCCAACTCCGAGGCCAGCGCTCTTACTCACTGCGCCACCTAGCCGCCCCTTTAGGGCAATTGGGGTTAAGTAACTTGCCCAAGGTTACATGGCTAGGTTTTTGTTTGTATGGATTAAGTGTCAGAGGCCGGCTCCGAATTTAGGTCCTTCTGACTCCAGGGCCGGCGCTCTATTCACTGCGCCACCTAGCCGCCCCTCAAGTTCATTTTTCTACTGGAGAGAGGGTGGAGTGATTTGAGTGCTTTATGTGTTTTCTGTATCAGATATTTATGAATTCCTCTGAGTATTCTACATCTTATACACTTTATGTGGGGTGAAATAAAGTCTGCCCTATACAAGATGCAGTTTTATAGTCCCTTGTTTACAGGACCTGGGGACCCTGTCACCCACATTTGGGGAACTTGCTCTACAAGTTATACCATGAATGGCAAGAGATTTTCCTGGAGCCTCTCCAAGTGGGGGCAATGAGAAAGAAAATGACCTCTTTAGATCAGGGAGCTAGGATCCAACCTAATATGTGTAGGACTAGATTCTTGAAGGACTCTGGTTCACAAGTTGCACATCATACAATTGACTGAATGATGTAGCAAATACAAGATCCAACTGTTCTTATTCGTTGACTATACAAAAGCATTTGATTCAACAGCAAAATAATACTTTAAAGTTTTTTTGCCCCAGCAAGATAGGGGGATGTAGGTAACAAAGCTGAAAGAATGCTTCCACTCAGGGATTTTGTAGTTTATTGGGGAATACAATATGTACATGGATAAGTAGATTTCAGAAAGGGATTCTCAAACTTTTCTTGTTGTTAAATTGTTTTAGTCCTATCCTACTCTCTATGACCCTGTTTGGGGTTTTCTTGGTAAAGATGGTTTGTCACTTCCTTCTCTAGCTCATTTCACAGATGAGAAACTGAGGTAAACAGGCTTAAGTGACTTGCCCAGGGTCACACAGCTAGGTGTCTGAGGCCAGATTTGAATTCAGGTCTTCCTGACTCCATGGTTGGCATCTTTTCCATTGTGCTACCCAGTTGTTCTTATCACATATACAAATGATATAAAGTAATTTCACATATTAACTGGTGACATCAGTGAGTCCTTATTTACGGGTTGGCATCAGAGCTGTGTTTCAAAGAAAACTAGGTATTCTAAGGAGGAAATGAATTCTAGATTATGGAATTGGGTGAGTGAATGTTGCACATGGTGAACAGAGGGAACTGGAGATGTATGTGGGAATAGTATAGTCATGGGTTTTCAGTTATAGGCTGATCTTAGTATAGTAAAAAACGTGGTGAATTTGTAGTCAAGACAATAGTTCAAATCCTGATTCTGCTGCTTGCTTCTTATGTGATTTTGGGCAAGTCAATTAAAATTTCTGGGCCTTGGTTTTCTCATCTGTAAAGTAAAAAGGCAGGACCAGGTGACATCCTATGTCCTCCCCAGCTCTAAATTTATAATCCTATAATTTTATAATTAATCCAAAAGGCAGTAAGTAGTCATTGAAAATTTTTTTTAGCTCATTTACATTTCTCTTTTGCTGTGACTTAAGTACATTTAAGAAATGCATTTGTCTTTCAGAGGCTCTGGCAATACCTTTCACTAATTTTATATTTGAGTTTTCTGTTTTCCTTGTATGTAATCGATTTGTATTATAACCTTAAAGAGTCTTTTATTTATTTGCAGTACAATACTTTTATTACTACTTTTAACAAATTTACTTTAAACTATTGCTAAGGTTCTCTATCTCCTTTTTTTTGAAAGAGGAACCAAATTTCCTGAGTTAAGGAAGATCTAACTATCCAACTTTGTGATTTATGACTCTCTTAGTCTCATCTGTTTACTCTGTATGCAGCCAGTTCACCTTGGTTTTAGAGAAATGTAAATGTAGCAAGAAAGGGAAATATTTAAAAGTCAGAGGAAGGAAGATGTTGGAGTGCGGTCAGTTGTTAGGATGATTTAGGAAAACAGTAGATTATCAACATTTGAGAGAAAGGTTGCTTAAAATGAGAAGAGCAGTGGGAAAAGGATTAATTCAAGAAAGGATTAGGAGGAACAATCTGTGCAAAGCTTTGATGGTTTTGGGCTCAGTCAGTCATAATTGAAACTTGCTCCTATCCAAGAACTGTCCTGACCCTTTACAGTTTGTAAGATGCGATGGATTCGCAGCCCAAAGTGGTGTGGCCAGAGGCCATTGGTCTTGGGATAGAATCTTGCCAGATGGTGTTATGTGGAAAGATTGAGTGCCAAGTTGGCCAGACACTGGGCTCTAATGCTATGTAATGATGGGTGCTTAACAAGATGAAGTGACACACGGACATCCACTTAACTGCTGATTCTAGCTCTTTGAGCCCTATTATCATCCTTATGACACTTTGTAAAAGGTAAATTTAACAAAAAAGCTTTGGATTAGTTAATGTTTTTGTTTTCAGTTATTAGAATACTTCCTTTCCTTCTTTACTAGTTTAGGTTAAGGCCCGCCATGGTATCATCTGGGATATATTCCCTAATGATGACAAACTATTTTCCAAAGAGTCAGAAGGTTTTACTTAGCACTAAAGGTAGAAAGGTGGTAGTGGTGGTGTAGAAAACCAACAGCAATCAGGAAGCTATTTTTATGGCATTTAAGAGCCTTCCTTGAAAAAATAAAGCCTCTTTGGGATATTTTTTATGACTGGGACTAAATTTTACTTGACTAATCAAATATTTCCAAAGGAAAATTATGCCCAATGAGTTATCTTAAAGAGGCCTTTGTATATCAGGTCACTTGTCACCAACTATGAGTGAATTTTTGGCGTATTATGATAGGTAATGATCTGCTTGGCTCCTGTAACTTCTGCTTACTAGTTTTCATTGAGATTTCAAGGATAGTAGGTGAGAGATTCAAGGATTTTGAGAAAAATTTGCAGTAGTAATTAGATGTTACCATGATAAAACTAGGTCCAATTTATTGATTCTTTAGAAGTTCATCACTGTGGACATTCATTCACATAGGACTAGGTTTGTTTCAATAAGAATATACAATATTGGGAAAATGACTCTTTTTGACAACTAATACTAGAAAACTGTAAAGAAGTTTGTCTGAAATTAGATTTTGATCACTATCTTATACCATATGCCCAAGTAAATTCAAAATGGATATGCAATCTGAATATTTGAAAATTAGAAGAAAGTGAGATCAGATAACTTTAACAGCTATGGTTAAGAGGAGAATTCTGAGTTGAGTAAATTATCATAAATGATCAAATAGATAATTTTGACTATGTACATTCAAAAGCTTTTATATAAATAAAATCAACAAAGGCAAAATTAAAACAGCAATTGGAAAACTCTCTCTCTCTCTCTCTCTCTCTCTCTCTCTCTCTCTCTCTCTCTCTCTATATATATATATATATATTTAGCAAATATCACTTATAAAAGTCTCCTATGCAAATGTAGCACTGCTTCTCCAGCTATAACTTTCTTGAGTTGATGTGCTCATTTAGGTCTTATGAACATATGTGTACTGAAACCAGCTCAAACTGGTTACTGAGAGTTAATTGTTAAATTTTAGCATGAGAAATCAGCAAACATACCCCATCAAGCCTTGAGTAATTGTTTTGTTAATTATCTAGACTAGACACTAGAGAGCAATAGAGAAAATGTTAGTAATGCAGATTAAACTTAAAAGTGTGTCATACAAACTTTTTTCATTTCTGGAGAGTCAGTTGTTAAAAATTTACCAGGACACCTTTGAATGGAAAGATTCCACCATGTAAATCTCTTTGAGTATGTAGGGTTACATTCACATATGGGATAGTTGTTAGCCTGTGCCAAATACTGTAGTTGGGGCTCCCAAATATATTTCATCCAACATGACCCTCAGCTAAGCCTGCAGAGGCTGGGGCAGCTAAAAATTTACTTCCGACTGACTTATTCAGATGATAGTGGTAACACCATAGTCTCAAGCTGGTTAGGGGTAAGTGAAGTATCTCTTGCAATGTTCATGTATAAACAATAGTGATGAATCTAAAGGAGACACCCATGTAATCTAGACACATGGGGCAAGAAGGGCCCTCATAGCCACTGGTCACAGAAGACCTTTTCTCCTTTCATAGAGTCCTCATGTAGCTCCCCCAGGAGGCTTTTCTCTGTTGGTAAAGCCTTTCAGTAGGACTCTAAGGAGCCATGCCTTTGAATCCATGGCTTACATTTTTCTCTACTCCTTAGGCAGATGACATGATTGTTTCCACTTCCAGGACTCAAAAGATCTTCAGACCTTTTGGAATGCACAATATTACCTGAACACTTTCCATTTCAGATCTAAGATCAGGAAAGAACAAATTTAAAATAAATAAACAAACCCATGCATTCCTAGTGCCCAGGTGGGGCGAGAGGCAGCTGATCCTCTACCACTCAGTTCAAAACAGGCTTTATGATTCAAGGCCAAAGGGAAGAGAGAGAACAGAGGGGCAGATCACCCTGTTGTATATTTCCTGAATGATTCCATCTAGAATCCAGTTGACTCTTCTTTATGTCCCATTATAAAGACATGAGTCATCTATCACTAGAAGTAGATTTCCCTCAACTTTCCACAAGAATTGGGTAGGCTGGGGTGGGGAAGCTCTATTTAGGCATGACCTATGCAATGCAAAAGAAGGTTCTGTTACACAAAAATAAACAGGAAGTTACACAAATATGTAATACTGAAAGTCAGTCCTCACAGGTCAAAGGGAAAGAAAGTTTGTTTAAAAATTACAAACTAACATGAAAACATGACCCAGATCACTGGATATTTCTGAGATTTCTCTTCATACCAAGAAAATTGGCAAAATTGGCAAAATTGACAAAATATGGTATGGTAGTAGGAATATGTACCAGAGTGCCCTGATATGAATAGGCAAGTTATTTTCCTTAAACCTATCTTTGGCTCAGGGGACTAAGACTCAGGTAACTTCCTGGATAACTGAATAGAGAAAAATCAAGAAAAGCTCTATGTGGGTCTTGACGCTTCAGATTGATAGACTAGAAATATGACCAATACTATGAAACTGTGTTCATCTGAATCAATTGTGTCCTTAGATGAAAAATTTTTCTCTACTCTGAATGTTCTTTTCCTTCTATGGTTAACTGATTATGACTATCTTATTTCATTCTAATCTCCTACCCAAGGTACTAGTCTAACCTTTCATCCTTGGCCTATAGGAACATATGAGAACATCTAAGTATGCTGATGGTAAAGCCATGAAGTATTTCACTTGCTTTGCATTTTAATTTGCAATTATGCAAGAAACATATCTAAACATCCCATGCTCCTTGGAACAGTGATCCCACATAACTCAATCAAGTCAGACACAGAAAAAACTAAAATCAACCACATATAGATGAATATGAATCAATTTTTTTTTCTTTTTGGAGAGGGTAGGGCAGGGCAATTGGGGTTAAGTGACTCGCCCAAGGTCACACAGCTAGTAAGTGTTAAGTGTCTGAGGCCAGATCCGAACCCAGGTCCTCCTGACTCCAGGGCCTGTGCTCTATTCACTGCACCACCTAGCTGCCCCATCAAAATCTTTTTGGTAGCACATTTTATCATAGCAAAGCACCAGCAACAAAATGGACACCTATCAACTGTGACATGACTCACAAAACCTCAAAAGCATATGAATATAATGGAATATTATTTTGCAGTATAAAAAATAAGCAGAAGAAAGAATATTATTTACACCAATTATAGCAATATTTAAATGAAAAGATCACTAGAAATAAATTGAAAGATGAGTAGTTGAAAACTCAGTGAAGGTCTTCAAGAAGAGATAAATTCCAGAGAAGTGTTTGACTATCAGGAAAGAATGATGCTTATATTGCAAGACACAGTGACTATAATTTATGTTTAATTGTTCATTCATTCATTAATTCATTTATTTATTTGTTTATTTATTTGCTTTTTGGAGGGCAGTTGGGGTTAAGTGACTTGACCAAGGTCACATGGCTAGTTTGTATGTGTGTGTGTGTGTGTGTGTGTGTGTGTGTGTGTGTGTGTGAAGTGTCTGAGGCTGGATTTGAACTCAGGTCCTTCTGACTCCAGGGCTGGTGCTCTATTCACTGCACCATCTAACCACCCCTATGCTTAATTTTTTGGGTCAAAATCTGAAAGGTTGGGGTGGGGGAGAGAGAAAAAAAGGCATCATAACATGTTTTTCAAAAGTTAAAAATGTTTGCTTGGAAAATATTTCTTCCCTAAAAAAAAACTTTCAAATACGTTTTATTTTTCATTCCTTCTTCATGATACTCCAGGTCAATAAAGGCAGCATGTTACTTATTAGATGTAAACACAGATAGAGGCAACTGTAGAGAACTCTAGAATCCCAGAGTTTGGAATGACCTCAGCAGCCATTTAGTCCAATTCATACCTAATACATGGTCATCCAACATTTGTTTAGAGATTTCCATTAAGAAAGAACTCATTATCTACTGGAGTAACCCAATCTACCTGAGATCCTAATTGTTAGAAAATTTTTTTCTGTTGTCAAGCTTGATGAGATGCAATCAATAGGTCGCTTTCTCTAAAAATTACAAGGAATAGTATTGTAGAAGTCAGTAAGTGTCGAGCAGGTGAAAAAATGAATTAGAAAGATGTCTCAATCACTGACACTGGGAACCTTGTGTATTTTGAGTAATAGGCAATGGAATCATATATTTGGAGACTGAAGGGCTCTTCAGGATCATCGAGTCCAACTCTGTCAGTTTACAGATGAGAATTCTGAGACCTAGAGGAGTTAATTCACTTGACCAAGGTCATGGAGTAAGTGGAAGAGCTAGAATTCAAATCCAGGTTCTCTGATCTCCCTGAGAATCAATGGTCTACCTTTGTCAATGCTTTGAAGACAATTACCCTTAACTGAGGGAGGATGGATGATAGGTACTTATACAAAGTGAGACAAGTGATTGCAATATTGGTAAAATTTAAAAAGTTGCCTGGGACAACTCAATGGGAATTTAATAAATGCCATCAAAAATACTAATTTTAATAAGAAATCTACAATTATGTTTATTTAAAATATTTTGAAAAACTAATTTCAAGTTCAAACTTGGTATCATCTTAATACAAGAAGGAAACTTATTTTGTAGCAAATTCTGAAGTGTTTTTCTTTTCTTTCATCATTCTTTGAACATTTTCCAAATGTTTGGAGAAAGATGTAAAGATTTTTTCAAAAGGCTTCAACAATGAAAATTGTTGCTGTCAAGGGAGATTTTCTAAGAAGACTCTTCTACCTTGGAGGGTGAAAAGCATAATTTCTGGGCAACACCCTGTCTATTTTAAATCATTGGAGAAGGGAAAAATTATTTGTCTCCAAGACGGTAATTTTCCAGATGACACCATCTTGTTGTACAGTTGCCATACCATGAGAAAGAGCATTCTTGTGGTTTCTGAACTGGAAATCCTGTAGGAATGCTATTTCTGGCATTTTTTCACAGTGAAGCAAGATGCGCATGGGAAACAGACAGTCTGACCAGATACAGTTTGTTGTCTTTCAGCACTTTCAGAGTTAGTAATGTCCTCAAGACACATAGCCCTTTTGCGTAGGACTGTTGAGGATATGAAGTGTTGAGTGAAACTGGTGATGCTGAGTAGTGGGTGGAAATATCAGTCAAGGTCAACACCCAAAGCTATGATTTTGTCAAACATCCAGATTTTCTTCATGTGATTATTTTCTCATTTTAAAAAAATAAATCATTGTTAACTTTTAACTTTGTATAAATTGCATTTGATTAGAATTTAGAGTTAAGTATACACTCTCTTTTTTAAAACCACAACTGGATGGGTAGACTGGTGTCTGGTTGACCTTGATTCTTATGCCTCAATAAAAGTTCATTAAAAAACAAACATAAAACATCGACAATGCTAAATGATATAAAGCCCATTTAAAAGTCAATAAAGTATTTTTGTATATACAAATTTTAGTGCTTTAATATTTTGGGAAATTTTTACTTAGGTTTTTTTTTCTCTTTAACTTGGAAAATAAGTTCAGCATAAGTTTGTTACTAGGCTCTTCTAGAACCAACTCCAAAATGATCATAAGATCAGAGGATATAAAGCTGGATGGACTATTGAAGTCATATTCAGTCTGCCTTCCCCAAACTGAAAACATGAACAAATATGGTGTATTACTCTTAGAAAGCTATTTATTTAGTAAGTTTAGAAACCACTTTGAGGTTACCACTATTAGAATTAGAGGAAGTCTCTAGCAATTCAGACATCAGAATATAGGGACTATGAATAGCAAGATTGAATCGTTTTATCCCAGTGCCTAAAGAATGAATCAGGCATTTCTAATTGATCAAACTTTCCTGCCAACTCTCTAATAAAATGACCTCTCTCTCTCTCTCTCTCTCTCTCTCTCTCTCTCTCTCTCTCTCTCTCTCTCTCCCTCTCTCTCTCTCTCTCTTTCTCTCTCTCTCTCTCTCTCTCTCTCTCTCTTCCCTCTCTCCTTCACCTTCTCTCTTCCCCCTCCCATCCTTTCCTCCTTCCTTCCCCTCCTCTCCCCTCCCTTCTCCTCTCTCTTTCTTCCTTTCCTCTTTCTTTTCTTTCCCTTTCTAACAGGAAAATTACAACATTTTCTGACAGTTCAAAAGTAGCAAAAAATAGACAAGATCCAAGCTCAGGCCTCATGCTCTACCCCCTGAGGTGGGAAGACTGTGGAGATAGTACTTTTGGCATAAGGGAAGGAGTGTGTGGAGAGACCATGTGACTCCCCTGGCTGTTATTGGGGGCTGTGTTGACAGCCTTGGGAAAGCTCCTGAATCTATCTCCTTTGCCAGGCCTGAGAATTGCAAAACCCATTTACCACAAGAACAAAAGAGAAGAAATTGAGGAATAAAAGTTCTAGGTGTGGAGTACAAAGAAACAAGGTAAAATATCCTTTGTTTCGTACTTGAAATATGGGTGATCTTTATCTCCTGTGAAATGAAATCTCATAAAAATAAAATGCATCAAGAAAGAAAGAGACAGATAGAGCACATATCTGTCCCATCTGCGAGTGGGATGGGGAAAGGGGTGGAGTTATAGAAACAGTTCTAAATAGCTTCCCCTCCCCTTTGTTCCTTCATTTTTCCATTCCTTTCTTTATGTCTTTCTCTTTCTTTCTCTCTCTTTTCTTTTCCTCCACTTCCTCCTTCTTTTTCCTGTCTCATATACAGGCAAGTGAATATCTAATTTTCTCAGTTATAAAATAGCCTCACAGAGTTTTGATAAGGAGAATCAATCATAAAGTGCTATATGCAAATGAATCCTTGTCCATACACAGAATTGCTATTTTTAGGCCTTTTCTTTGCGTGGAATGAATGGGGATTCTTGAAGGCTAGGTTAACAAATTCTATCACTGGCAGGCACTACCAACCTGGAAAGACTTAAGGTATAGACTTAGAAACAGACTGTGTCTGCTATCTCAGGACAAGCTCAGGTAAATAAGAAAAAGGCCAGCTAGTGGTAAAGTGTAGCTTGAATGTAGAATGTGTGAAGGGTAGTAATATGAAATCTAGCTGTAGGCATATCATGAAAGCTTTAAGTGCCAGGAAGAACGATGGGCTTGAGGAGATGGAAAGAGAGGTAGGCCTTGCTTAGACCTTTTTCCTCACAGACTATAGGAAAGAACAGGATGGGTGAAAAAGCAGAGGGATTGTGAGGGGAGAAATAGAGGAGATGACAAAGTTCTTGACATATAGACTTAATTTTCTTTATAAAGTGGAAGCATCTGCTCAGAGAGAAAGAGCTTGGCTTGAAGAGGGAGGAGAAGGTTTGGAGTGACACCAAATATGATGTTCAATGTTCAAATATGATTGCCAATACTGATGTCCATGAAAACTCAACAAAAGTGAGGTAGAAGCAAAGTGAGAGAAGTTTATTTCTTTTGAGCTGATCTAATTCACTTTGGGGCCGACCTGGTTCCTTTAACTTTCTTGATAAACTTATTTGCATGGTAAGTGAAAAGAGAAGGGATGATTTTTATAAATTATTCTACAACATGAAATTAAAAAATAGCAAGGAGAAATGAGATGCTATGATAGGACTGATGTTTCACAGCTTTTTTCCTCCCACCCCCAAAATGGGGAAGCTTTACCTAAAAGAAGACAAAGCTGACTCTGTGATGCAATTGGCCTACTTGATTGGCTCTAGCTTCCCTGACATAGCTTCCTTTTTTTCCCCCCAACCACCAGCCAACATGTCATTAGCTTAGGGCAAAGCTCTACCTGGGACTTGATTGACCTTGGCTCTCCTGAAAGATAGTTGTTACAAGTCAACTTCCTTGGTCATCTAAATTTTTAAGGGCGTAAAATTCCCATTGTTGTTCAGTCATGTCCATCTCTTTGTGACTCCACTTAGGGTTTTCTTGGCAAAGATATGGGAATGGTTTGTCATTTCCTTCTCCAGCTGATTTTACAGATGAGGAAATTGACACAAACAAGGTTAAGTGACTTGCCTAGAGTCACACAGCTAGTAAGTATCTAAGGTCAGATTTGAACTCAAGAATTCTTTTCCTGGCTCCAGACCTAGCACTCTATCCACTGTCTCACCTAGCTGCCCTAAAAGTCCTAGCCTCATGGAATCTAAGCCTCTTAAATCTGGTAGTTTCCTAAAGCCCATTCCAGTCATCTTACCCAACCCTGCTGATCAGATACATCTCTTTATGGACATGAGGAAGACCAGGTCCAGGGAAGCTAAGTAGCAATGTATCCTGCTTGTATATCCTTACTATTTTATAAAAAAGTAATCTTCCTTGGATTAAATGCTCAGTGATCTGTGAGTGCCTCATTTCATCTCAAACTCAAACCTGAACTATGAGGCTGATGACATTAAGGTTACACTATGACAGGTACCATAACAGCTTTGTTACTTTCTCGGTTACCCTCTTGACATCTTCATGCCAAGATGCTACCAGAATATGCCGCATATACTGCTTTCACCCCCACTCTCCTCCTACTTTCCACCTTTAGCTTTGTAAAAACATTTTCCACATGGTTTCACCTGTGACATACCCATCCTTGGCTACAACTCCCTCATATATGCCGCCTTTCTTATGTAAGCTCTTTAAAGGTAGGAATTGTCTTTGTTTTCATATTTGTATCCCAAACTCATAGCACAGTGCCTCGCACATTTTAAGAACGTAATAAATGCTAAAGCATTTGTAATTAACCTATTAATTAATTTACCAGTAGAAATATAGATACTATCTATTGTTAGTTAACCATTCAAAGTATTAGAATCACCAAATAGAATGTTTAGGGATTACGTGGTCACTTGGGAATTTGCTATATATTTTGTGGAATTATTTGGAAGTAGCTTTGGTTTAGGAGAAAAGGCAATACTGGATTAATACTACTTGGGTATCTCAGCTGTAATTCTAGGCCCAAACTTAAACTTATGTAGGATTTGATTGTGCTTCTGATGAATGATTGGGTAAAATTTATTAAATAATGGAAGAACAAGTATAGCTTGATAATGGAAAAATGGTCTATGAATTTCTGGTTCACTCTTAAAGTAGAAAAACTAGCTAAAATAGTTGGGGGAGTCAACTTGTGGAAATAGTTCCTTTTTTTGCCTTTCTCTGATTAAATAAAAATTCTCTGAAGGCTATGATCCAGGACCCCACTAACATAGTATCTGCAACGATTCCCTAGTCTAGAATGCAGGAGTATTCTCTTCTACTAAGGTGCTCCAGCTGTGAGTTTATGCAGATTGTGTTCATGTCCTGAGGATGCTGACCCCAAAGCAAGGGGCATCTGTCTCTTCTCATACTCTCTTGCTCAATATCCCACCATATCAGTAATTCCAAGGAAAAGCTCAATCAAAGCTTAAATATGGCTCATGTCTAGAGTCTCCCCCAAAAGAAGGAGTACCTTTCCAGAAAGGTGCTTAATGCCAAAGGTGGACCAATTATAAAACATTTATTTTCCCAACACAGAAGAAATGCATAAAACACAAAAGATTATGAGTATACTTAGAAATTTACTTAAAACACGAAACATAAAGTCATAACTCTTATTATATTCTTCTGAGAGATCAATATTTAAAATACTAAAACACAAAGCTTTTCATGGAACTGCTGACCATGTATTTGTTTCCTCTCCACATTGTCTAAGCAACTCACTCAAGGTCCATATCTTCTGGAGAACCAAGACTCAGATCTCAATGGTAAATCCTCTTTTCCAAGAGGGGTATAGTTGAAGAAAGCACTTCCTGCTTCTGATCATTCAGCACTCTTAATGACTTCAGATGTCTGGGGTTTATAATGTGCCACCAAGGCACATTATAGAGAAATCCATCTCAGGATTGCTATCACCTATGCACAAGGAAAGAAGCCAATAGTATAGGAAGTCAGAGATTTGAGTTCCAATCTCAGACTTGTCTAGATCAACATATGTTCTTGATCCTATGTATGGACAGCCACCATTAATGCCAGGGTTGGGGAAGGTTAAGGGAAGTGGTTCAGAGAAATATCCCTTCCAATTTTATGTATTATAAAATGTGTGTAATAAGCCTAGATTTTGAAGTGCTTTAAAAGCCAAGCAGATAAGTCCACATTTTATCCTGGAGGCAATAGGGAGAGTCTTGAGCAAAGGAATGACAAGGTCAGACTTGTATTTTAGGAAAGTACTTTGTCAGCTGCATGGAAAATGAAATGGAGAAGTAAGAGGCTAAAAGCAAAGTGACCAATTAGGAGGTTACTATAGTACTCCAGGCAAGAGGTGATAAAGACCTGGACTAGGGTGGTGGCTGGACTAGGGTGTTGAGTGGGGAGAAGAGGACAAATATGAAAGGTATTGTGAAAATCAACTTGAAAAGACTCAAAATATGATTGTATATGAGGGAGAGATTTAACCAACAAGATGGAGGATTAGGCATTTTCTCCAGTCTTCATGAATTCTCAATCCCCATTCCACTATAGAGGAATTATGTGCCAGAAGTAGAGCAATTACAGATGTTTCCACAGGATAAGAAAGAAAGAATCCCCAAAAGTTAACAACTTTATGAATGAATAGTTGTATATGTTAATGCCTAACCTGTCATTAAGTACCTCTCCCTTACCAACCTCCATATTCTGGCAGGATACACGAAATCAGTTTTGTAGTGTACCCATGGATTTCCTTCCTGCTGCAGGTTTTGTTGGCACATGCTACCTGTGCCTTTCCCCCCAGCATCTAGTTGCAACAAACAGCAGACCTCAACTCTGCCTAAACAGTGCCTAATGGGGAAGAAATGAAAGGGAGTGACCACACTTTCCTTATGTTAGGGAACTCCAACATGGAACACTCATTCCAGTCTCTTTAAAGCAGTAGACACTGACTTATCACCAGAGAACTAAAGGGCAAAAGGAAATGAAGAAAGGGGCCAGAATGTGAGACTGTACTAGGTATAAAGGCAAAGGAACTAGCATCTAGCTAGGGCCAAAGTTCTTTGCCTGGAAACTACTTGGAGTAGGGACTGAGGTTGGTTAAAGGTAAATGTCCCCATGTCCTTGGAGGCTAAAATAGTTTTGAGGTTCAGCTCCAGGGGTAATCCAGAATCAAAGGAAGAGAATTCAGAAAGTGAGTGGCAAAGGAATATAAGGGGAAAAAATGACTAATGCCACTGAAGATATGCAGAAAAAGAAAATTTAATAAAAAACTTAGAGCACATACATATGAATCAACAGAGAAGGTACTAAAATGATAAGGAAAGATGAATAGTAAAACATCTAAAAGATTGAAAATGTCTCAAAGTAAATATTGCAAGGCAAAGGACTTTGAACCTATATCTGATGAAACGCAGGGTCCTATGGATTCCCAATAGAATAGATACATGGAAGAGCAGGATGGTCCAGAATGGTTCAAGAAATAAATTAGAATCTCAAGAAAAATTAGAAGGGAAGAAAACGTAGAATTTGTGGTTTGCATACTCACAAGCATCAGCAGAATAGAAAAACTTGCATCCATGGTGGGAAATCTCTAAAAAGAAATGAAAGGAATATAAAAAGGAGGGAAAAGTTAAGGATGATTCTGAGGCTGTAAACTTAAGTGTCTTTAAAGATGATGGTACCCTTAACAAAAATAGAGAGGTTAGGAAGAAGGGGTGGTTTTGGAGGCAAGGATAATGATACTTATGATATAGTAGCTTCAGGGCATGTACTTACACATGGGTGAATATGAAAATGTATAGAGTGGTGGTGTAACACCAATCACAGCAGTGCACCTGAGGGCTGCTGCTGTGAATTTTAAGGGTCTAATTTTAAGGTGTAATAAGCACCCTATTTATTTAGAATGGACTCTTATTCAAGAAACTAAAGCATTCAAAATCCATAACAACATAACAATTTATTACTAAGGTGGCCACATAACCTTAAACAAAATATATCATCCAGTATATAATATAGCACTCAGTATGTAACATGGCACAAAGCATAATTGTATTCAGTATATAACATAGCACGGCATATCCCCCACCTTATACATTCTTTATACAATCAGGGGGTCCCAGGCCAGAGTCTTCCTTAGCACAAGACATCTCCAGGGGGTAGCAGAGAAGGCAGACACCCTCTACTCCCAGGACACAATAGGTTACACTTCCCTCAATCAATATAGAGTGTCTAAGTAAAGTCATCTTGGGGGCGTGTCCTTTTCCTCACACTGCTGTTGCAGGTTCTCTCCTGGCACTTTCACTGCTGCTGCCTTGCAAAGTTTTCATCTTGACTCAGGCTGACTTCTGAGCCCTGTGGATGACCACTCCTGGCTTCTGCCTAGGTTCACATGTAGGCAGCTCTCTGCTCCTGCTCCTTGCCTCAGCTCATGGAAGGAACTACTCCATTCCAAGCTCTCCCTGCTCCTGCCTGACAGCAGGCTCCAGGGGCTCCTGCCTGTAGATTCTTCCTCTGGGAAAACAAAACTTAAAAGGGCAACAACAATATTTACACACATTACCAGCACTGCCATCTCAAAATATTGCTCTTAAGTGGGGCTTAAGCTAAGACTCCTTCCCATCAGCAGGTCGCTGCCCTACACCTCAATTCACTTTCACAACCAGGAGACTCCTTCAGTGAGTCTCTGCTGCACTTTGTCTCGGCTCATTTTCTTCTTCATACTCGACACTCAATGCTCAATGCTCATCTTCTTCCTCTGGGTTCACATTCATAGCTATGGGACCCCTTAACAGCATGCATTACCTGATTGGCTCACTGCACAGAGAGCCCATGTGCAGAAGTGCCCTGAAACTCAGCACCTGACAGGCTTAGTGTCCAAAGGCATGAAAGCCGGGCCTCAGCACCTAATGTGCTACAGCTGTGGAATACCAGAAATTAATCCTTCAGATGTTTACAATTTAGCCTGGGGCTAGGAAGCTGGACCCCAAAAGAAAAACAGTGAAAAATCCCACTTTGCTTGTAGTTACAGGTGGTCAGGTTAGAGAACTTGGGGTCTAGTCAGCTGAAGACTCAAAATCACATGTGCTCAAAATGGAGCTATTGGGCAATAATCTGTTATGCTCTTCATAGCAGCAATGTTGATTTCATTATCAAGCCCAGAACAAGATATGGAAAGGGGGTTAGTACTCATTCTGCAACAACCCTGTTTTTGCCTGGTGATCACGGCCTGGCTAGTTGAAGAAGCATATTTGGGGTACTCACCCTCTAATCAGATGGGTCAATTCTATCCCATATTTTCTTCAAATGTTAAATAGATTTTTCTCCCCCAGATAGAGGACTCATGAGATTCTTTAATCCTGGAATATAGGTCAGAGATGAACAAAAGGATTGTAATGTGTCGGGAATGGTCCGGTTGTATGACAGTTACTAATATCAGTCAATATTATGTGAGTAGGAGCATGTGTATGGCACTACTATAGTAGGTGTTATACAAATGTTTATTCCTTTCTCTAATTTAAAGTTGGAGTTTTGCAAGGCAAGAATGGTGATAGACCTAGGAGGCAAGGGTTTTGAGAAGGAGAAGATAGTGCAGAGTTGAACTTGCTAACTATAGGGTCAAATTAGGAAAGAAATAAAACAAAGCCAGAGAAGAGGAGATGGCCTGGGAGAATACTGATGAATAGAAGGACTGGAGGTCACTATGAAGATTTTAGGAGGACAGGAACATGGGGGAAATGAATTGATAGGAGATTATAGATAGACGAATCTCAGAGTTCTTGATCATGGAAGTGGAACATTTGTGAGATAAGGGATATGTCCACTTCTTTGGGTGGCTGAAGTAGAGGGGAGGTCATGGCTGTTGATACTGTTGAAATAAAAGACCAGGATATTTGAGGGAACATCAACATGTACGCAGAAGTCTCCTAGTGTAATGGTAGCTTATGAAGTAGAAAGGAAGTCTGTGATCCAGGTACTGAACTTGAGAAAGGAAAGGAATGACTTGGAGACTGGTAAATAACTGTCAATAGGCCCCAGATTGGGAGACAAATTTTGATAGAATGAACTATGAAGGGGAAGATATTGCTGAATGATAGTGGCAGAGGGAGGGCTGGAAGTGGTAGTAAGGAGTATGCCTATTCCTCCTTCTGGTCTGATGGGTTAGGTAGCATGAGAAGGTATATCCATCACTAGAGATGATGTTCAGGGATGCATTGTCTCATTGGAGAGGCAGTCAGGTCTCCTTAATTGCCAAATTAGGAAAGGAATGTAAAAGGAAGATGTATAAATCAAACATTTATTAATGTACTATTATTAAGGGCCACAGAAGGCACAGTGGACAGGCAAGGCAGAGCTGGATTTGGACTTGGGAGGGGAGGAATTGAAGTAGATAGGCATGAGAGAATAAAGAGCTGTAGCAAAGTTATGTTTTTGGGAGAGGTGATTTTCATATTCTGTACCACTAGGATTAGGAGATTATCAGGTGGGAGTTAATTTGCCAGTTAGGATGTAGTTGACTGGAACTCTCACACTCAAGAGTCCTGAGAGAGGAAGAGAAGAGAATGATGGCTTCTTCGAAGTGCAGAGAAATTAACTATTTGTCAAATAAAAGAAACTCTAAATTTTATTTTAGTGAAAGAAGTTAAGAGTTAATCCTACTCCCAAAGGCTTTTTAAAAAGAGTCTGTATTTAAAGATAGTTTAAAGATAATTTAATTTTATAGACACACATGTATAGAATAACATCCAAAGATTAAAACCAAAATTTTTATATACATATATGTGTACATTTTTTCCTGAAAATATTCTATTTTTATCATTAATTAAATAGGACTTGTTAGTTTTCCACAAAACAAAACCCAAATTAACCATTATTACAATTTTGGCCAAGGGTTGAGATGTGTATGGGGGAGGAAAAAATTAGTTTCATTTACAGTGCTGGTTATAAAATTTTTACAGGTTTGTAAAGGGAATAGGAGGGAGGGTATTATATTGTAAAGAGACTTTGGGGAGAGATATAACCTTAGAGTCAGGAAGACCTGGGCTCAAGCCTCATCTCACACAAACTGGTTGCAGGACAATCATTTGCCCTTTCAGTGCTCTGCAGGAGTCTCTAAAATTAAAAATTATAGATGACTTGCTCACTTTCATCAGTGGAATGAGTTTCATACCAGGAATTCTCTGCATTGATGAATTTACAGATAAAAAACTCCAAATGAAACTTAAAAATACACTAAATAAATTTATTAATAGAAAAAATTGATTTTTAAAGGCCTGAAGATCAGTCTAATTGGAACTCTCAAACAAATTTTATCAATGAATCCTCCCTCTAAATAACCACTCTAAATAAACAAAAATATTTCCACCATATGCCTTAACCTTCTATTCTCGTACCCCAAATTTTAAAATGGAGGTTTGGTTCTAATTGTATGTTAGGAATATCAGTGTTAGAAATCTTCAGGACTGGATCTGATCTTTGGTTTAATTTCATCTAAGTCTCAGTATATGTTCTCAAGTTAACTATGTCTTCTTCTGATCCCCACTCTGATCTTTCCCCTGTTTAGAGAAAATGAAATTCTGTAGAAAGTGCTGGATTTGGAGTCAGATGGTTCATATTAAAGCCCTGTCTTTTCAATTTCTTCTGTGACCTTGACCAAGTCTCTTAACTCCTCTAGCCTATTTCCTTTAAAATGTGGAAGTTCGACTTCATGACCGCTAATGTTTGTTCAATTGATCTACTTTTCTGTTTTATAATCTCTCTACCCTTTAAAACTCTATAAGCCTATAGTTCGGAAAACACAGCATAGTTTTAGCAACTTACTTAAATGTCCAAAAAATGAAACCCATTAAAATGGATCCTGTTTGCCTGCTAGTGATAACTATAAGAGTGATTACAATATAATTAAATTTAATATCATGTTAACCAAAGAAAACAGTTATATGGCTTTATATGAGGCACCAATGATGTGAATATAAAGAAATAGTCTTTAATTTAATATTTTATGGATTTTTATTTTTTATTATTTCTCTTTTTAATTATTTTAGTTTACATCCACAAGATTTTGAGTTACAAAATTTCTCCTCATTTTTCCCCTACCCACCACCCCAAAACAGTGATCTCATTGAATAGCTCCTCCCGCAGTGTGCTCTTTCCCATATCTTCTCCCACTCCCCCCTCCAATTTTCCAGTAGGACACAGTGGATTTCTATACCCCAGTGCCTGTGTATCTTATTTTCCAGTTACATGTAAAATAATAATAATTATATATATAAACATTTGATTTTAAAACTTTGAATTCCAGATTCTTTCCCTTCCTCCCTCGTCACCCACCCTTACTGGGAAGATAAGCAATTCAATATAAGTTGTACATCAGTAGCTATGCAAAACATTTCCATAGTGGATATATTGTGAAAAACTGACTATATTTCCCTCCATCCTACCCCACCCCACCTGTTCTATTCTCTACTTTGATCCTGTCCCTTTTCAAAAGTGTTTGCTTCCAAATTCCCTCTCCCCAAGCCTGCCCTCTCTTCCATCATCCCCCCTCTCATTCCCTTCCCCCCTACTCTCCTGTAGGGTGAGATACCCTATTTAGTGTGTATCATTCCCTTCCTAAGCCAAATTCAATGAGAATAAGGTTGACTCATTCCCTTTTGCCTTCCTGTTCTTCCTCTCCATTGTAACAGTTTTCCCTTGCCTCTTCTATATGAGATAATTTACCCCATTCTGTCTCTCCCCATCTCCTCTCATTATATTCCTCTCTCACCTCTTAATTTCACTTTTTATGTATTATCCCTTCCTATTAAATTAGTCCTTTGCCCTCTTTCTATGTATACCTATACACATATATACACACACTCACATATGTATTCATATACCCATATATATAGACATATATGTATATACATTTCTATTCCCTTCAATTATTCTCATACTGAGAAAAGTTTCATAAGTTACAATTATTGTTTTTCCATGTAGGAATGTAAATAGTTCAACTTTGATAAGTTCCTTATGATTTCTTTTCCCTGTTTACCTTCTCATGCTTCTCTTGCTTCTTGTATCTGAGTGTCAAATTTTCTATTAAACTCTGGTTTTTTCATCAAGAATGCTTGAAAGTCCTCTATTCCATTGAATGTCCATATTTTCCCCTCAGTTTTGCTGGGTAGGTGATTCTTGCTTTTAATCCCAGCTCCATTGACCTCTGGAATATCATATTCCAAGCCCTTAAGTCCCTCATTGTAGAAGCTGCCAGATCCTGTGTTATCCTGATTATGTTTCTACAATATTCAAATAGTTTCTTCCTGGCTGCTTGTAATAGTTTCTGCTTGATCTGGGAACTCCAGAACTTGGCTATAATATTCCTAGGAGCTTTTTGGGGGGGATCTTTGTCAGGAGGTGATTGGTGGATTCTTTCAATCTCTATTTTGCCCTCTGGTTCCAAAACATCAGGGTAATTTTCCTTGAGAATTTTTTGAAGGATGATTTCTAGGTTCCTTTTGTAATCATGGGTCTCAGGTAGTCCAATAATTTTTAAATTATCTCTCCTGGATCTATTTTCCAGGTCAGCGGCTTTTCCAATGAGATATTTTGCATTGCCTTCTATTCTTTCATTTGTTTGGATCTGTTTAATAGTATCTTGATTTCTCATAAAGTCACTAGCTTCCATTTGCTCCAATCTAATTCTGAAAGAATGATTCTCTTCAGTGGGCTTTTGAAATTCTTTTCCCTTCTGGCAAATTTGGCTTTTTAAGGCATTCTTCTCCTCATTGCCTTTTTGAGCCTCTTTTGCCATTTGAATTAGTCTGTTTTTTAAGATGTTATTTTCTTCAGTCAGGTTGTTGACTCTCATTTCATAATTTTCTTCCAATGTTCTCATTTCCCTTCCCAATTTTTCCTCCCCTTCTTTTGTTTGGTTTTCAAAATCCTTTTTAAGCTCCTCTATGGTTTTTAACTAGCTCATATTTTTCTTGGAAGCTTTTGGTGCAGGAGTTCTAACTTCATTTTCTTCCTTCTGTTCCATGTTTTGATCCTTTTTGTCCCCAAAATAGGAGTGTAAAGTTGGATTGCTCTGCTTGCTTTGCTTTCTTTGCTTGCTCATGTTGCCACTCAATTACTTGACTTTTGAGCTTTTTGCCACAGTAGGACTCTGCTACCAGACAGGGGAGCTTTGTCTCAAATTGCTGGGGTTTTCTCAGCTGCCAAAGGTATTATTTGGGTGCCCTCTCTGAACCCTCCACATGCTCTGGCAAGCTGGTCACACACTCCAGGACCTCCACCCTAGACCACAATGCAGATCCAAGCAGGTTAAAGTAAGAGTGATAACCCCTCAGACTGGTTGCTTGGTCCCCCTACAATCTGCAGGCCAGGAGCTCTGAAGCTGCCACATGTTGGTGGCTACATGGCTGCTATACCTCAGCTGCTTCTCCCTCCTGGGGGTAAAGCCTGGACCGCCCTCCCAAACTCCTGGATCCCAAAGTCCACACTGCACTGACCTCTCACTTTATCATTAGCATCTATGGGTTGATAATTCCGGAAACTGCCACAGCTACTGGTGATCTGAAGTCCCTCCAGCCAGAGGCTGGTTGTGGCCACCCTTAGGCTAAAACCAGGTGCTCATGAGGGGCTGGGCTCAGCTCCCAGAGTCCTGTGCTGGCTGCTTCCTGCTTACCTGCTGGCCTGTCTTCAGTAGGAAGTTAGCTTCTGTCTGTCATTTTGTGGGTTTTGTGGCTTCAAAATTTGTTTAGAGTCATTTTTCACATGAATTGGAGGAGGTGGGAGTGGGAGCCCTGAGGAAGTCCTGTTTCTACTCCACCATCTTACTCTTCCCCCTATTGACTTTTTCATTGCCAATATTTCTCGGTACCAGACTATTCCCCAAAATTTTGCTTTTATCTTCTTGAGGGAAGATCCTGTCTTTTGCCTTTCTTTGTATCCCTAACTCTTAGAATAGTGCCTAGCACATACTAGACACAATAAATATTTGTCGACTAACAGACCCCCAATTTGTAACAAAGAAGTACAACTAAGCAAAATAGTGCATTTATCATGTCTCACAGAATATTTAGCATTTTGCAACTTTATTGAGAGGACAGTTATGCTTTATTATCAGCTCTCTGGAGTCTAGATCAATTACTGTATTAGTTTTAGTTTTGATGTCTTATAGTGTTGTCTTCCCTTAATTACTGTGGTCCTTGTTTTGGTTCTACTTATATTGTTTTTATTAATTTCATAGACATCATCTTATTTCCTTGAATTCTTCAAATTCCCCATTACTTATGGTGTAGTAATATTCTATTCATTTACTATGCCACATTTTGTTCAGTAATTCCCCAATTAATGGGTACCCACTTTGTTTCCACTTCCTAGCTATCACAAAAGTGCTGCTTTAAATACTTTTGTAGGTATAAGAACTTTCTTTGTAGTGAAGTGACCTAATCATAGAATTGAAAGTTTAAGGACCTTAAAAGTCATTTAGCCCAGTGGTGTACAAAGCTTATTCCTAAGGGGATGCTATATATTCTTCCTCTTTACCCCCTGCAAGGAGTATGTAATCATTAAATAATCAGAGGGTTGGAAATGGATTGAATCCCAAACCTCCCAAAATAAGCAATCTAGGCTTTTCTTCAACACAAACATTTATCCCCCAACACTTTACCAATCTTCCTTCTTCCTTTGCTGTGCAAGTACCCAACCTCCTTTCTTTTGAGGCCTTGGAATACTGCCCTTTGGAGCTCCCAGGCACCTTGACAACCTCAAGGCTGTGACAGCTGTCCCTCAGAGAATCATTTGTGTGAAAATGGTAACTGGGAAGTAAGGGTCCTACCTTTCCCTCTTTTGTTGTGGTAGGACAGAACCCAAATATAACTCTCTGTCAAATTTCCTTATTACCATTGAGGGCCTCATAATACTTCTAGCTCCCAATTTGCTGTCATCTTCAAATTCTCATTTTCCTTCAAATCTTACCTTTAACGTACTTCTCAGTTACTAAGTTATCAGTTACTAAGCCTTGTTAGTTCTGTTTCTACATCTCTCATACCCAAATCCTTCTCTATACTCACCACAGTCATTACCCATCCCTCCTAATAGGTCCCCTTGACTCTACTCTCCAATCTGTCTAATACAGGCATAGGGAACTCCACACCAACTGCCTTCAACTTTCCAAATCTGAAACTCATCTAGGGCCCAACTATTTAAAGCCTCCAAGTGCATGTCTAACCTGCTTGTTCAGCCATTTTTGCTTCTCTTTCCTTGACATAATCAGAAAAGCAATCACACTTGATAAAGGGGGTAGGAAATAGACTTACCTCCATAGTCAATTTAACAACTCATTCATACCTCAACATTACACTTCAGACCTTCTGTGTCTATATCAGTTGAGGTGGAGGGAGAAGTTCTGTGCATTATAAAATTTAAACAAAAATAGAAATTATAAAGAGTAAATAGTATTTAATAGAATCAATAGGAAGATTCTAGAGTTTATAGAGTGGGGGAGTGAAGCTGTGACATGTGATCTTTCATAGTTTTCATGTGTTCATTTGGAATTTATTGTGGTATATGGTGAACAAAGTTTAGTCTAGGCCTACATTCTGCTAAATTGCTTTCTAGATTTCCCAGAATGTTTTTCCACATTGTCATAGTTATTGATAGATTTGAATTTAAGAAACATACATTCAAGCTCTTAATCTATGATTCTACATTTCAATTGCTTCTGGGGCTTCCTTATTTAGTTTGTTCAATCGATCTGCTTTTTTGTTTTATAATCAGCATAAAATCATTTTGGTATTCAATGCTTTATAGTATTGTTTGAGATCTGATAATGCAAGGGTCTGAATGAAGGGGATTGAGAGAGTCAGAAAATCCAAGGGTTAGAGCTAACGTAGCAGGCATCTGGTCCAACCCATTCCTGAAAAGAATCTTGACTATATCAATCTATCAATCAATACAAATCACTTATTTATATGCCATGTATTGTATTTAGCCCTAGGAATAGACTTTTATTTTGCCACTTTGAATGTTTCTCCCAGTATGACAATGATTTTTGACAAATAAAGTTGCTATTAGTTTTATAAATGGCAAATAATTATTCTCTTAGTCTTGTAGATATAATTTATCATATTAGGAAAAGTTTTGATTATTTCTATGCTTTCGATTAGTTTTTAAAGAACCCAATTTTCTGAAAAAGTTTTCTATATCCACTAGCTGTAACTATGTGATTTTAATTTTTTATGATCAATATGATCTATTATGTATTCAGTTCTCCAAAGCTTGGATTATCCTCAAATTTTTAATATAGATCCAACTTGTTGGGGGGCGGCTAGGTGGTGCAGTGAGCAGAGCACTGGCCCTGGAGTCAGGAGGACGTGAGTTCAAATTTGACCTCAGACATTAACACTTACTAACCATGTGACCTTGGGCAAGTCCCTTAACCCCAATTGCCCTCCAAAAAAAATCCAACTTGTTCATATTGATATGATATTCATAATGATATTTTAAATATATAGCTTTAACAACTTTGGTTTTATTTTACCTACTATTTTCATATTGTTATTCATGAACGATACTGGTTTATAGTTTTCTTTCTACTTAATTTCTTCTTAATTTGATTATCAAAACAATTTTTCTCTCATTGAAGTGGTTTGATAAGGTACCTTATAACTCTAATTTTTGCAAATTACTTATGTTATACATTAGATACTTTTCCCTTGAATGTTTGATAGAGTTCATCTTTGTCTGCTCCCAGGTTTGTTTTTTTCCTTTGGGAATTCAGTTATGACTGCTTTGGGTTTGGTGTCTGAGACAGAACTCTTTAAATCTCTTACTTCTTGTTCTATTAATCTTTGTGTAAATTTTATTTTTTGTTTTCAATTATGTTGACAGTGATAATGTGGTGTAGTGGATTGGGAACTGGTCTTGGAGTCATGAAACTGTGTGTATGAATTTCAGCTTAGATATCTTTCCCCTATTTGGGAAAAGAGAAGACTTTGTCTGAGATGAATCCTGCCAATCTAGAAAGGCAAACCCAATTCCATCTTGGAGGTCCCTGTTTTCTTTTGGGGGAAGGTACCAATGTGAGACTGAAATAGTATATAGGAACAAGGAGAAGCTGTCATCCCTGAAACCCTAAATCTACCTTCCCTCTTATATGGGGTGATTTTTTCTGAAGTCACACAAAACTTAAGGTCAGAATTCATGGTGGAGATTAAGTGACAGCTCTATGGGTGTCATTTTTTTTCTTCTTCACATTTCCATTTTGATTATTATTATTTTTGTTGTTGTTCCAAAGGGATCTGTAAGTAATGCTGTACAACTTCTCTGTTTCCTATCTATAAAATGAGGGAGTTGGACCCAATGACCTCTAAGTCCCCTTTCCCATTTCTAAAGCTATGATTCTAGGACATATAATTTGATATAGTTATTTCTAATAATTTCTTAGATTTCTATTATGAATTCATCGTTATCATTTTTAATTGTGGAAATTTGTCTTTTATTTCTCTCTCTCCGTATCATGTAGTGTAACAGTTTGTTTATCTTACTAGTCTTTTAAATGTATTTCTTAGAGACACAGTGACATAGTAATTAAAAAACTGGCTTTGAAACTGGCAAGCCCTGGATCCAAGAACTGTCTTTGTCATATATAATGACTATATGATCCTAGCCAAGTTAAGCTCTTGATGCTCTAGGCAAAGTTCTAAGATTACAAATTCTTTCCTTTTTGGGGGGGGGCGTTGCTTTTTGGAGAAGGGAAGGTAAGGCAATTTGGGGTTAAGCCCAAGGTCACATAGCTAGTTTTGTGTTAAGTGTTAAGGCTGGATTTGAACTCAGGTCCTCCTGACTCCAGGGCTGGTGCTCTATTTACTGCACCACCTACCTACCCACTGTCAAGGTTACAAGTTCTAAAGAAGACGCTGTCATTTGTAGGGGGAGTTTCCTGATTCAGAAATTTCTTGACCAACAAAATCAAAGATCAAGTGTCTATTCTAGCCTAATTTGTTATCAGCTTAATACATATTTCTTTTTGTTTTTTGTTTCTTCTTTGATTTTGGAGGATGTTTTTGTATTAATGGATTTTAAAATTTGTTGATTTTTAAAAGTTACAGCACTCAATTCATTAATTTTTTTCTTCCTTTTATCAGTGAAAGTGTTTAAAAGTAAGTGCTTTCCCTGAAGTATTGCTTTCACTATATTCCAAAGATTTCAGTGTTATATCATTTTTAACATTTTCTTTGACAAAATGATTTCTTGTTTCTATGATTTATTCTTTTCCCATCATTCTTTAGAATTACATTATTTAGTTTCCATTTTACCCTGAATAGTTTCTTCACATTCCACTTTTGATTATAGTTTTTTTTTATTGCATAGAGATCTATAAAGAATAGGCTTATTTTTTTCTGATTTTTAAATTTTTTTCATTAGTTCCTAATACTATAGTATATGGTCAGCTTCCATAAAGGTACCATAATAAGCTACAAAATACATATTTTTTTATTTCTCATTCAGTAATTATAAAAAAATTTGACATATCTACTTTTTTCAAATTATATTCAAGTCCTTAACTTCTTTCTTGTTCTTATTAGATATTTCTAGGTCTAAAAATAGAATACTGTACCTGATAGCAGGAAGATTCCTCTTTCTGGATTCAAATCTGGCCTCAGGCACCAAATCACTTAACCGTATTTGTCTTAGTTTCTCATCTGTAAAATGATTTGGAGAAGGAAAGGGTAAATCACTCTAGCATCTTTTCCAGGAAAACCTCTAAACAGGATCATGAAGAATCAGACATGACTGAAACTAAACAGCAAAAGCTCTAAAAGGGGCACAATCAAATCTCCATTTTTTTTGACATTTTGTTTGTCCTATAATGTGGCTAGTTTTTCCTTTAAGCATGTAGATGTTATTCTATTTGTTGCATATTTAGTATTTTTTATTTTTTTAAATAGTGTGTTATTTTTTCTATTATATTTAAAGACAACTTTAAACATTCCTATATACATTTTTTTGAGTTCCAAATTTTCTCCCTCCCTCCCTTTTCTCCCCCTCCCTAAAAAATAAGAGTTTTAAATAGGTTATATATATGCAATCATGTAAAATATATTTTCATATTAGTAATGTTGTGACGGAAGAAAGAGACCAAAAGGAAAAAAAGATAAAGAAAGTGAAAATAGTGCATCTTGATCTGCATCATCTCCACCAGTTCTTTCTCTGGATGTGTATAGCATTTTCCATTATGAGTCCTTTGGAATTTGTCTTAGATCACTGTGTTACTGAGAAGAGTTAAAGTTATTCATTGCTCATCATCACACAATGTTGCTGTTATTGTGTACAATGTTCTCTTTGTTTTGCTCACTTCACATTGTATTAGTTCATGAAAGTCTTTCCAGGTTTTTCTAAAAATCATCCTGCTTGCCATTTCTTATAAAACAATAATACTCCATCACAATCACATACCACATCATATTCAATCATTCCTCAATTGATTGGCATCCTCTTAATTTCTAACTCTTAGCCACCAAAAAAAGAGCTATATAAATATTTTTGTATAAGTAGATCATTCTTAAAAAAAAATCTGTTTAGGATATAGATCAAGTAGTGGTATTACTGGATCAAAGGGTATGCCTAGTTTGATTGTCATTTGGGTATAGTTTCAAATTGCTCTCCAGAATGGATGGTTATCACAACTCTGCCAATAATGCCTTGGTATCCCAATTTTCCCAAATCCCCTCCAACATTTGTCATTTTCCTTTTCTGTCATATTAGCTGATCTGACAGGTATGAAGAGGTACTTCAGAGTTGTTTTAATTTACATTTCTATAATCAGTCATTATTTAGAGCATTTTTATATGACTTTAGGTAGCTTTGATTTCTTTGCCCAAAAACTTCCTGTCCCTGACCATTTATTAATTGGGAAATGACTTGTATCCTTATAAATTTGACTCAGTTCTCTATATATTTGAGGAAAAAAGCCTTTATCAGAGATGTTTGCTGCAAAATTTTTCTTCCAACTTTCCGCTTCCTTTCTAATTTTGGTTGCATTGGTTTTGTTTGTACAAAAACTTAAATTTTTATCCAAAATCAAAATAAGCTGTTTTACATTTTGTAATACTCTGTATATCTTGTTTGGTCCTAAATTGTTCCCTAGTCCATACATATGCCAGGTAAAAAATTTGCTTGTAGTATCACCCTCTATGTCTAAATCACTTACCTGCTTTTACATTATCTTGGTATATGTTTTGAGATATTGGTCTATATCTAATTTTTACCATCCTGTTTTCCAGTTTTCCCAGCAGTTTTTATCAAATAGTGAATTCTTACCTCAGAAGCTGAGGTCTTTGTGTTTATTAAGCACTATGCTCATTTACTTCTGTGTCTTATATATCTCATCTATTCCATTGATCCACCACTGTATTTCTTAGACAGCACCAGATTATTTTGATTATTACCACTTTATAATATAGTTTGAGATCTGGTATGACTAGATTACCTTCTTTCACATCTTATTTTCATTGATTCCTTTGATAGTCTTAACCACTTGTTCTTCAGATGAATTTTATTATTTTTTGTCTAGATTTATAAAATAATTCTTTGGTAGTTTGATTAATATTGGACTGAATAAATAGATTAATTGGCAGAATTGTAATTTTTATTAAATTGGCTCAGCCTGGGGGCGGAGCCAAGATGGCGGAGTAGAAACAGCTCGTCCAAGCCTCTCTGCCCCCAGATTCCCCACAAACTATGTAAAAAAGGACTCTGAACAATTTCTGGAGCCCCACACCCACAGAACGACACAGAGAAGCTAACCTCCCGCTAAGGACAGCCCAGCAGCCCTGCAGGAAGGACCAGCGCAGCGGTCTGGGACTTGGCAGTGAGCAGCGCGCAGAGCGTAGGAGCCCAGCCAAGCCGAGCCCAGGTCCGCGTGAGCCGAGGTTTTAGCCCCAGGGCGGCAGGGCCAGCAGCCAGCTGGAGGAACCCCAGAACATCAGGAGCTGTGGCAACTCCAGAATTATCAACATAGACATGCCTAGGACAAAGTAAGAGGTTAGTGTCCTATGGACTTTGGGACCTGTATTTGGGGAATGCGTCAGCTCCCTCCCCTGGGGGCTAGAAGCCGCTGAGGAGACACGCCATTTTGTAGTTTTCAGAGGCATTTCCGGCTCCCAGCCTACAAATCGTGGGGAGATCCAGCGATCAGTCTTGGGGGGTAATCGCTCTTGCTTTAACCTCCCTGGATCTGGATTGTGATCTAGGGTGGAAGTTGTGGGTGGGTTTACAGCTTGCCAGAAACGGAAGTTGCCCCCCACACGTTCGGGACGAAAATTCCTCTATCCGGCCTTAAAGCCATAGTGTGGCAACAAGCCCAAAAGTCAAGCAATTAAGTGGCAACATGCCAAGGCAAAGGAAACAGAAAAATGCAACCCTAGACTCCTATTTTGGGGGCATAGAGCGGGAAAAGGACTGTGAGGTCAGAAGTCCTGCTCCAAAAGCCCCAGGGGAAAACATGAGCGGGTTGCAGGCCATAGAGGACCTTAAGAAGGACTTTAAAAATCAAATAAGAGAAGTGGAGGAAAAATTGGAAAGAGAAATGAGAAGGATGCAGGAAAAGTATGAAATGAGGGTCAACAGCCTGACTGAGGAAAACAACACCTTAAAAAATAGACTAGCTCAAATGGCAAAGGAGGCCCAAAAGGGCAATGAGGAGAAGAATGCCTTAAAAAGTCGAATTTGCCAGATGGAAAAAGAATCTCAAAAGTTCACTGAGGAGATTCATTCCTTCAGAGTTAGACTGGAGCAAATGGAAGCTAATGACTTTATGAGAAATCAAGATGCTGTTAAGCAGATCCAAACAAACGAAAGATTAGAAGGCAATGTGAAATATCTCATGGGAAAAACCACTGACCTGGAAAATAGATCCAGGAGAGACAATTTAAAAATTATTGGACTACCTGAAAGCCATGATCAAAGAAAGAACCTAGAAATCACCCTTCAAGAAATTCTCAAGGAAAACTGCCCTGATGTTTTAGATCCAGAGGGCAAAATAGAGGTTGAAAGAATCCACCGATCACCTCCTGAAAAAGATCCCAAAAAGAAAACTCCCAGGAATATTATAGCCAGGTTCCAGAATCCCCAGATCAAGGAGAAAATACTACAAGCAGCCAGGAAGAAACAATTTCAATATTGTGGAAACACAATCAGAATAGCCCAGGACCTGGCAGCTTCTACACTGAGGGATAAAGGGCATGGAATATGATATTCCAGAGGGCAAAAGAGCTGGGAATGAACCCAAGGGTCACCTACCCAGCAAAACTGAGTATTTTGTTTCAGGGGAAAATATGGTCATTCAGTGGAATAGAGGACTTTCAAGCATTCTTGAGGAAAAAACCAGAATTGAATAGAAAATTTGACATCCAGACACAAGAAGCAAGAGATGCCTGAGAAGGTAATCAGGGAAAAGAAATCAAAAGGAACTTATCAAAGTTGAACTATTTACATTCCTATATGGAAAAGCAATAACTGTGACTGATGATATCTTTCTCACTATGAAAATAATGGAAGAAGGGGGTGTGGTCATATGAATACATATGTGAATGTGTGTGTATATGGTTACAGTTATATATGGATAGAGGGCATAGGTTGAATTTGTTGGGAAGGGAGAATACTCAAGGGATGAAATTATGAGGTGAGAGAGGAAAGTGGCAAGAGGAGATGGGGAGAGACATGGTAGGGTAAACTATCTCATGTAGGGGAAGTGGTTGCAAAGGAGGGGGAGAATAAGGAAGGCTAAAAAGGCAAAACCACATTCACATTGAATTTGGTTCAGGGAGAAAATGACATACATACTAAATGGGATATCTCAACCTGCAGCAGGATAGGGGGAAGGGGGATGAGAGGAGGGATGATGGATGGGAGGGCATCCTTGGGGTGAGGGGAGGTTGGAAGTACCCACTATAGAAGAGGGACAGGATCATGTAGGGAATGGACCAGGTGGGGGGTGGGATGAGTGGGAGGGAATTATAAGCAGCCTTGTACAATATATCTACCATGATAATGTTTTGCATAGCTAGACATGTACAACATATACTGAATTACTTATCTCCCAAGAAGGAATGGGTGACAAGGGAGGAAGGAAATGGATCTGAAATTTGAGGTCGTAACATTAAATGTTTCAAATATATATATAAATACTATTATTAATATTCTTTTGCCTATAATTGGGAGATAAGATGTGCAGGCTTTGGGACACAAAGATTCATCTTCCTCTAATGGAAAAGTCGATGGGGGTATGGGAGAAGGTATGGGAGAGAGCAGATTGGAGGAAGCGATATCTTGTGGGACTGCTATTCAGGGAGGTTGGGTAGGGGAATAATGGGGGGAAAATGATTGTAACTCAAAATCTGGCGGAAATGAATGATGTAAAACAGAAGTTAATAAAGCATTTGTTTAAAAAAGAATATAAATTGGCTCAGCCTACCCATGAGGAATTAATATTTTACAAATTGTTTAGATCTGCCTTTGTGTGAATAGTGTTTTGTAATTGTGTCCATATAGTTCCTCAGTTTGTCTTGGCAGATAGATTCCCAAGTATTTTATATTGTCTCCAGTTATTTTAAATTGACTTTCTCTTTCTATCTCTTGCTATTGGGCTTTGTTTGTACAAAAACTTTTAAATTTTTATATAAAATCAAAATGATATATTTTACATTTTATAATACCCTCTATATCTTGTTTGGTCCTAAATTCTTCCCTTATCCATAGATCTGATAGGAAATCAATTAGGAATTGGTGCCATCTTGAGCTTATAGATTCTCTATTTGTCCTCTAACAGCTTCTTTTTTTGTGTGGGTGTGTCAACACTGTAGGTTAAAAAAAGGGAGAAAATGGAAATTTCCTTTGGTCGATGCCATAGAACAAAAAATTAAGGGATGAATTCTGGTTATTTGTCAGCTCTAGCTCTCTTAAAATTTGTCTTAAGTGAGAAAATAGATTCACCATATACTAAAGTGTTATTTTATAATTTAATATTCAGAAGATCAGATAAAATATAATGCCCATTCCTGTAAATACAGTAGAGAGCATATTAATATTAATGGCAATTACTTTAAATTAATAAGTAGTATTTATCTAAAACAATTAGCAAACATTATCTGTAAAGGGGATAAACTAGAAGACTTCCCAATATGATCAGGGGTGAAGCAAGGATGCCTATTATCATCATTATTGTTCATTATTGTGCTGAACATGTTGGCTATAGCAACGAGAAGAAAAAGAAATTGAATTAGAGTAGGCAATGAAGAAACAAAACTATCACTCTTTGCAGATTATATGATGTTATACTTAGAGAACCCTGCAGGATGATGATAGATTAGGATATGACTAAGGTAAGGGAAATCATGTTACATACAGATTGCTACATATTTTGAATCCTCTCATGTTCTGCTGTGCACATGACAGGTTTTTCCCCCCTTTTATTATTTTGAATTTAAGTTTATAATATGCTTTTCTTTTTTATTATATATATAAGTTTTAGTAAAGATTTGTCTGGTGATGTTTGTCCAGGAAAGGAGATCTAGGAGAAACATGATAGCTGTCTTAAAATATGGTAAAAGAAAACCATTTTGTTAGGCTCCAAAAGGGAAGAGTAGGATTAATAATAGATGAAAGTTTGATCTTAACTTTAAATGTGGAAGGACATTGAAACTATGAGGCAGTTTTCCTTATTGAAAGTTTTAAAGTATATACCAAAGGAAAATTGGTTGGGTATTATAAGGCAGATCTAGTCATGGGAAGGGAGTTATGTTAGCCTCTTAAGATCCCTAGTAGTTCCAGAGTGCCATAATTCTATGCATATTCAAATCTGCAGTACTTGTTGCATATAACAAAATGGATCCTGCTTCTTGTCCTAAGTTATATTTTGGACCTACTGTTTTTCTTTTTTTTGAAAATGCCCAAGTGTAAAAGATGATATTTTGAGGATGGTTCAAAAGTTCACTCCAAAATAAAGTGCTGTCATTTTGCACTGCTGGTGAATACCACTTTCCAGATTGAGGATGCCATAATTCACTGTATGGAAATGAAAATAGACAAGAAAAAAAAAGAATTTTCCCCTTTCACAGCAACAAACTGCTCTTTTGGATGCAGTGATGTTCCTTCTTCTCAACACCATTCATATAAACATTGCTGTTTTTTTAACTGGATAATAATGTGAAACTAGAAAATTTTGCAAAGTTGTAAAAATTTGATTTCCTCTCAACCTTGCCCTTGACTTTTCTCTTGTTGGAATCATTTATCCCAGCTGTTCTTTACAATAATACACCAAGTCGTATTTCTCCATTTTCTAATAGTTATGAACTATTGAATCAGGGACTAATTGGACCTTTCCCCATAAACAGAAGCACAAGAACTTGGTTTTCTATTTAAATCAAAGCACTCTTGTAAAGTTGCAGAGAGTCATCACTATAGCTGAAAATTATAGCCCAAATATTTATTGAAAAGTCAGAATCTCACTATTTTATTTTTATGAAAAAGAAAAGTATCCCAGTGTGCCAGAATGTGATCTGAAGAGGTTTGTAATGAAATTATAAACCTTTAGGAGATGATTCAAGTGCCACAGAGAACAGTATTGATATCTACAATGTTCTATCTCTCTGTTTTGAGTCAGTTCTGAGCCAGGTGAGACACTGGTCAGTTTTTGAGATTATATAAAATGACACAGGAGTTAAGAGTTTATGAAGAGAATTCATTATGAAATGACATCATACACTTAAATCTAGTAGAATAGGGAAGTAGGAAGAAAAAGTTTGATTCTTGAACCCAATACTTATTGAGTATAGAACCTTTACCAAATCTGTTCACCTCAGTGGGTCTCAGTTTCTCCTGGATATCTTATATACCTTGAATATTTAATTGAATTGGAAGGATTCATCAAATTATACTGTTTAATGATGTAGGGAGGTAAAGAAAACTTGATGAATCTAAAGCCTTGTTTTATCATGTTTATCTAGGGGAGCCTGGTCAAAGTTCTAACATTGAAGATGTATCCTTGATAGGGTATAAACTTACTTTGCTCTGAACACTTCTTGGTACATTGACAAGACATTAAAGTGTGGTTGTTATTAATTAATGGGCAATTTTAGAGTACTTGGGCTAAATCCATGGATTTGGCCTTTAAAGGGAGACCAAAGAGAAACACAGAGAAAACCAGAGCTTAGACAGTCAGAGTACCCAGTTAAATTAACATATGGGGAACCAACCATAAGACCAAGGTAAAAAGGGAACCACACAGTTCCAAAGAAGCAATGGTAGAACATTAAAACCAAACCAGGGGCTTCCTGAACAAGCATAGATATTGCTGGACCTTATCTCCTGAAGAAAACAAGAATTACTGGACCAAGCAGCAACAAAGCTAAAGCAGAAAGGAACAGAGCCATGATGTGGAGGAGCAAGTCTATACTTTCCTTCCCTCTAGTAATATGGATTAAGTAAACTATTCTGGTCTGGTTTAATGATGGGGGGAAGGGGAGAGGGATGGAATCAATCAAAGTATTAATATAAGTCTAGAGGACTGAGAAAGGATTTAGGTGGCACAGTGGATAGAATGTTAGACCTGACATCAGGAAGATCTGATCTAGCTCAAGATATTTACTAGCTGTGTGACCCTGGACAAGTTATTTTTTTTTAAACAAATGCTTTATTAACTTCTGGTTTATATCATTCATTTCTGCCAGATTTTGAGTTACAATTTTTTCCCCGTTTTTCCCCTACCCACCACCCTAGAATAGCAGTCCCACAAGATATCCCCTCATCCAATCTGCTCTCTCCCATATCTTCTCCCATACCCCCTTTTACTTTTCCATTAGAGCAAGGTGAGTCTCTGTGCCCCAATGCCTGCACACCTTATCTCCCAATTACATGCAAAATAGTATTAATATATATTTGAAACATTTAATTTTAAAACCTCGAATTTCAGATCCATTCCCTTCCTCCCTTGTCACCCATTCCCTCTGGGAAGATAAGTAATTCAGTATGTGTTGTACTGGACAAGTTATTTAACCTCTATTTGCCTTAGTCTCATCATCTGTACAATGGGGATAATAATAACACCCATCTTCTAGAGTTCTTTTGAGGATAAATAAGAGAATATTTGGAAAGTGCTTTGCAAACCTTAAAGTGCTATATAAACGCTAGTTTCAACTTTGTAGAAACCCAAATGGTTAATCACAGCAAAGCAGCCTCAGCCCAAGAAGGCCATGTAGGTCAGCTGGGGAAGCCAAGGACCACTGAAGAGAAAATGAGAGTTGTCTTCATTGTTTATGTAAAGCTTTAAAGCTCTTTCTTTCTCAGGTAAAATAAATCCTCTTCTCCATAGGATGCATTATTAGCCTGACTTTTTACATTAAACCTCAGAGTCTTTTCTCTTTTTGTGGAGACCTAGGTAGATATAAGCTAAATTCAAATGTTCTCAGGAGAAAGAGCCAAAAAAAGGGAGTTTTTACTGAGAAGTCTCCAAGATTGAATGTAGTCCAAGAAAACCCAAAACTTTGGTTCTAGCCTAAGGGTTGTAGAGTTATTATTGCTTTTGCATTTATAGTTCTATTTTAGTCATGGTTCTACATTTATATGAAGCTTTATAGCAATATTAATCTATCCAGCATCCTGCTAGTATGAAGTATCATTAACCTCAATAAGTAGTTATGGAAAATGGGATGGCCAAAAGTCAAGTAAAGGGAGAATTATACTTTATTATTCCATGTGTTGAATCCTGGACTTCCAACAGTAGAATAAGTTGTTTTGCATATACTAAAAGATTTTTAGGTTGGGTGGATAGTGGGAAGAGTTGAAAAATTATCTTCTTAAGCCCACTTATTTAATAGAAAATTACCATAGTCTGGTTAAATTGGACCTTTTACTCTACCTAATATACAATATTCCATTTCCCTTTTTCTGTATCTTTGCATAGGTTGTTTCTTATGCCTGGAACAGACCCTTTCCTCATCCTATTTTGCTTTAAAGCTCAGCTCAGCTTCACCTCCTACATGAAACCTTTCTTGATGCCCCCAGCCTACCACTGCCTCTCAGATTACCTTGTACATATCTTGTTATATATATATATATATATATATATATATATATATATGTATATATGTGTGTGTGTGTGTGTGTGTGTGTGTGTGTGTGTATCTCAAACTTGTATGTAGACACATTATCTCCCCTGATAATATGTAAACTTGAGGACAAGAACTGTTCATTTTTTCTTGGTATCTCCATCGCTCAGGTTGAATCAAATTAAACTACTTGACCAGGTTGTGTTGCTAATTAGTAATAGATATTGAATTCAAATATCAGTTTCCTGGTTCCCAGGCTAAGTGTGATTAGTTCTTTTCCCACCACACTAAGAGGTCCTATCAGCCAATAGTGAAAAAATATTTATTAAGGTCCTACTATGTGCCAGGTATTCTGCTAAGCACTTGTTTGGATATTTTAAATCAGAAATAACATCTTGGATGCTATGATGTACAATGGAGGAAAGCAAATGCTTGTTTTATATTATATTATATTGTCACTTTTTCAAAGGAACAATCAAGAGTCTAGTAGTGAAAACAACTCCTTACAAATATTACAGCAAGGAAAAACTCAAAACATGGAATTTGAAATAATCAGTTGAAATTTTTTTTCAGTAAATAATTTTAAATGCCATTAATGGGGCTGACTACCTATGGACTTCACTAGACAGTCAATATAGAAATCAGATTAAGTGTATACTTTGCAGCCAAAGGTAGAGAAGGTCTATGTAGTCAGTTAAAAAAGATTTAGAGTAAACTGTGGCTCAACTTATGAGTTTCTTATTGCAAAATTCAGACTTAAATTGAAGAGAGTAGGGAAAATCAGCATATCATATAGGTATAACCTAAATAACATCACTTATGGGTATAAAGCAGAGTTGATAGACAGGTTTAAGGGATTAGTTTGGGTAAATGGAATGCCTGAAAAACTATGGACAGAGGTCCAAAACATTGTACAGGAGGCAGCAACAAAAAACGTTCCAAAGAAAAAGAAGGGGCAGTGAATAGAGCACTGACCCTGGAGTCAGAAGGACCTGCATTCAGATCCGACCTCAGACACTTGACACACATACTATCTGTGTGACCTTGGGCAAGTCACTTAATACCAATTGCCCTGCCTTCTCACCTCCTAAAAGAAAAAAAAATACAAAGAGAAAGAAGAGCAAGAAAGCAAAGTGTCTGTCTGATGAGGCTTTACAAATAACCGAGGAAATAAGGTACAGGAGGAAGGGAAAGGTAAACCAAACTAAATGCAGAATTTCAGAGAATAGCAAGGAGAGATAAGAAAGTTTTCTTAAATGAGCAATGCAAAGAGATAGAAGAAAAGGATAGAATGGAAAAGACAGGAAATCTCCAGAAAAATTATCAAGGGAATGTTTCATGCAAAAAATGGGAATGATAAAAGACAAAAATGGTAGGGACCTAATAGAGGCAGAAAAGATTAAGAAGAGGTGGCAAGAATACATATAAGAACTATACAAGAAAGATCTTAACATCACCGATAACCACAATGGTATGGTTACTCTGCAAGAGTCAGACATCCTAGAGAATGAAGCTAAATGTGTCTTAGGAAGCACTGCTAACAATAAGGCTAGTGGAGGTGAAGAAATTTCACCTAAATTATTTCAGATCCTAAAATATGATACTGTTAAAGAGTTGCACTCAGTATACTAGCAAATTTGGAAAACTCAACAGTGGCCACTGGATTGGAAAAGATTAGTTTATGTCTAATGCTAAAGAAGGGCAATGCCAAGGAATGTTCAAACTACTGAGCAATTACATTCATTTAACATGCCAGCAAAGTTATGCTTAAGATTCTGCAAACTAGACTTTAGCAATATTTGAATGGAGAATCGCCATGAGAGCAGGCTGGTTTTCAAAGAGGGAAAGGAACTAGAGACCAAATTGCTAACATTTGCTAGATTATGGTGAAAGAGACACATCTACTTCTGTTTCATTTGCTACACTAAAGCCTTTGACTGTGTGGATCACAACAAAATGTGTCAAATTCTCAAAGAGATGGGAGTAGTACTTCATCTTACTTGTCTCCTGAGGAAGCTGTATGTGGGGTAAGAAGCAATGGTTAGAACTGAACATGAAACAGCTGGAAAAGTACAATGAGGCTATATATATTGTCACCTTGTTTATTTAACTTATATGTAGGACACATCATATGAAATGTCAGGCTGGATGAATAAAAAACTGGAGTTAAGGTCACTGGGAGAAATATCAGTGCTCTTGGATATGTCGATGATAACACTCTGAAGCCTTTTGATGAGGGCAAAAGAGGGGAGTGTAAAATCTGTCTTGAAGCTTAACTAAAAAACCAAAAAACCCTAAAATTCTGGCAACTGGTACTATGACTTCTTGGAAAATAGAGGGAGAAGAAATGGAAGCAGTATCAGATTTTATACTCTTGGACCCAAAGATCACTGCAGACAGTGACTGCAGTCATGAAATGAAAAAAATTACTGTGACTCTGGAGGAGAAAGTGAGATTGACCTTGCACAGTTCTCCCTCCCTCAAATCAAAGTCAACTGCAAGTCATGTCATCATCTCCTTGATGTTATGGTCCTTTTTGAGAATGAAGGACAAACACCACCACAACAATGACAAACCTAAGCTCTTAAACCTAGATTCTTTAGAATTATGCCACTCTACACTGTGGGCATAAAGGATTTCTTCCCCTCTAGACAGAATGGGCAGTAGGAAGCGGTGAAATTGACTCTCCTGGGTTTCCCCTCACTCAAGCTGTAGATGGCTCTAAAGAACAAGGCAGATGAACTCAGTCAACTCTTGAACCACAGCAGAGGAATATTCTTTCCTTCAAATAGTTCCCAGCAACAAAGCTTGTCTTCTTACCTCTCAGCTCAGTGTCAAGGTTCTAGGAAAGGAGAAGGAAGGCTCTAAGCTTTTCCCTTAGCTTTGCGTTCAGATCATATTTTCTTCTGGTTCCACTTAACTTATGTATTTTTTCTATCTGCAGTTCCTCTTCCTTCCCCTCCCTTCCCCTTCCCTCCCCTCCTTTCCTCTCCCTTCCTTTACCCTCCTTTCCTGTCCTCTCCTCATTTGGCTTTACTTGCTATTCTTCAACTGGTGTGAACTTCTCCTGGTGTGAAATGATTCACCTCTACCTTAAGATAAGAAAGTCCAAAACTGTCTATCAGATACAACACAAACTGCTTTTTAATGGTCCCATAGTCTCCAAATAGTTCTTTGATGCAGTCTCCTAGAAACAAATTCAAAAGTCCAGAAAACATTAATGTTCAAATTAGCTGAAGGAAAACTAATGCTTTTCCCTCTTAGATGCTTTCAAATAGGTCCTTTAAGTACATTTGTCTGAAGAGCTGTTTTTTTTCTCAGGTCCTCAGAACTTTCAACAAGCATGCCAATCTGATGGGTAAGAGGTAGAATTTGAGAGCTGCCTAATTTTCATTTCTTTAATCATTAATTAGAGTATTTTTTCACATGGCTGTAATTGACTCATATTTCTTGCCTAGAGAACTGTCTAAGAATACTTATCAGTTGGGAAATGGCTCTTATTCCTATTATATTTAAATTAGCTCCTTGTATAGTTTGGAATTGAGATTTTTATCAGAGAAAATGACAGCAGATAGTTCTCTCAATTAAACTTTTCTCTTGTAATCTTACAGTATTGGATTTATTTGTACAAATTCTTTTTTTAAATGTTATGTAATCAAAGCTATATTGTCTTTTGTGATCCTTTTTATTTCTTGTTTGACCAAGAATTATTCCTTTATCCATAGATGCTAAAGGTAATTTCTTTCTTGTTCCCCTAATTTGTTTATGATGTGACCTTTTATATTTAGATCATGTATGCATTTGGAGTGTATTTTGTTATATGGTCTAAGAAGTTTATTTAAGCCTAATTCCTGCCATATTGCTTTCCAGTATTTTCAAATAGTTCTGACCCCAGTAGCTGGGGTCTTTGGGTTTATCAAACAATATCCTACTTCAGTGTGGGCCATCTTCAGTTGTCCTGATCTATATCTGGCCATTAGACCCAGATGGCTCTGGAGGAGAAAGTAAGACTGGTGACTTTGCACAGCCCTCCCTCCTTCAAATCTAATTCCATTGCAAGTCATGGTATCATCTTCCTGATGGCACAACCACAACCTGCAAGTAGTCTAAGTTGCCCTAATTTGGACCCAACCGGTCAATTACAGTTGGGCAACTCAGCTGCTTCTCCCTCTCCTCTCCTTCCCCAACTCGGGGTATCATGCCCTTACCTGAGGTTGTTTTGTCTAAAGGAAGGCAAATTTTGATAGCTGAAAGCTACTTAATTATCTTGGGGTTTACTGGTTAGATTTCTTCCTTAAAGACCATGCCTTAAACCCAGTTCACTCTGGCTCTCATTGACTGGCAAACAATAGGTCCCTGCCCAAACACCACTTAATAGTTATTTTTTATGCCCAGATGGCTCAGAATGAATGCAAATAGTAATTGTCTCTCTTTTGGCCAGCAACACTGAGGGACGTCCCCTCCCAGTTTGACTCTTTTTTTTTTAATTAAAGGGACCACACCTTAACTTACAGTCACATAGCTATTAAGTGTCTATGGCTGGATCTGAACTGAGGTCTTCCTGACTCCAGGTCTGTTGCTCTATCCGCTGTGCTCCTTAGTTGAATATATATGCTAAATATTCTGTATTTGGAATCAAATTTATAATCCTATCTTTTCCTGTTTGAGTTTGTTGGTATTATGAAGAAATGCTAATGATTAGTGTGAATTTATTTCATAGACTGAAACTTTTCTGCAGTTAATAAATTTTAGATCAATTTAAAAAAAATTAAAACTCTTAGGTTTTCTAAGTAACCATGGGAGAAAAGTGAGAATTTTGTGTCCATGTTGCCTATGATTATTCCCTTAATTTCTTTTTTTATCTATAGCTATAGGTAGCAGTTCTAGCACAATATCAAATAATGGTGGTAATAAAGAACATTCTTGCTTTACCTCTACTCTTATAAGAGTATTTTATTCCCACTATTTTATTCCCAATATATATAATGCTATCTCTTGGTTTTAGATACTTTTGATATACAGAGGAGCATTTGTTTATTTATTTTACACAAATGAGTAATCTGTTTTGTCAAAAGCTGTTTCTGTATCTATTCACATAAACATAAGGTCTTTTATTGTTTTTGTTATTAATATGATCTGTTTTGTTTATAGTTTTTCTAATGTTGAACTAACTCTGTATTCCTTGTATGAATTCAATCTAGTTATAATGTATAATCTTTTTCATGTATTGCTGTAATATCTTTGCTAATATTTTATGTAAAAATTTTGTGCTGATCGTCATTAACAATATTTGTCTACTTTATTTTTCTGTTCTGTTGGTTCCTTGCTTAGATACTATTGTAGCTTGATTAATGCGAGCAAGATCCAAGTAATAATTTTAGAATGGACCTTTTATTAAAAGGCCATGTTGGCTGATCAGGCCACCTGTCTTAAGTACAGCAAGAGTAACAGCAGCAGCCTGCAAACAGCGCAGATCGCGGGGTGGGGGTGGGGGGGCAGAACCTTAGCTTATAAAGGGGGGGGGGGGCGTTTAATCACTTATAAGCAGTGATTGGTCAGTACACAACTTGAAACTCCTTAGTCTGACCCAGAAGCCCTCCCACTTCTATGCAGATGAGCTAAGTGGAAAGGGGGAAGGGCAGAGCTGACCTGGCAATCTGCTCACTTCCTTTGGGGGGGGTGGGGATGGGGAAAACCAGGCACAACAGATACCAAGGCCATATTTGTATCATAAAAGGAATTTGGTATCTTTGAAAATGATTTATGAAGTTTGGAATTAATCATTCTTTGAACATTTGATAGATTTTTTTTTTCTAAAATCAGATGATCCTGGGGTTTTATTCTTTGAAAATTCATTTATGATTTGTTCAATTTCTTTTTTTGAGATCAAATTATTTGAATTCTCTATTTCCTCTTCTTTTAATCTGAAAATTTTTTATTTTTATAAATATTCATCTATTTTATTTAATTTTTTGGTTATATTGGTGTATGGTTGATAAAATAGTTTCTACCAACTTCCCTTATTTCTTCACTTTCTGTAAATTCTTTTTCATTTTTGATACTGATAATTCTGTTTCCCTCTTTCTTTAAAAAAAAGTAAAACTAGCTAATGATTTATCTATTTTTTAGTTTTTTTAAAGCAGCTCATAGTTTTATTAATCTTTTTGCTTTCAGTTTTGTTAATCTCTTCTTTGATTTTCAGAATTTACATTTTGTTGTTTAATTAGCATTTTAGAATTTGTTGACTATGTAGGATTTTTTTTAGATGCATGCTTAATTAATTGATCTGATATTTCTTACTTTTGTTGATGACATTGTTGAGATAAAAAAATTTTTCCCCTGAAGACTGCTTTGGCTACATCCATAAAATTTTGGTGTATTTTCTCATTCTTATCATTATCTGATGAAATTATTTGTTGTTTCAGTGATTTTCTTTGACTCACAAATTCTTTGTTTTGCTTTTTGGAGGGCAATTGGGGTTAAGTAACTTGCCCAAGGTCACACGGCTGGGTAGGTTTTTGTTTTGTGTGTGCATTAAGTGTCTGAGGCTGGATCCTAATGCAGGTCCTTCTGACTCCAGGGCCAATGTTCTACTCACTTCACCACCTAGGCCCCCCCCCTCACAAATTCTTTAAGATTATTATTTAGTCTTCAATTAATTTTTAATCCTTTCTTTAGTGACCCTTTATTGGAAATAATTTTTATTGCATTGTGGTCAGCAAAGGATGCTTAATTTTCCTGCTTTGCTGCATTATTTTGTGAGATTTTATGCCCTTATGGATGGTCAGTTTTTATAAAGTTTCCATCCCTAAGGGCATAAAAATCTCACAAAATAATGCCTGAGGGGTTTGCATTTCAAAGTTTCTGTTCAACTCTGGTCCTTTTATCAGGAATGTTTGGAAGTCTTTTATTTCATCAAAAGTTTCTTTCCCCTCAATAGGAATACTCTTGCTGGGTCTGAATGGGAGTACACTGATATTTCAAATTGTTAGAGCTTAACTGTCTATTTCTCTTTATAACAAGTAATTCTTTGTTTAAACCTATATCTTATGTCTCTTGGATAACATTATAAACTCTGCTCCTTTACTGTAGCTGCAAAATATTGTGGTTCTGATTGTACCTCGTTGTTATTTGAATGCTCCCTTTCTGACTGCCTACAGCATTTTCCCCTTTGATCTGAAAGCTCTGGATTTTGCCTGTCATTCCTGACAGTTTTCATTTGGGATTTCCTTTTATGAGGTGACTGGCATATTCTTCCAATTTTCACTTTGTTTTCTAGTTCTAATAGGACTGGGCAATTTTTATTTATGATTGTTTTGAAATTTGAGATCTTTTGGTTTTTAGGAATCCCAATGTTTCTTAGAGTTTTTCTTCATTGGCTGTTTCCCAGATGAGCTCTTTTTGATATAAAGGACCTTACATTTTCTTCTATTTTTCCCATCTTTTTACTTGAAAACATTTTTCTCATTATTTCATGGAACCATTGCTTTCTACTTGCTCTATTCTAATCTCAGGAACATTCTAATTTTTACTCTTAGGTAAACTTTTGTACCATTTTATAGTAATCTATTAGTTCCCCTTCCAAGTCTTTCTTTCAGAGTTTCAATTTCTTTTCCAGTTTTTTTTTTCCTATGGAAATTTTATTTCACTTATTATTTGTAAACTTTTCCTTCATTTCTTCCAGGAATCTAGTTGAGTTTGTGGTGATGCTGTGTTTTTCTTTGGGGCTTTGCTTATAGATTTTGTGGGATTATTCTTTTCTTCTGGGTTTGTGTCTGGGGCAACGCTGGCTCCAGAAAATGTCCTATTGTGGGAGTCTTTTTTTGTTTATTTACTCATTCTTTCAGCCTCACTTCCCAAATAGAAACTTTGTCTTAGAGTCAACTTCTGCTTGTTTCTGGAGATAATGAATGCTGGGGCCATGTATGGTCTTAATCTGTATTATCTGAAGCTCTTCATTTGCTTTTTCCAGATTTGAGAGCTATATCATTCAAGGATCTCAAGAGTAGTTTAGGTCACAGAGCTGCAACTTTGAGCAGTCCCTAAGTGATCTGATCTATTGCATGGTATGATATGCTTTTCTGGTCTGAGCTTTACCAATTTGTCCCAGTCTGGGTCTGGGTAAAACAATTGCATGCTTGCCCTGGTTGGAGCTCTGATGGACTCTGTCCTTATTAGATAACTGATAAGTTGTACAAGCTCAGAGTTACAGGTCTTGTTCCTGGTTGTCACACCCTGTCCTGGTTATTCCAGCCCAGGTCTGTGGGCTAAGTCCATAATCATCTCTGGTGTCAGGGTCACTGTGCCTTTATTTTAGATATTATCAAGTAGCCTCTTTAAGTGTAGAATCAGTGTGTCAGTTAAAGTTAGAAAAGAATTCCTCCCAGCTGAAGAGTTGGTGAGGTGCTTTGAAATGGAAGAGGGAGGCTTCAAAGAGACAGGAACAGTTTTCCTTTCCTGTTGCATCAGATACTGATCACTGCTGAAATTATTTCCAGTCTAGTTGGTACAGTGTTCTTAGCTTTTGTTCTAAACCTTTGTTCAACTGATGTCAGCTAACTTTGTATATTTCATATTTTTACTCTGTACTTTAAAAGGTATATTCAATAATATTGAAGAAATAAAATGTCATATAATAAAACTAGTGTGTGTATAAGAATAAGCTTCTTTGCTGAGGATTTATTTAACTGCCTCACATCATTCATCCTGACAAGTACCAAAACAGCTAGCCTCTTTGTCCCTTTGATGATTTTTTCCCCTTAATTATTCCCCAACCCTTCCCCAAACATATCTGTATTTTTTAAAGTGAATTGACCTTGGGTAAGTCACTTTACTTTTCTGAAATTTCATCATCTGTAAAATGAGAGAATTGGACTAGATGATATGAGGTCCCTTCCAGCTCTAAAATGTGTGATCCTATAACTGAGGTCAATTATTGCATATTTTCCTTTCCCATTCTTGAGAATGGGAAAAAAGTAACAAATTTGCTTTTTCCCCCGCTTTGGTGAAATGGGAGGTTGAGAGAAATGCTTATTAATTGAAAAAAGAAAATTTAATTTAAAAAAAGAAAAAAGAAATATATGGGGGGCGGCTAAGTGGTGCAGTGAGTAGAGTGCTGGCCCTGGAGTCAGAAGGACCTGAGTTCGGATGGGCCTCAGACACTTAACACACACAAACAAAAACCTAGCTGTGTGACCTTGGGCAAGTTACTTAGCCCCAATTGCCCTCCAAAAAAAAAAGCAAGAAAAAAAAAGAAATATATGGAATGTGTGCCTGAATTTTGTGTTTTCTCTGATGTCTTTTTAGCCTAAGAGATCATTCATCAATGACTGAAGAAACTAGGAACAAAAGCTGAGGTTTTGTCAACATTGATACCAGGTGGGTGAATAGGGATGGGGTGGGGGTTGTTTACTTTTTAACTCTGCATAACAACAGTGAAATTATTAGATGTCTTTCTGGAAATCTAGTCTAGGATGATTTTAGCTTGTGGCATCCATTGAAAGTGACCCTAATTTTCAGCCTGCGATTGAAATTTAACATTTGAATATGTGCTGAGTTGATTTATCAGTGCTTGGCCCTTTAAAAATTATATAGCCTCACAGTTTACCAAATTGTTTCTGGCTGTTCTTTTTCCTAGTTCCTCTTCATGGTCACACCTAGGAACATGTGTAATCAAGAGATAAGTGGCTTTTAGGAAAGTTAGTTTTTCCTCCTATATTCAAGAAAGAACATGATATTCAGAGATGGCTAGCTTCTCTGTGCAAAATTCCCCCTAAGACAAAACAATAGAAAGAACACAATTCATCAGTAAACAGTCACTGCATTTCTATGTAACTAACTGTGAAGGCTGCAATATTTTGCTAAACTTATGATAGTTAAAACAAGAGGTGACCTCATAATAACCTTAAATATTACTCCAAAAACGAAATTGGCAACATGCTGGCTCAGGTTTCCTGTGAATCAGAAGTCTTCTTTGAAAATTGTAGCACTGCACTGGGGTGCTCTATTTGGGAAATTGTGCAACAAAAAAGTTACAGCTGGAAAAAAGCTGCTCCCACGGATATCTACTTCCACTATAAAGAGCCAATCAGTTGGTGCTGTTTTCCATAACTTAATCTCCTTATCCAACATTGTTCTCTGTCTGGTTCTGAGCCAGGTGCTTGTTCTAAGTACTGTAAATGCTGACAGGGCAATTGGGCAGTTTATATTTCCACTAAAAATCTACCAAGAAGGAAATTTTGAGTCACTTGTCTCCATGATTTCATCAGTATAGGGAATTTCCAGTGGGGAAACTTCCTTTACCAATTCAAGTTATAGTTTTAGAGAGTTATCTAAGGCACTGAGAGTTGTGTGTAAGAGTAATTAGAGGTATTAGAGGTAAGATTTGAACACAGGTCTCTCTGGCTTTGAGGTCATCTCTACATTGTTTCTTGTTACTAGTATAATGTTCAGAATATTACAAAGTAGTCCTGTTTTCTAGACTGTGATAATAGACAAGTCACTTTACCACTCTAGCTCAGTTTCCTCATCTGTAAAAAAAGGGGTTGGTTTGAGATCTCTTCCAACTTTAAATATGTCATCTTGTGATCCTCTGACCAGCTACTGAATATTCGTCTTTCATGTTCTAGAAGAGTGATATCAAATGTCACTAGAAATAGAAGCTTTGTCTGCATATTGACTGAGAAAAAACCATAAATACATCTGTGTTGTTTATATTTTTATTTATTCTGTTAAATATTTCCCAATTTACATTTTAATATAGTTCAGGCTGTACTTGGGAGAGACTGCTTATGGTCTCTGGGAGCAAGTTTGACACCTTTATTCTAGAAAACATGGAAAGGAAAAATGTCACCTTCTTCTGGTGTGACCCTTTCATTTCTGAATGATTGTGATAGTTTTTCTTTTGTTTCTTTTGTTGTTTAATTCTGATTCTGAGTTTCTTGTGAATTCTCTTCAGTCTGTATATCTGCAATCTCCACACACAATTCATCTCAACACAATAATACAAACTCAACAAATTGAGGTACTATGTTGGTATTTTGGAATCAAAGATGTAACACAAATACTGCTTTCAAGGTATTGAAATTTGGTAGAGAGACAAAGATGTATGCAAATAGTGAAACAAGGGAGAATGTGTGATAATTAAAAAGGAAAATTCTGGGCTAAGTATTCTATATTGATATGCCAGCTAGCTAGTAGGTAGCGAGTCATAGTGAAAAGAGAATTCTGAGAAGGCTAAGAATTGGAAAAATCTTGGTTTTGCCAGTGTTGTGTGACTTTGGGTAAGTCATTTTCCCCTTTGAATCTCAGTGTCAGGGTCCCACAACAACTGACTACCAGGGATCAACAAATCTTGACATAGGCACATCCAAGAGAGTAGTGAAAGGTTCAGAAGATATTATCAACGGTGTAGCTGTAACTCTTTTTAGGACATGGAGTCCTTACCTTCTAACTTTTTGGTATAGTCTATTCTTAAACTACAAGCAATTTATAGCACAGACCAGGGCAGATTTCCCCAAGGGACATACATAACATAGGAGAACACCAACACAGACACACAGGAAAAGGCTCCTAGACAACCAGACTCCCCAGAGCTGTGTTGCTCTGCCACAAAAAGGTCTTACCTGGCTATTTAGCAGTTTCTTCTTCCAAAACACACACAACTGCTTAATCACCACAGTATAATGGACCAGCTTAAACCAGCCCAGAAACCTGGGCTTTCCCTGCTTTTATCTAATGCCTACAGGAAGCCACAGAGTGGAAGGAAGGCTGGTACCCTCATTAAGGGCTATTGGCATCGGTTACTGTATTTCTGCCCCACACATCAACTGCCCTGCCTATGCATACTTTACTTAAGGACATTCAACTTAACTCAATTCAATGAAGGAGATAATGGTAGTATTCAGTTTCCTCATCTTTAAAATGAGTTATACAGAATCATTGCTCATGTCCCATTCAGGCCCTGATATTCTAAGAGTATTTAACCTGGTCCAAATAACATAATGCCTTACCCCAGTTAAAATATACCAAGATTATATAATTTTTGCTGAACTACTTTTCCCTCTTTTTATTTTTTATTACAAGGGATCGCTTGTTGGGTAGGGGATGTAGGGAGCGGCATATTTGGAATTAAGGGTGAAGTATAAATGAAAATCTCAGTCAAAATTTAAAAATGCTCTTAGATCTTATCTCTTTATAACACTAACTTGTTCACATTAACCATCAGAATGTTTTCTGTTTGTAGAACAAGAATAATTCATTCTTTTTTTTTTCTTCTTTGCTTTTTGGAGGACAATTGGGGTTAAGTAACTTGCCCAAGGTCACACGGCTAGGTTTTTGTTTGTCTGTGAGTTAAGTGTCTGAGGCCGGATCCGAATGATTCATTCTTAAAAATGGTTAGGCCATAGAATGGAAGCTCCTTAGGGGTAGTGACTATATGCTATTTTAATCTTGCATGTTAATTATTAATTAATTGAATATTAGCACCCGTTGATGTTTAATAAATGTTGAATTGATTTGAATACACATATACTTAGGAAAATTAACTAAACGATTGAGCATGCCTCTGATCCCTGTTACCTCCATCCTTTTTTGCTTCTGTGTGTGCGCGAACATGTGTATGTGTATGTAATATCATGACAACTTCCCCACCAGTGAAATTTGTGATTATCCTGCAAAATTACTTTGAATATGTCTCCTGTGAGCATTTTGTAAACCTCACCCTCTACCCTCCAGTAGAATGTAAACTCCTTGAGGGTAGGGATTGTTTTGTTTTTGTCTTTCTTTCTGCATTACTAGAACAGTGCCTAGTACATTGCTAAATAAAATGCTTCTCAAATTTAACTACCTTGGGCATATTAGCAAGTGCTTTCTAGATGAAGCTAAGATGAAGATCAGTTTTTACTTTCCAATAAGTTTTGTCTGTGTTTTCTTGTGTAAATTTGTTTTTTCTTTCACTTACATGGTTCTAGTGACCAGGGCAGTTTCAACTTTGAAAGTTCACTTTGGCAGTGCTTCCTTTGGCTTTTCCTTGAGTGTTTCCCAAAAGAAAGAAATTTCTCACTGTTCCTCTGCTGCAGGTAAAGAATGTGGCAAACCTGGTAGTGATAATTAAAGCCAGCAATAATTTGCCTGACCTACCGAGTCACTAAACTGTCTGGCAGAGCTCTCTGGGACCTTGCAAGATGGGTTTTTGTCTCTACATAGATGGGGTTTGGGAAACCTCTAGGATTACAGATAAATAGATAATAATTGTTTGTTTGCTTTGCCTAAAAGTGAATGTTTCTCATGTAGATTTTTGAGGCAGTTTCAATAGGTTTGGCAGATATTATTTTTTAAAAAGTCCTATAGAATAGGCTCTTTCCTTACTTTATGGTTTTTAGAATCATGAAATTCAAGTCTTCAAGGCACATCTAATCCATTCCCTTCCACCTAAATCATCTAGACAGATGGTAATTATCATTTTATCTTTGTGGAGATAGTCCATCTTTTAACCTCACCCACAGGAGCTTTAGACTCAGGACACTTGGGGACAGAGGAACTAACTCTAGTCTGGGTACTTTATCCATTATTTCAAGTGTCTTGAGGTTTTGTCCCTGGCCTTGAGGTTAAACAGGCTTCCAGGAAGAAAGACAACATGAAGAAATCATTGTGAATGTGAGTAAGGAGGAAGTATGATAATGTGTCTGTAGTGGAACCATAGAATCTGATGAAGGGTTATTTGACACAGTCCAGAGGAATGACTAGAAGTGATCACTCACCTAGGAGAACAGCTTCGTGACCCGAAATGCCAACTAATGAGGGAATTGGGATTATAAGACTCAATCCTCATCTTCTTTCCCTTCTCCCCTCTGAGGGAAAAAAAAACCAACAACCAGATTTTCTTTTCATTAGTCAATCTATCCATTTCCTGATTTCAACATTCAATTCAATTTCAATCAGGTATTTTGTCTGATAGTTGGAAGCTTACTTTTTTTTCCCTAAGCATTTTCGTTCATTTCTAAGCCGGTTAAAATGTGATATTACTTGTTGACCAAACAAATCCAAGATATTTAGTGTGCTATTTCTTAAAACACACAGACAATAACAATAGCTAACATTTATATTGTCCTTACTATGTGCTAGGCATTTTACAATTGTTGTCTCATTTGATCTTCACATATCCCCATTTTAGAGATGAGGAAACTGAGGCAGACAGAGGTTAAGTGACTTGCACAGGGTCACACAGTTAGTGTCCAAGGCTAGGTTTGAACTCAGGGTCTTCCTGACTCTAGTCTACTGCCACCTAGCTGCCTAGATCTAGAGGAGGAATTTCCCTTTTCAAAGACTGATACTCGGCAAAACTAGAGTGAGAATAGAATCATATAGAGATATACAAGCAGAAGAGAGGTCTTTTTATAAAAAAAATATATAAGCTGTTCAGAAAAATAAACCTTTTTAAAAATATAAGCCTTACAGACCAAATTTAGAAAAAATATCCTTAGAACTATTTTCTATTCCTTTTTTAAAAGCAACCTAGAAAAAGAGCCATAGCTGTGATGTGGGGACAACCTTGGGTAGCAGCTCTCTCCCTCTCCCTGCCCCCATCAGCTCTCTCTCCCTACCCCTACCCCCATCCTCATTTCCATGCTAGCCTCTCGAGAAAGGGATATGAGTGAGGATCTTAAGTCTGCCACTTACCTAGATGAAGGGCTTTGAGAGCACACCATCAGCTATAGTGACACTATTGTAACAGGATACTGGAGACAATGTCTGCTGCCAGACAGAGGCTTTCAACATACCTCCCTAGTTAAACTCCTGGAGAATTTCTTCAGACACTAAACCATAACATAGCCAGTGATGTGCTGGTAAATGTTTAGCAACTGGCTCTCTTAAAAGAAAATATACACATGACAATTTTGTAATGTGCATATTAACTTTAGTCTGCAATTATCAGGATTATTAGCAGTTCTCCATCACTTTCTTAAGTCCTAGACAATCAACAGTAAAATAATTGAATCCCTGATCTGTAGCATTTGCTGATTTCTGGGGCTAAATGCTCACACCAAAAATTTATCTTTTGAGAGTCCATCTGAGCTGCCTCCAGCACACCAGGGACTATTGTCCTTTCTGTTCCTAATGGAGAAGGCTGCATGACAACTTATCAGAGCTGTGATAGAGAAATGCCTGTCATGGGTGGTTGCATAAAGGACATCTCATAACTGTAGCATATTAGATTTTTAAATCACCTGATGACTTTCTCCTGCTTATCATATTGTAGGCCTAAAGGATTTAACCCTTAAATTTAAGTACAATCATATAATTCTGGAATGAGGATGGCAATGTGATAGGAACTTGATAAATGTTTTTTTGATTGATCAGTTGATTTTTAAAAAAAAAACTCCTAGAATTACCTATTCATTGCCTTTCTACCACACAACTCAACTTCTTTCTTAAGGTTACCAACAATATCTGAGCTGCTAAGTCTGATGGTCTTTTCTCAACCCTCATCATCCTTGACTTCTCTACAGATTTTCATATTACTGAATTGAGGTAATCCTTCACTCTTAAACTTATTTTTTTTATATCATGACCACGACTTCCTCATCCTGGACACTCTTTCCTCCTTTGGCTTTGTGACAATTATTTCTCCTTTCTTTTCCTACCTTTGTGACCACTTTCAGTCCTATTTACTAGACCTGTTCCCTCCTATTCCCTCATCAGAGATAGATAATCTCTCAGGTCAGGGGTGGGGAACCCATGGCCTTGAAGTCACATATGGCCCTCTAGGTTCTCAAGTGTGGCGCTTTGACTGAATCCAAACTTCACAGAACAAATCCCTTAATAAAAGGATCTGCTTTCTTCTATTTTTTCATTCTTTTGATTTTGATGCCTCATAGAGTCATTAGCTTCTATTTGCCCAATTCTAATTTTTAAAGAATTGGTTTTTTTCAGTTAGCTTTTGTATCTCCTTTCCCATCTGGTCACTTTTACTTTTTAAGGAGCTGTTTTCTCCAATTAGGTTTTGTACCTCCTTATTCATTTGGTCAATTTTACTTTTTAAGGAGTTCTCTTCAGTGAATTTTTTCATCCATTTTGTCAATCATATTTTTAAAGGAATTGATCAATTTTTCTTCTACCTCTTTAATTTGACTTTTAAAATCCTTCTTGAGCTCTTCCAAGAATGCTTTTTGAACTTGAGAGGAGTACATATTCCCTTTTGAGGTTTCAGATGTGGGTATTGTGTTAATGCTGTCCTCTTCTGAATTTGTATTTTGATTTTCCCTGTTCCCATAGTAAGACTCTATGGTCTTTGCTATTCTAGGATGCTTTTTGCTTATTGTGATTGCCTTTTTCCTGGCTTTTAAAGTGGACCTCTGCTTCTGGGGCATAAAGGGCTCTGTCCCATGCTTTTTGAGTTGGGTGTTAGGGGCCTGGTTACTGGCTTTGTGTGCTGTGGCCCCTGGTTCTGGCAGCTGAAAGCTATATAATGTTGTAGCTTACCTGGTGCTGAGCGGGAAATGACTGGTATGTACTGAGGCCAAGTGAGGTCTTTCTGCGTTTCCCTGGGGTTACACTGAAGCTCACATCATGAGGTGTGGGGAAGGGGTGTTCTGGCCATGGGAGGTCTCCTCCTCCCCAAGGACTGTACTAGAGCATTGATAGGCTCAATCGCTGGTGGACATCCTTCTGTGTTGGTGTCTGCCAATTCCGCTGGCTGTGCAAAGGCATACCTGGGTTCCTGGTGTTGGTGCTTGCTGGCTCTACTACCCTGGGGCTCAGGATTTCCTGCTGGTCTGCTAAGATGGGGCTTGCTGGGACATCTCCAGCCATAGCAAGAGGGACCCTTCCTGTCCATCTCCCTAGCCTCTTGAACTAAAAGAATGCTGTATACTTTTTGTTGGCTCCACTATTCCAGGATTTTTCTTGGGGCAATATTCTCTGGATTTTTCAAGGTCAATACGGGTAGTTTTTTGTTAAGTGTCTGAAGTCAGGATTTGAACTCAGGTCCTCCTGATTCCAGGGCTGGTGCTCTATCCACTGCGCCACCTAGCTGCCCCAGCATAGGGGTTCTTAAAATGGCATTCATGAACTTTAAAATAAAGTTTTGCTAACACTTTCAATATAATTGTTTTCCTTTGTAACCCCATGTATTTTATAACATTATTCTGAGAAGGGGTCCATAGGCTTTACTACATTACCAAAGGTGTCCATGACCAAAGGGTAACGACTCCTATCCTAGTAAAATGTCATCTCCTTAAGGATAGGGCTGTCTCATTTTTATCTTTGTGTTCTCTATGCCTAATACAGTGTTCTATTAAATGTTTGTTAAATGGAATTGATTTCATAGTAGCTGTAGTAAAAAAAAATAATCACTTGGTAGCCATATTCTGGGAATGATCCTTTTTGCATTTAAGTTGGAAGTCAGATACTCTCTCAGTCTGCACATCAGAACTTAAAACCTTTTCAGATTAATAGGACCTGCCACTGGTACATTTAAGGGGGACTAGGAGATGTCTAGGCTGAAAAAAAGAGGCTCCAGCACCCACTGATGATGCTAGTACTCCACTTCTGCTTAGCCGCTAACATCAAATTAGCTTTTACAAAGAAATGTTTACTTCAAAATATATAAGCACAAATTTACAAACTTACTCCCCCAATATATGGGAGGCATAATTCCTCTCTTCACCAACCACCCTGGCTTCTCAGGGCTTCCCTGCTTGACTGGCTGGCTGCAGCCTCTCACCTGGAATCCTAACTCAAAGGTTGAACTCCCAGGCTTCCATCTGCAAGCTCCCAGGTCCTGCGGGCCTGCTGGGAATCACTATGTGCACCTGAACTTGGAAAGAACAAATGACACAGAACAGAGACAAAAATGCTGCAGACCCATTTGTTCAAGTTGATATGAAAGAGCGGGGGAACAGGGGAAAGAAGTTTTTCCTGTCTCACTGTGCATGGCAAATGTAGTGTGTCTTTATACTCTGGAGGAAGCAGAAATGAGCAAACAGGAAAGAGAGAGAAAAAGAAAGAGGACCGTCTCAGTTTAATCAGTTTTAACTATGTTTCTTGTTCTGCTTATACAACCAATCAAAGGTCCATTTAATAGGGGATACAGAATGTCTCCATATTCGTGATCTGGGCATTCCCTCAGGACAAGTCTCTTACCTTCTTACTGGCATAATTACTAGAAATCCCAGAGTAACCTGCAAATTATAATGAGGTACTATAGTAGGAATTTAGTGTAGTGAGATATAACCCACTCTAATCCTTGCTTCTCTGTTAAGAGGGTATTGTGGGACCAAGATCGCCTCATTTCTTCATGATAGCTTTTTCTTAAAAGTCACCAAAACTCTCCTTTGGGCCTGATTCTCCTTTCCTGCCTTAGTACACCTTTCTGGTCACTTAAGGTAATAAAAAGTCTAACCATCATGGAGTGAAGACCCTTGTAAGTTGGTGGGTATCTGAAGACCACACAAGTCACTATACCCTCTCCTGCTGACCAGATGAGTTTATAGATGTGACTACATAGAGAGCAGCTAACTGTATTCTTGTTGCATAGTCTTTCTGTGTTAGAACCTCCTATTATTAACTGCTCAATGACCTGTGAGTGTCTCATTTTATTCTAACATCAAATCTGAACTAATGAGATACTGGTGTTAGCCTCTGCCCTCTTAGAGGGTAATATAAATTACAAACACATCTTTTCAACTCACTATAGTTACCCATTCCATGCCTATGTTCAAGGTCCAAGTCAAATCTTACTTTTCTTCCAACTTTTTGTAGTCATTCTAATTCTTAGGATCGGGCGGCTAGGTGGTGCAGTGAGTAGAGCGCCAGCCCTGGAGTCAGAAGTACCTGAGTTCAGATCTGGCCTCAGACACTTAACACAACAAACAAAAACCTAGCTGTGTGACCTTGGGCAAGTTACTTAACCCCAATTGCCCTCCAAAAAAAAAAAAAAAGCTAATTCTTAGGATCTCCCCTTTCTTAGAACACTGTTAACAATTATTGTCTATGCCACATAATTTAGTCTTATATTCCTGGATGCATAGTTTATAACTGCTTAACCTCCATCTGTCACACTATGCTACCTGCCACAGTTTTCAACACACAGTCTGGGGATATCAGTTGCTTTTTCTCCCCCACAAGGGACATTCTTCACTTATGAGTATTTTAGTCTTTAAAATATATACAAGAAATTATCTGGCCTTATCATTTTGCAAAATTTTATTTGTCCTTTAAAAAAACCCACATAAATATATTACATATTTGGAATCTCAGCACCATAAGGAACTCCCTTCAAAAACATGCATTTCAACCTATTTATGACTTTAGTAAATAGGTTTTGGGGAATTACCTGAGAGCCTTAGAGGTTGTCATTCTTGGTTCATACACTGTGTCACAGTGTCTCTTTCAAAAAATGGTAGCAAAAGGATATTGTGTCAGCAAGGGTAGGAATAGGGACTGAACCTGATGTTTCATTAATGTAGGAAACTTCTGGATGAGGAAACTTTTTCTACCAATGCAGATCATCAACTTTTCTACAATTCTACAATGACAATAGAATGTTGCTTATGGTATTAGGAGTTTAATTGACTATTTCAGGGTCACACAGTTAGTATGTATCAGAGGAAGTACTTGGACCAAGATTTTCTTATTATGTTACTATTGTTATTGAAATCTTAGTAATCCAACATTAATGTTATAGGGTCAAATTTAATTTCTAGATTCTGAGTTTGAGGGTCTATGCTAAAGTACTTGCTATTTCTTTTTTTTTTATAGTTTTTAAAAATTGATCTCTTTTGTTTTTCCATCTCCTAGACCTGCTTCTAGACCTGTCCTTCCTCTATCCTTTCCAGTTCCCTCTCTGGAAATGTAACAAAGATTTAAAAAAATACATAGTAGATGAATGTATTCATTAATTTTGAAAGTAGCTGTAAGGGGCGGCTAGGTGGCAGCAGTGAGTAGAGCGTCAGCCCTGGAGTCAGAAGGACCTGAGTTCCGATCCCACCTCAGACACTTAACACACACAAACAAAAACCTAGCCGTGTGACCTTGGGCAAGTTACTTAACCCCAATTGCCCTCCAAAAAAAAAAAGTAGCTGTAAAACTAATGAATCTTTTTCTTAGTTTAAATTTTTTTTGACATTATATACAGAGTTCCACACCTATGGAAAAGTGAGATGTGTCTTTTAATACTTTCCTCTGGGGCCAAGCTAGGATTTTGTAATTTTGTAGCATGATTTTTGATCATTTTATAGTTACATATTTGTTTATGTAATTTATGTAATATATATGTTTATATTTATGTGGTTTTAGTCACTGCATATTTTCTTGGTTCTGATTATTTTCATGTATTTTTTCCATTTTTCTTTGTAGTCATCATGCTTGTCATTTCTTATAGCAAAGTAATATTCCAATAAATTCATGTACCACAGTTTGGTTACTCCCGATTCATGGACATCTTCTTTGTTTCTAGTTTTTTGCTACAAAAAAAGATCTCTACTATAAATATTTTGCAGCATATTGAATTTCTCTTTTCTTTTTTCTTTTTGGTCAATGATTTCCTTGGGATATATACCTAGCAGTGGTATCCTGAGTTATAGCCCCTTTATTTATATAATTCCAAATTACCTTTTAGAATGATTATACTAAGGGGTGGCTAGGTAGCAGAGTGAATAGAGCACTAGCCCTGGAGTCAGGAGGACCTGAGTTCACATACAGCCTCAGACACTTAACACACACATAAAAATTAGCTGTGTGACCTTGGGCAAGTCACTTAACCCCAGTTACCCTCCAAAAAAGCAAAACCAAAACAAAACAAGAATGATTATACTAATTCACAGCTCTATCAACAATACATTAGATGACTCTTCTACAACCTCTCCAATATTGACTACTCCCAGTTTTTATCATCTTTGTGAGTTTCCTTAGTGTTGTTTCAGTTTGAATTTTTCTTGCTATTAGTAATTTGGAGCATTCTTCTGGGTGGTTGCTAATAGTTCACAATTTGAGAATTATTTGTTCATATTCTTTGATAACTTTTCTGTTGAGGTGATCAACCTTTGTCATATATGTTTCTGTTGGTTGTCTGTATGTCTTGGATACTAAACCCTTAATGAAGAAATTTAATACAAAAATGTGGTCCCAGTTGAGCACTTCCCTTCTTACCCTCGACTTGCTCATTTTGGTTGTGCAAAACCTTTTTATCTTCATGCAAACAAAATTACATCTTTTGTATTTGTCATCACCTGTTGCTTAATTAAAAATGAATCTCCTACTCATAGTTGCAAAAGGTATAAACAGTCTACTTCTAATGATTTTATGAAATGATCTTGAATAATTAAGTTGTGTGCCCATTTTGAATTTATTGTGGAATAAAAGTACATGCTGTTTCTAATACTTCACAGTAGATCTGTTCCATATTGATACTAATTCTCTATCTTTTGCTTTTTTTTTTTGGAGGGAAGAGAACAGGGCAATTGGGGTTAAGTGATTTGCCAAAGTCACACGGCTAGTAAGTGTTAAATGTCTGAGGCTGGATTTGAATTCAGGTCCTCCTGACTCCAGGGCTGGTGCTCTATTCACTGTGCCACCTACCCGCCCCTAATTCTCTATCTTTACAAAAACAACATATATAACTATGGATGATCCTTCACACTATGGGAAGTAAAATGGGAACAGGTGTCCTCATTGACAGTACAGGTTAAGAGACACATCAAGATCCATTAACAAAAAATGACAATAATGGATGATAGTAATATAGTCTTTAGGGGTTTGTAAAATGTTTTACATGTATTTTCTACTTTTTCACTTTAGGTAGAAAGTCTAGATGAATATCATTTGGAAAATCCAAATGAAATGCTGCAATTTGGTTTGATAATATTTTGAATTTACAATTTTAAGAAATATAATTTTTTTTTTTTTGCTTTTTGGAGGGCAATTGGGATTAAGTAACTTGCCCAAGGTCACACAGCTAGGTTTTTGTTTGTGTGTGTTGTGTCTGAGGCCGGATCTGAACTCAGGTCCTTCTGACTCCAGGGCCGGCGCTCTACTCACTGTGCCACCTAGTTGCCCCAGAAATATAATTATTTATGTTTATTTGATTTGCCTAATGGTAATGCACTCTTGGTGCATAGGCCAAAGACTGGAAAAAATTCAAGGGGAAACTCCATTGCCTGAGAGACACTTATTTATCTTACTACTTACTCAGCCATACATAAAGACTAGGGAGTCATTTAATCTGTCTTGCAGTATATAAAAACTGTGGCCCAGAGGATGATGATCTATACTGCATTCTCTCTTTTATTTTACTCTAGTTACTCAGAGGACAGAATAAGAAGAAATCATTTTAAAATCAAAGTTGAATTAATTTAAGTTAGGATCAAGGCATACCCTTCTGAAAACAGCATGAAGGTTTGAGGAAACATAATGAGAATCTTACTAGATCTGCAGTGATCTTAATAGAATAGATATCCAACAATGATGACTTAACTAAAACCTTTTCAGACCTAGGCAACAGATTTACAGCCCTTTGACTTGGTTTCCCATTGTGAATGACAGGTTTTCGTCAGTCAGACAAAATACATGGGAAATGTTCCAATGAAGAAACATCTTTTGTTGCTGTTATTGAAAAGTGAAACTTTTGCACATTCTATTAAAATAACAAAACCACAAGTTAGCAAAACTAAAATTGACCTTATTCCTGAACTTCTTGATTCTTTATGAGGAATTGTAGCAGCAAGCACCCCAGCATCCCCAGAGTGGCTGCCAACACAGGTTCTTAGATCTGCTTTTCAAAAGGAAAGCAACTCAAATTCGATTAACAAGCTTACTTTAATCAAACAAACATATATTACCTAGTTCAGGGGGAAAAGGTTAGCACCCCGAACTTCAGAGTATACAGACAGGCTTCCAAACTGTCCAAACATTATCAATACCAAAATCACAGTTACCAGAGGGGGAAGCATCAACATCTGGGTTTTCAAAGCTGGGGGGCTCTCAACGGCTGCCTAGAGTCTCATCTGGTCAAATCACACAACACTTCTCAAAGTGAGCCCCAAAAGCAAAGTCTTCCATCCAGGTTTATATAGCCTTTTCCTGGCTCAGAGAATGTAACCACCCTCTTGACCCACTGCCCAATCACACAACATCAAGGTGTGGTCATTCCTGAAAACCAAGCCTCCTACCACAGGCTCCCTGTGACCACATTCAGCCTATTAGGAGGCAGAATATACTTTCAAATTAAAGAAGGTTCTCAGAGTCACTTAAGCCAATCAAAGGGCCTAGGGGCAGAGAAGATCTTCAAATCTGCATTTCCATTACAGGAATATATATATTAGATTTATTTGGGATGTTGGTGGGGGAGCTATATGTTATTCTATTTGCAGATTTATTTTTTTGTAAAAGGAAATTGAGGTAGAATAATTTTAAATAGGGCTAATACTTTCAAACTAAAGGCAAGGTAGTTATGGAATTAGAAAGATTCCATCTTCTCTCCTCTTACCCTAGTCTTGAGAAAATTTCAAAGTCTTTGAATTTTATTCATGTAATAAGTTTCAGATGCAAAAACAAAATATTTCTCAATTTCTCCTCCATGTATGTCATTGACAACTGCAAAGTTTCTTGTATAGCCAGGGGAAAATGGAATATATTTCTGTCACCACCACATATGTCATTGATAGCTTGGAAGTGCTTTCTATAGATAATGCTTTACACTGTTGAGTGTAGGTGATTTGTACTCTGAGTAAAAAAAAAAGAATTTGTTTCCTGATAGCTGTCTATTGGTGGCCTATTTCTGCTCTTTACAGGAACCATACTTTTACTGAAAATAGAAAGGAGACCTGTGTCCTCTAACTAATCTTGCTATATTTGTCCTCTTTATACTGTTATTTTTCTTTTTTTCTTTAAAATTAAAATTTTTTTTATTATTTTTAGTTTTCAACATTCATCTCCACAAGATTTTGAGTTACAATTTTTTCTTCATGTCTTTCCCCTACCCCTACTCCAAAATAGTAAGCTCACTGAATACCCCTACCCCAAATCTGTTCTCCCCTATATCCTCCCCCATCACCCCCCTAACTTTTTAGCAGGGCAAAATGGACCTCTATACCCCAGTGCCTGTACATCTTATTTCCCAGTTGCATGTAAAAAAACAATATTTTTAAGCATTTGTTTTTAAAACTTTGAGTTCCAGATTTTTTTCCTTCCTACTTCCTCACCTGCCACCCACTGGGAAGACAAGCAATTTAATATAGGTTGTACATGAGCAGTTACCCAAATAATTGCCATAGTTGTCATATCGTGAAAGACCAACTATATTTCCCTCCATCCTATCCCACCCCCACTAATTCCATTTTTTCCTTTGACTCTATCCTTTTTCAAAAATGTTTGCTTCTAACTACCCTCTCCCCCAATCTGCCCTCCCTTCTATTCCCCCCCCCCCCTTCTATCCCCTACTCCCCTTATTTTTCTGTAGGGTAAGATACCCAGTTGAGTGTGTATGTTATTCCCTCCTTAAGCCAAATTCAATGAGAATAAGGTTATTCCATTCCCTTTCACCTTCCTGTTGTTCCCCTCCATTGTAACAGTTTTCTCTTGACTCTTTTATATGAGATAATTTACCCTAATTTATCTCTTCCTTTCTTCTCCGAATAAATTCCTCTCTCTTAATTTTATTTTTTAGATATCATCCCTTCATACCCATCCTGTGTCCTCTGTCTATGTATATATGAACATACACATGCCCACACTCATATATATATATTTATGTACACATACACCCTCCTATACATATGTACATATGATATATATATATATATATATATATATATATATATATATATATATATATATTCCCTTCAACTGTCCTTATACTGAGAACAGTCTTATGAGCTACAATGATCATTTTTTCCATGTAGGGATGTAAATAGTTCAACTTTAATAAGTTCCTTATGATTTCTTTTTCCTGTTTACCTTCTCATGTTTCTCTTGCTTCTTGTATTTTAAAGTCAAATTTTCTGTTCAGCTATGGTTTTTTCATCAAGAATGCTTGAAAATCCTCTATTTCATTGAATGACCACATTTTCTCCTGTAGCATTATACTCAGTTTTGCTGGGTAGGTGATTCTTGGTTTTAGTCCTAGCTCCTTTGACCTCTGCAGTATCATATGACAAGCCCTTAGATCCCTTAATGTAGAAGCTGCTAGGTCTTGTATTATCTTGATTGTGTTTCCACAATATTCAAATTGTTTCTTCCTGACTTCTTGCAGTATTTTCTCCTTGACCTGGGAACTCTGGAATTTGGTTATAATATTCCAAAGAGTTTTCTTCTTGGGATCTTTTTGAAGAGGCAATCAGGGAATACTTTAAATTTCTATTTTACCCTCTGATTATAGAATATCAGAGTAATTTTGCTTAATAATTTCATGCAAGATGGTTTCTAGGCTCTTTTTTTTGATCATGGCTTTGAGGTAGTCCAATAATTTTTAAATTATCACTCCTGGATCTATTTTCCTGGTCAGTGGTTTTCCCAATGAGATATTCCATGTTGCTTTCTATTTTTTCATTTGTTTGGATATGTTTTATAGTATGTTGATTTCTCATAAAGTCACTAGCTTTCAATTGCTCCAATCTTATTTTGAAGTTTATTCTCTTCAGTGAGTTTTTGAAATTCTTTTTCCATCTGACAAATTCTACTTTTTAAGGCATTCTTCTCACTGGCTTTTTGAGCCTCTTTTGCCATTTGAGTTAGTCTATTTTTTAAAGTGTTATTTTCTTCAGTGTATTTTTGGGTCTTCTTTAGCAGGCTATTGACTTATTTTTCATGATTTTCTTGCCTCATTCTCATTTCTCTTCCCAATTTTTACTCCACTTCTCTTACTTGATTTTCAAAATCCTTCTTGAGTTCCTCCATGTTCATATTCATATTTGTAACCATTTCATATTTTTCTTGGAGGATTTTGATGCAGGAGTTCTGATTTTGCTGTCTTCCTCCTGCTCCTTTTTGTCCCCAGAAAAGGAATCTATGTTTTTATTACATTTCCGGGGCTTGCTCATCTTGCCATCAATCATTTGACTTTTGAGCGCTTTGCCACAGTAGAACTCTGCTTCCAGAATGGAGAGACCTATGTCCCAAATCACTGGGGTTTTTCACAGCTGCTGGAGCTCTTAGTTGGGCGCCCTCTCTACAGACACCACAAACTTTGGCTCACTGGTCACACAGCCTAGGGCCACCACCAAAGACCACTATCCAGTTCCAAGCACGTTAAAGCAAGAACAATTACCCTCTGAATGGTTGCTTAGTCTTCCTGCAATCTTCAGGCTAGGACCTCCTGAGACAGCCAGGCAATGGCAGCTGCACAGCTGCCACTACTTCTTGCCCTGGGGACAGGGGAAGGACTGCACTCTCGGTCCCCCTGTTCCCACAAAGTTCCACACTGATCTTTTACTTTCTTTTTTGCATTTATGGGTTGATAATTCTGGAAACCACCACAGCTGCTGCTGATTCTCTCTCCTGAAGTCTGCTCTGGCCCACTACTGGTTGGGGCCAGCCTCTGGCCAGGAACCACTCAGCTCATATGGGGCTGCACTCAGCTCCCAGCCTGGTGCAATAAATCTTTCCTGTTGGCCTGCCGGGCTTCTTTCAGCATGAGCTTTGTTTCTCTTTGTCTCTTTGTGGGTTCTGTAGCTCTAAAGTTTGTTTAGAGTAATTTTTTTACATGTGTTGGAAGAGATTGGAGGGGAGCTGGCACCAAGTTTGTGCTTCTACTCTGCCATCTTTGCTCCACCCCAACTGTTACTTTTCTTATCTTCCTCTTTTTAAGTCTTTGTGTATGATTTTATGCCAAGTTCAGTTTTAGACACTATTGGGAGGCCCAATGAAAATTGAAAATTCCCTTCAGATTTCAGAAACACTAGAACATTAGATGGTGCTAGGTGGAATAAATATAAATTCTAATGGAAATATTGAAGAAATCTCTATGTCAAGCATTTTTAGCAATTTATAGGGAATTTTATTAATAATAAGTTAATAGTGACTTTCTTTCTCTTTATAATAGCTGTTCAAAAGTTGTATCCCTACAGGATTCAAGCCCACTAAAATGTATCTTCAAAGTGTTTTGTTTGCTTCTTCCCATGTTTTTGCCTCTGGTCTTTCAATTCCTCTCTTCTTTGCCTACTTCTTTCTTCCATCTCCCTACTTTGTTGTTCACATCTATCTCTTTTTATCCCTTTCCTAGTTCTATTTTTCATCCTCCTTTTTTCACCCAAAGGATGAATTCCAAGGAACAATGAAAGACAGGCAAAAATATATCTTTGTGGTGACATTCCTAGCCTTTACTCCCTGTACTTCTCCCATAAATTTTTTTTACAGAATTTATTTATTTTTAGTTTTCAACATTCATTTTCAAAATATTTTGAGTTTCAAATTTTCTTCCCATTTCTTCCCTTCCCCCACCCCAAGATGAAAAGCATACTGATTACCCCTTCTCCTAGTCTGCCTTCTCTAATATCCCCTCCCATCCTACCCTTACTCCTTACTCTCTTGTGGAGTAAGATGGATTTCTATACCCCCTTGCCTGTATATCTTACTTCCTGGTTGCATGTAAAAACATTTGTTTTTAAAACTTTGATTTCCACATTCTCTCCCTTCTTCCCTTGTCACCCACACCCACTGAGAAGACAAGCAATTCAATAAAGGCTAAAATGTGTAGTTATGCAAAAAGTTTCCATAATAGTCATATTGTGAAAGACTAATTATATTTCCCTCCATCCTACCCTTTCCCCTATTTATTCTATTTTCTCTTTTGACCCTGTCCCTTTTAAAAAATGCTTGCTTCTGACTACCCTGTCCCCCAATCTGCCCTCCTTTCTTTCATCCTTCCTCTTATCCCCTTCCCCCCTACTTTCCTGTAGGGTAAGATACAAAATTGAGTGTGCATGTTATTCCCTCCTTAAGTCAAGTCCAATGAGAGTAAGGTTGACTCATTCCCTTTTAACTCCCTGCTATTCCCCTCCATTGTAACAGCTTTCTCTTGCCTCTGTTATGCGAGATAATTTGCCCTATTCTATCTCTCCTTTTCTTCTTCCAATATATTGCTCTCTCACCTCTTAATTTTATTTTCTAGATATCATCCCTTCATGTTCAACTTACCCTATACGCTCTGTCTATGTATATATATATATACACACATATACATACATATTTGTATACATGTATATTTGTAGATGCACACACACACACACACACATACTATTCTAATACCAAGAAGAGTCTAAAGAGTTACAAAAATTGTCTTTCCATGTAGGAATGTAAACAGTTCAACTTTAATAAGTTCCTTATTATTTTTCTTTCCTGTTTACCTTTTCATACTTTTCTTGCTTCTTGTATTTGAAAGTCTAAGTTTCTGTTCATCTCTAGTCTTTTCATCAAGAATGCTTGAAAGTCCTCTATTTCATTTAATATCCATTTTTCCCCTTAAGTATTAAGCTTAGTTTTGCTGTGTAGGTGATTCTTGGTTTTAATCCTAGCTCCTTTGACCTCCAGAATATCATATTCCAAGTCCTACCATCCCTTAATGTAGAAGCTGCTAGATCTTCCATTATCCTGATTGTGTTTCCACAATTCTCAAATTGTTTCTTCCCGACTGCTTGTATTATTTTCTCCTTCACTTGGAATTTGGCTATAATATTCCTAGGAGAATTTTTTTGGGGGGATCTTTTTGAAGAGGCAATCAGTGGATTCTTTCATTTTCTATTTTACCCTCTGGTTCTAGAATATCAGGGCAGTTTTCCTCAATAATTTCTTTAAAGATGATGTCTAGACTCTTTTTTTTTTTATCATGGCTTTCAGGTAGTCCAATAATTTTTAAATTATCTTTCCTGAATCTATTTTCCAGGTCAGAGGTTTTTCCAATAAGATATTTCACATTGTCTTCTATTTTTTCATTCTTTTGGATCTGTTTTATAATATCTTCATTTTGCATAAAGTCATTAACTTTCATTTGCTCCATTCTAATTTTGAAGGAATTATTTTCTTCAGTGAGTTTTTGAACTTCCTTCTCCATCTGGTCAATTCTGATTTTTAAGGCATTCTTCTCTTTATTGGCTTTTTGGACCTCTTTTTTTTTTCATTTGAATTAGTGTATTTTTAAGGTCTTATTTTCTTCAGTATTTTTTGGATCTCCTTTAGCAAGTAGCTGACTCATTTTTCATGATTTTCTTGCATCACTCTCATTTCTCTTCCAAAATTTTGTTCTACTTCTCTAACTTGATTTTCAAAATCCTTTTTGAGCTCCTCCATGGCCTGTGATGAGTTCATATTTTTCTTGGAGGCTTTTGATGTAATTTTGACTTTGTTGTCTTCTTCTGGTTCTGTTTTGATCTTCTTTGTCACCAAGGAAAGATTCCATAATCTGATTTCTTTTCCTCTGTTTACTCATTTTTTTCAGCCAGTTACTTGACTTTTGAGCTCTTTTGCCATGGTAGAACTCTGATTCCAGAGTGGAGAGTTCTCTGTCCCAAATTTCTGGGGTTTTGCACAACTGTTGAGAGAGCTACTTCTAGGCACCTGCCTCAAAACTGTGAGGAGGACTCCCTCTCCACAGCTACCACAAGCTCTGCCATGCCAGTGCTCCTCCTCACCTGAGGACCACCACCCAAGTGTGCAACCCAGATCTAAGCAGGGCAAAGCAAGAGAATCCTGCCTATGTGCCAGGAAAGAGATTCCTACAATTGTTCTCTGATCAGCTGCTTGGTCCCCCCCCCCACTTGTGGGCCTAGAGCTCAGGAAGCAGCCGCTGTTGCTGGGGCAGCTGTTACTGCCTCCTGGGCGTAGGGGCCAGACCTCACTCTTCTCTCACTGAGGTCCAACAGAGTTTCCCCACTGACCTTTTACTTTGCATTTGGTGTTTGTGGGTTGAGAAGTCTGGAAACCACCACGGCTACCAGTGATTCAGTCCCTGGAGGTCTGATCCAGCCTGATTTGTGCTGGCTGGCCATCATGGGACTACTCTCTGCTCCCAGTCCTGTGTCATAGACCTTTGATGTCAGCCTACCATGCTGTCTTCAGCAGGAGATTTGTTCCACTCTGTCATTTTGTGAGTTCTGTAGCTCTAAAATTTCTTTAGTAATTTTTTTTACAGGTATTGGAGGTAATTGGGGGACTAACTTAAGCAAGTTCCTACTTTTACTCCACCATCTTGCCTTCACCCTCCCATCAATTTTTTACTTCTGCCAATTTTTTTCCCTTTTTTATTGCAGGGGGGAAGGTAGGGCAATTGGGGGTAAGGGACTTGCCCTAGGTCACATGGCTAGTTTTGTGTTAAGTTTCTGAGGCTGGATTTGAACTCAAGTCCTCCTCACTCCAGGGCTAGTGCTCTGTTCACTGCACCACCTCACCTCCCCTTTCCTTTCTTATAAAATAAATTTTTACTAATGTCTTCTGTTTTTGACTTTATCATAATTATCCCAAGCATTTCTCTCCCTTTCCCTCCCAGACTGTGATACCATATAACCAATAATATTTTTTAAAAGGGAAAAAATGGCACAATTGATTGATAACTTGAAAAAGTCCAAAAACATTGAAATGTGTGCCACATATAGAACTCTTATATCCTCAAAGGGATGGCTTGCAAGTGTCTTTATCTGAGACCTTGATCTTTATAATTTTGTTACATTTATTTTTGATTTTTTGGGGGGTGTATAGTTATTATCTCCATTTACAATGTTTTTTATTTAATTTTACTTAAATTTAAAATTCCATTTTTTTACATTTAAATAAATACATTTATTTATAAATAAATAAATTATATTTAAAATTCCAAACTGTCTTCCTCCCTCCCTCCTGATCCTGTACTAAAGAAGGTTAACATTTGACACAGATACACACACATATATGTAAAACCATACTATAAATAATTCTATTTTTCAGTCCTTTCACTGAAGGTGTATAGCATCTTCCTCCATAGATCCTTTGTAGTTGATTTGAGTAATCATAATACTCAGAAAAACTCATTCATTCACAGTAATTCTTCAAATAATATTGTGGTTACTGTATACAATGGTCTTGGTTCTGCTCATTTCATTCTTTATTATTCTGTGCAAACCTTTTAATGTTTTTCTAAAAATCAGCCTACTCATTATTTCTTACAGCACAGTAGTATTCCATCACAACCATATAGTCCAACTTGTATAGCCATTCCCTAATTGATGGGCATTCCTTTGATTTCTAGTTCTTTGAGAGCTGTTATATATATTTTAGAACATATTGATTGTTTCTCCTTTCTCTGATAACCTTGGGAAACAGACTTAATAATCTTATTCCTGGGTCAAACAGTATACACAGTTTTATAACTCCATAATTCCAGATTGCTTTCAAAAGTGGTTGGATCCTTTTACAGTTCCAGAGAGCATATTAATGATTCTATTTTCCTACATCCCTACCAACATTTGTCATTTTCCCTTCTTTCATTTTAGCTAATCTTATAGGTATGAGATGATATCTCAAAGTTGTTTTAATTTGCATTCCCATAATCAATAGTGATTTAGAACATATTTTTTCATTTTTTATAAATACCTTATTTTTTATTTTCTTTAGCATTAAGAGGTCAAAATTATTGCTACACTCCTAATTTGAGGGAGTCATAAAAATGTCACAGCATTTTTGTTAGAGCAATTTTTCATATACTTATATGTAGGTTTGATTTCTTCATCAAAAAACTGCCTATTCATATCTTTTGACCATTTATTAATTGGGGAATGACTTGTGCTCTCATAAGTTTCATAAAGTTATCTACATATTTGAGATATGAAACCTTTATTCGAGAAACCACCTATACAATTGGAACTCCCCATTTTTTTCTTTCCTTCTGTTCTTGGTTATGTCAGTTTTATTTGTATAAACCCTTTTTAATTTAATATAATCAAAATTATACATTTTATATCTCACAATGTTCTCTATCTCTTTATTATTCACAAATTCTCCTATCTATAAGTCTGATAGGTAATACATTCCATGTTCTTCTAATTTACTTATGGTATTTTCCATTATATCTAGGTCATTTATCCATTGTGACCTTATCTTCATAAATGACTTAAGATATTGGTATATATACCCAATTTCTGTCAGACTGCTTTCTAGTTTTCCCAACAAGTTTTAAGAAATAGCGAATTCTTATCCCCAAAGCTTAATTCTTTGTGTTTGCCAAACACAAGTTTACTGTAATAATTTACTGTCATATATTGTATATCTACTCTGTTCCATTAATCTACCTTTCTATTTCTTAATCAGTACCAGATAGTTTTTTTTTTTCTTTTTGGAGGGCAATTGGGGTTAAGTAACTTGCCCAAGGTCACACAGCTAGGTTTTTGTTTGTGTGTGTGGTAAGTGTCTGAGGCTGGATCCGAACTCAGGTCCTTCTGACTCCAGGGCCGACGCTCTACTCACTGTGCCACCTAGCTGCCCCAAGTACCAGATAGTTTTGTTAACTACTGTCCTATAATATATAGTTTAATATCTGGTATTACTAAACCTCATTCCTTTACATTTTTTCATTGATTGCTTTTATGATCTTGATCTTTCTTCCAAATGAATTTTGTTATAATTTTTTTAGCTCAATGAAATATATATATTTCTAATTTAAATGGAATGGCATTTAATGAGTAGATTATGTAAATAGACATTTTTATTGTATCGGTTCTGCCCATCTATGAACAGTTATTTCTCCAATTATTTACATTGGACTTTATTTGTATAAAAAGTGTTTTATAATTATTTTTATGTAGTTTCTGGGTTTGTCTTTTATTTTATGTTGTCTATGGTTCTTTCAAATGGTATATCTCTTTCTATCTCATCTTGCAGGATTTTGTTATTCATTTACATTATAGTTACGGTGTGTATTATTTTCTTTACTTACTTTGGTTTGCATCAATTCACATACATCTTTCCATGCTTCTCTTCATAGCATATATAATTTCTTTCAGCACAGTAATATTCCATCACATTCATGTGCCACAATTTGTTTAGCCATTGTCCAATCAATGGATATCTACTTTGTTTCAAATTCTTTGATATCACAAAGCTGCTTCTATAAATATATTGGCATATATGGGAAGTTATTTCTTATTGATGAATTCCTTGGAGTATAAGCCTGGAAACTGAGCCTCTTGTTCAAAAGGTATGGACATTTCAGTCACTTTATTTGCATAATTCTAAATTGTTTTCCAAAATGGCCATAATATTTTACAGCTTTGCCAACAAGATATTAGTGTTCCTGGGGTGTAGGCTGTTCAGGGAAGACTAGTACCTCTGTTGTGAAGGCTGCCAAGCCCTTTTCAGGGCTGCTTTCCACCTTCAGTGCCCACCTGATTCATCCAACTCTCACCTGTGATTCCAAGAAGCTATAGAATGTGCTGTGATCACGACTCTGTAAACCACTTCAGCAAAGGGTAAGGGTAACTGAGGAGTCTCAAAACCATTAGTGAATTAGGGGAGTGTCTACTCCAAGCATATGAAGCATTCCTGGACTAAATGGGATGAGAACAATTTGTTCCTACAGCCATGAAGGTAGTTGAAACAGGTGCTTCATTATGAGTGCTACAAGCTTGGTTAGAAATCAAAGATGCCAAGGTCATCCACTGCATCCTAATCCATAACCATCTGTAGGAGAGTTTTCATGCTAACCAGTGCAACTTGAGAAAGTATCTCAGTGTCAATACTTCATCTTGCCAGGTGATCTTCAGAATCTTCCTAAGACAAATCACCAAATGGACTTTGAAGCAGGGTTCTGTGCTTCCTCCCATGTTTTTAAGCATGATATTTCCATCCATGTTGTTGGATGCCTTCAATAAGGAAAAAAATGATTTCAAGGTTAGCTACTGCACTGATGGTAAATTATTTAACTTGAAAAGACTACAAGCCAAGATTAAAGTGGAGGGAGGGTGTTGTTTGCAAATGACTTATGCATTCAGTGCAACCTCTGAGGCTGGGATGCAATGAAGTAAGAATCTGTTCTCTGTCATTTGTGCTAATTTGGGTTTAATAGTCAACACCAAGAAAACACCAGCCAGAACCACATCATTCATACATGGAACCACCAATTAAAAAGAATGGAAAAATTTTGAATTCTGTGGATATGTTCACTTACCTTGGCAGTATACTTTCCAAGTATATATACAAAGATGAGGCTAATGCATGCATTGCCAGAACTAGCTCGGGGTTTGGGAAACTCCAAAGGAAGGTGTGGAAGAGAAGAGGTATTAAACTTCCTACCAAACTGAAGGTCTACAGAGCCATTGTGCTAACCTTATTGTTGTATGCCTGTGAAACCTGGACAGTGTACCAGTGCTGTGCCAGGAAACTGAATCACTTCCATTTGATTTGTCTTAGGAAGATTCTGAAGATCACCTGGCAAGATGAAGTATTGACACTGAGATACTTTCTCAAGTTGCACTGGTTAGCATGCAAACTCTCCTACAGAGAATGCAGCTCCAATGGGCCAGCCACATTGTCCAAATGCCAAAAGTACATTTGCCTAAAACTATTTTACAAAGAACTCTTACAAGGTAAGTGCTCACAGAGAGGTCAGAAGAAGTGATACAAGGACATTCTCAAGGTCTCTAATCAATTATGAGACAAGGGAGACACTGGAATAACATTTCATGTCTACATCAAAGAAAATGCTGTTCTCTATAAGCAAAGCAAAATTGCAGTAGCTCTAGAGAAATGTGGCACAAATTGAGAGATATTGCCACTCTAAATGTTCATGTTTGTGCCTGATCTGTGGGAGAGCCTTCCAAACTCATGTATGTCTGATCCACCACAGTTGGACCCACTATACTTTGACCCCAACATAGTGATTCCATTTTGGCCTCTTTGAGAATGAAGTACAGCAACCTATTAGTACACCTATCGTTCCATAGCCCCTCCAATATTGACTGTTGTTACTTTATGCCATATTTGCCAATTTACAGGGTATGAGGTGAAAACCCCAGAGCTGTTTTGATGTGCTATTATTAGTGATTCAGAACATTCTTTCACTTGGCTGTGAATACTTTGCATTTCATATCCTTCCACCACTTATCTATTGTCCATTGTTTATAAATCTTGGGTACTGGACCGTTAGCAGAGAAATTTAGTAAAGATTTTTTTCCTATTTGATTGTTTCTTTCTTATCCTACTTGCATCAATTTTATTTGTGAAAATTTTCTGATTTATATAATCAAAACTATTTTAACTTTTGTAATTGCTTTTATTTTTTTTTTCTGGTTAAGAATATATCCCTTATACATAATTGTGATAGGTATGTGATCTGTTTTCTCTTCTAAATTTTAAAAATAATATAATCTTTAATACTATGGTTTTGCACACATTTAGAATGTATTGTGGAATATGGCTTAAGGTGTTGGTCTAAGTCCAATTTCTGTCAAAATTCTTTTCAGTTTCTCTAGCATTTTAAAAATCAAATGACTTTTTTCATGGATAATTTATGTTTTCTAATTTATCAAGCACTGAATTATTGAGTTCCATTATTTCTGATTCTCTCTTGCCTAGTCTGTTCCATTGATTTAGCTCCCCATTAAAAAAATTCCAATATCAGATGGTTTTGATGATTGCTGCTATCTAATGTAGTTTGAGGTCTGAAAGTACTAGTTCTTTTCATAATTTTCCTTGATAGTCTCTATTTTTTGTTTTTCCAAGTGCTTTTTGTTATTATCTTATCAAGTCCTACAAAGTATCATCTTGTAATTTGATTGGTAAAGCATTAAAAGTTTAACTTTGGAAGCATTGTCATTTTCATTATATTGACATGGTTTAACAAGAACACTATTTCTCTAAGTTCTTTTTTTCTTTAAAGATCACTTTGTGATTACATTCCTCCCACCTCTTCTCCCCCGTACTTTCTTTTGGAGTTTCCAGAAGTTTCCCCAAGATTTTGTCAAATATTTACCAGTCTTTTATGCACTGTTAGGTCAATCCCCAGATATTTTAAGCACTTAGTAGTTACTTGGAATGGGATTTCTCTTTCAATTATTGCTTCTTAGGTTTTACTATTATTATATGGGAGTGCTGTTGATTTCTGAGGATCTATTTTGTAGCCTGTAACTGCTGAAGCTATTAATTTTCTTAAATTAGTCTCTTTATTGATTCCCTATGATTTTCTAAGTATACCATGATAACAAAGGTGGTTTTATCTCCTTTTTACCTATATTTATGTCTTTAATTTATTTCTCATCTTATTACTATTGCTAACATTTTGAGAACTATAGTCAATGACAGTGGGAAGAGTGGGCATCGTTGCTTCAGTCCCAAATTTATTAGAAATGGTTCTAGTTTATCCATGCTGCATATGATGCTTAATTCTGATTATAGATAGATGTTTTTTATGATGTTAAAAATGTTCCTTTAAGCCTATACTTTACATATAACATCAAAGGCTTTTTCTGCATCTATTGTGATGATCATGGGGTACTGGATATTTTAGTTTTTTATATGATTAATTACATTTATTATCTTCCTAATGTTGAACCATATTTATATCCCTGATATAAATTTAACTTTGTCATAATGAGTGATTTCTTGAATAAATGACTGCATTCTGACAAGATTAAAATAAATCTTCTAGTCAATATTCATTAATTATATCAGCCTATAGTTTTCCTTCTCTGTTTTATCTTTCCCTGGTATTATTTCCTAGTTAGAATGATATTGGTGTCATAAAAATGATTCTGATAGGGTACTTTCTGAATTTTGGGGAATAATTTGTGAAGTATGAGTACTAAGATCTGTTAGAATTCTCCTGCTAATCCATCAAGACTAGGAGTTTATTTCTTTGGTAGTTTCTGTATAGCTATATTTATTTCCTTTCCTGAGATTGGGTTATTCAATATCTTTATTTAGTCTTCTGGTAGTGTGGGAATTTTATATTTTTGAAAATAGACTTTTTTATTTCCTCCCATTTTATTATGATTTCATCTTTCTTATTTGCCATTTTATTAGTTTGATTTTTCCCTCTTCATTTTAATCAGTTTAGTAAAAGTATATCAATCTTATTTGTTATTTCTTTGTTTTTTTCCAATTTATCTCTAATTTTAATATCCCTTCTTTAGTGCTTATTTTAGCTTTATTTGTTAACTTTCTAATTTTAAAAATGCTCTTCAGTTTATTAATAATCTCTTTTTATATTTTGTTAATATCTCTTTGAAGGGATATGATTTTCCCCCTGAAGAATGATTTCCCTGCATCCCAGAAATTTTATTATCTTGTTTAATTATTATATTCTTCCTTTATATGGTTACTAATTGTTCCTATGACTTGTTTTTAGACCCACTCATATTTAAGATTTCATTGTTAAGTCTCCATTTTGGTCTTTGTGGTCTGTAAAGTATGTATCGACAATTTCTTCCTTCTTATATTGTTCATAATATACAATAAAAGTTCCATGTAATACATATTCTTTTGCAGGCCCATTTAGAAGACGCCATAAGTCTTTTAAGTCTAGTTTCTCTAGCAATGTGTTCAGTTCTATATTTTCCATTTTATTTATCTTCTGTCAGAGTTATCCAAAACTGAGAAAGGGCTATTGAAATCTCTCGTCACTATTATTTTACTGCCTTTGTCTTCTTATTTCTCAGATGTTTCCTTTATGACTTTGAATGATAAGGCATTTGGAATGTATAAATTTATTACTGATATTGCTTTATTGTCTGTGATTCCTTTCACCATAATGTAATTTCCTTCACCCTTTTCTAATTTTTTGAATGTTTTTGTTTTGCCAGATTAGCATGATTGCAATTCTTGCCTTTTTAGATTTACTTGATACATAGCAAATTTTTTCACATCCCCTTCATTTTCTTTTATATATGTCTTTGTTTTTCAAACATGTTTCTTGTAAGCAACAGATGGTAGGGTTTTGTTTCCTTATCCTGTCATTCTTTTTCATTTATTACATTTTTTAGTCCATTCACATTTAAAGTTGTGAGTTAGGTTTATATTTTCTTCCAGTTGTCAAATATTGAGGTTTTTTTTTCCTTCAGGTTATGATTTACCTCTCTCTTCTATTGTAAACACAGTATTATTCTCCTTCAGTTATTTTGGCCTAATCTTTTTAAAGGTTGACTTATTCCCAATGGCTCTCTTCCCCTCACCCCTGACACCCCTCTCTCATTTGTTACCCCTTTCCCTTGGAGTTTTACTTAGTTCCTTTTCCCATCATGATTTTATCTGGTTATATAATTCATCTCCTGCCCCACTTTTTTCTTTTCCATCAAGTAGATTCCCTCTTCCTTTCCTCCCCTTCAATTAGTCCTCTCCATTAGTTTTTAAAAATCTATTATTTTGTGCCTCCTTCTAGATTTCTATGATTTGTCCCACTCTCTTCATTATGTATGTTCTCTATCTGTTCTAGACCCTCATTCTTCAGTTCCTAACCCCTATAATTACCTAGTTTATTTCTCTATTCTCCTCATGCAATCAAAACTCTGAAGGTATCCATCCTAGGCTCTCTCCTCTAGAGAACTTCTAGCATTGCCCTATAGAAGCTTGCTCCTTTTCCTTTGTCTCTCATTTCCAGAACAAAACCAATTCTTGGAGGTGTCAGGAGAAGACACTGAGTCAAGGTATGTCTCCCCTCTAACATTCCATATCTTCCCCCTGGTTGCCCTCTTTCCTCCCTTTGTCTTAAAAATTTCCTAGTCCATACCCTTCATCCCTCTCCCCACCCCAAGGTACCATTTAATTCCAGTACTTTCAGCTCTCTCCCAAGGGAAAAAAGAACAATTTTCTGAAATACTAAATTCCCCAGACCACACCTGGCACAAGGTCCTCATCTCCTTTGCATAGGAAGTTGTATTAGTGGAACTCCCTCCCTCCTGCAAAGTAATACCATCCCCATCCTTTTCAGGTTCCCTCCTCCTCACCCACTCCCCTGTAACCTTTTCTTCCCAAGAGACTACAGGTATCATCTTCTCTTCATTGTTAGCCCTCAAATTGAGGCCACATCATATATTTCTCTATATCTTTCTGATTCATCCTCCCCTTTCATGTGCCTTCCTATTTTTAACGTAGTCCCACAAAAATATCTTGATTTATCTATAAGTTGAATATCACCAGGTTCTGTCCAAAATGTTCCAGGTCCATATCTTCATTGTTGCCTCCACTTTAATTTTCTCCTTCACCCCTGTCTCTTTGTGTACCTTTAGAAAGAATTATCTTATTAGTCTACTGTCACCCTTTGCTACTGCTGTTCCTGGCTGAAGCATTCATTACCCCTTCTGCATTTCAGTTTTCTGGGGTGTTTAAGAAGCAAATAATCTCTTCAGGTTTAGTTTTTTTAAAAGAATGTTTTGAATACTTCTTTGTCATTGAATTTCCTTTTTTCATTCATGGTCAATCTCAAATTTGCAAGGTAGAATGGGCTTCATTTTGAACTTCCGTTGCTCTTAAACATTATTCCGTTCCTTCCTATGTTTTCTAGTAGGTGAAGAATAATCTGTTATTCAAATTTCTTTTTCTTTCAATTTGAATGTATTTCTTCTGATTACTTGCAGAACTTCTTGTTTCTGAATTGATTTATTAAATTTAACCACTATATTTCTTGTAGTTTGTAGTCTTATATTTTTTTTCTGGAGAATATCTATGAACTCTTTTATTTGGAATTTCATTTTATGTGTTCTGCAGTTATGGATTTTTTTCTTGTATTATTTCCTGTATTATAGTTAAGGGTTTTTGTCCTGTTGTGTTCCTAAGGTCATCTCTATGCATCCTGTCTTTGAGATTAGTGTATTTCTCTTGAATAGTGAGTATATTTTCTCTTAATGTCTTTGTTGCTTCTCTTTTTCTATAGTGTCCTTCACTTCCATGTGTTTGTATTCCTAATCTATTGTTCTTTCTTTTCTTTCTTTGGTGAAACTTGCCATTGGAGATTCCAGTTTTTCTATTTTGGGGTATTATTTTTGCTGTGCAGGTCACGAATTCTTCTGTCATTGTGATTATTTCTCTTTTCAATCACTCAGGAGCAGTGACCTGTGGTTCCACATTCTCCTCATATTCTACAGGGTCTATCCTCTGTCTCACAAAGAATTGGAAATTTTTCCTTTGTTTTTCAGTTTTTATTCATAGATTCCTGAACTAATTTACTAGATCTAGAAGTCCTATTTCCTTCCATTGTTAATATTTTCCCTATTGATTTATCTGCTTATGTACAAAGTTTTTGATATTTCTTCTTAAATCTTTGGTAATGTTAGCATTTTCCCCCTCTTATTTATCCCTGTTGTTTATTTGATGACTCTCTCCTTTCTGATGGTGATTTCCTTGGGGACTAGATCTCAGGGTCTCAGCCTCCTCCCATGCTGGATAATTCATGGTTCTCTAGTCTCAAAAGATTTCTGAGGTGACAGAACTGGCCCCTGCTGGATGCTGAGACTTAGGAGAGTTCTATATAGCCAGCTTCTTCCTTCCCCCTTAGTTTTCTGTCTCTTTGTCTTTAACCTTCTCTCTCTGTTCCTGTGTTCTCTGGTTTGTTTCAGAGCATTGACACATTGGTGCCTCAGGATTGATTTCTGTAGTTTGGGTCTCCAAGCCTCTGGGAGAAAGGGGTGAAGTGGGGTGTGTCATGATTTTCATGAGTTTGTTTTTAATTTTCTTTTGGATTCTAGGTTTTCTAGATCATGGGGACAGGTGAGGTTGCTTTACATCTGGCATATGATTTGAAGAGGTTGAAAGTTCATGGAGATCAGAGAAAATGTCTAGTCCTCCACCTTGTTACTCACAAAACCCAGAAGTCTATTCCATCATTTTTCAATCATGACTTTCCAACTAATTTTTTCCCCTATTTCTTCCTGGTTCTCTTGCACCAGCTTAGTAACAATATTAAAAAAGGGGTGTTTTGGAAGGGGCACTTGACTTGGAGCCAAAAGACCTGACTTTGAGTCTTGACTCTTCCTGTGCATGATTTTGATTTTTCAGTATTCTCATCTATAAAATCCACAAAACTCCAATGGGCCTGCAATCTTACTGATGTAGATATTCTCTTTAATGCTGGAAATCATAGCCCACCTGTTCCCTCTCATCCTATGTGATTCTTGTTCTTGTCCTTCCATAAAACTTCCACAGAAGGTTCACTAAGTAACAAAAGAACCCAAGAGTTCTTTTGACATCATGCAGATACCACTGAAGTACTTTAGCTAACCATGTATTATCTATCACTCTTACTACCTTACTCTCTTAATCATTTTCAGGTATATATCCCTCTTATAACACCCCATTGTATTATTTTTGCTTTCTTAGTAAAAACAATCCCAACAAAAACACTATAATCTCTGAAGAATTGAAATCGAAGATCCCCTAAGAAGCTGTGTAGAGGTGCTTTGTTGGTATGGACAGACTGCAACACTTTACAAATCAGGTGTTACTCAGGAAAAGCAACATGAAATATATCCCCCCAAAAGATAGGCTGGTCATGGGGTGGCTAGGTGGCGCAGTGAGTAGAGCGTCGGCCCTGGAGTCAGAAGGACCTGAGTTTGGATCCGGCCTCAGACACTTAATGCACACAAATAAAAATAAAACCTAGCCATGTGGCTTTGGTCAAGTTACTTAACTCCAACTGCCCTCCAAAAAAAAAAAAAAGATAGGCTGGTCATATGCAAGAGAAAGTGCTAGCCAATCACCTTTATGATCCATTAGCGTCTACTTATGTGTTAAGAGAATGTATGAAAGTACATTCTCCTATACATACATACAAATGTATGAATGTATGAATATACCCTAGCACATAGGATGGCAATTTTATAATAATTTGAATTTGCCTGTGGCAAATATATGGGAAGGCATAAACAAGAGTTGTACAGGATGGGCTGCCATAAGTGAGTTGCAATCTCTATAGTTTTAGGAAATAGATACTTTGATGAGATCACAGGTTCGTTTTCGTATTGGAGAATGAAAACAAAGGACAGATGAGACCCTGGAGACAGTGTTTCTGATGAATGAATAAACAGTTCAGGTGTTCACTGTGCTTTACTAGCTAAGTCCTAAGTTTTCTCATAAAGGAAGAATAATCTGAACATAATAGTGAATTTTAATGTAGATGTGCTTATTTTGGCGACAGGTGGAGGAAAGAAACAGAGCTATTTGAATTCATGATTAGCAGAAATTTAGGGAGACCTATGGTGGAGATACAGGGTGATGCTTTTTTTTTTAATTGGGAAGGTGGAGTGAGTGGGTGGTAGGGAGTCAGGAGACACCTGTTCAAATTCAAATGTAACTTATACGAATCTTGGGCAATTGGCTGCATAGTTTGATTTTCTAGGTGTAGTTATTCGAAAGTGTTGCAGTTTTATTTTTGATTTCTCGGTATTGTACCTGAGAGCACATCTCTTCACTGTCTCTCCAGAGACATACCTTGGCTTTTCAAACAGAAAAGCACTGAACCCTCTTTCTTCCAGACTAAAAGACCTTTGTCCTGAACCACACATGTGGATTTTAAACAGAAAATAATATTAGAGCACAGTGCTTCCTTTATAGGAGACCTTATGTGCCTTATGCAGCTTTCTGAGTTCCTGTGTCCATGGATTTATGATGTGCTCTACAGTTTCCACATTCTCAGTGCTGTTTTCCCACATTTGAAGGAGAAATGATCAAGAGATTTGTGCTGGAATAAAATTTATTCTGTCTTGAGCTATGTAAAGGTTCCAAATTCACCACAGCATGGAAAATATAAATTCTGTAAGCATCTTGGGTCCTTCCCAGGCACTGCCGACAGGCAGACACCGTGCCTAGTGCAGAAACGAACATTGCATTCTTGTAATTACTGCTCTGATCTGAGTTGTTTTCGTTTTAGTGAGTCGAGTGACAGGAATCTGACCAGGTTTCATGGCCCTCACACTTGGTTTTAGTGTTGAGGAGAAATCACCCTTGTCTTCCCCTCCCACCTCCCCATACCTCAACTCTTCTGGGATCTGGATTGAGAGAGAAGAGAAGAGCGAGTTGCTTTGAATATTGACTATTGAGCTATTAATGGATTTACATCTTGATCACAGAGTGGGGGCTTAGGATGTGAAGAATGGAAAAGGTATAAGTTAATTTAAACCCCCTATTCAGGCATATTTTTTTTTTTTTGGTTAACTGTGACTCTTATGGTAGTATTAGTTTTATTGAGGAATTTGCTACTTAGGGAGGTAAATTAGAGTCTTCAGGAATAGTGTGGGTAAGATTTTTTCATGGCTTAGTCAAATAACTTATCTTGTCCATACTGTAAATGTATCATCCTTCCCCCTTAGCAATGGCCTTCACCACACATACCCAGTTGACTCTAGTCTTATCAAAAGTCTTTCCTACTATTCTAAACTTGAGCCCATATTAGAAAAGGTCATATGAGACTAGAAGAGCTGTTGTTATGTGGAAGAAACCCAAAAGAGAATTGCATATTCACCATATATTCACCTTCTCATTGATCTATACTCTATTTCATATGAAGCAACATCCTATTATAAAGTAGCTTGCTATAATGTGAACTTGGTTAGGAAGACACACACTTCGAACATTTTTGCATTTAGCTGCTTTGCTTATCCAATGCTGTCTAAGAATTGGAGACCTCTTAGGTCTATATTCTACTTTCTTCTGAAATTGGGGACCAGGGATTTTTAACCTTTGTGTATGTCTGTGTCATGAACTGCTTCAGCAGTCTCATGAAGCCTACAGAACCCTTCTTAAAATAATAATTTTTAATTCACAAAATAAAAGAAGTAGAATTAAAAAGGAAAGCAATTATATTGAAATACAGCTATCAAAATATTTTTTTTTAAAACAGTTAATGGACCTCAAGTTAAGAATTCCTGTTCTAGACTTCGTGTGAAATTATTCTCTACTATGTGCAAAATTATGCAGAGTCTATCTCTTGCATTGGGAGGAAAAGTGCCTCCAAATCAGGTTTTGTTTATGTTCAAGGGCACCAGTATTATCGCTTTTCTGGAATTAGCTTAAGTAATTATTCTACTGTTGTGCAGTGACATTTTATTTTTTATAAATAACAGTAAGTCATAAAAAGAAAAAATCCTCTGCACATAGGCCCAGAGAATGAGAATTAGAAGGGAGCTTAGAGGTTGTCTAATCCAATCTTCTGACTTTTACACAGAAGTAAATCGCCCCAGAAAATGAAAATGACTTGCCTATCATAAAGCATATCAGGGCTGGGGTGTGAGTCCAGGTCTTCTGACTCCAGATACAGCATTCTGTCCACTTTGCCACTCAGCTTCTCTATTTGAGGAATAAATTGCATGAACAGATAGAAGGGAAAAGCTGACAGACCCTGAAAAGTTGAAGTTGAGTATCCAAGTCAAAGTTGAGGTTTTTGGAGGATGCAAGCAAGTTGCAAATGCTTTGCAAGCAAGACATTGCCAAAAATGGTCAAATAAATTCATGATTGAAAAAGTATGAATGTGAATGTGAAATAATTGCTATATAGTCTACACGCTCCATTGGGACCCTTGAGATGTCAAGAGGACACTAGGATGAAATCCTTGTAACAAATTTAGGAGAGAACATGGACAAGAGTAAAACGTAGAATTGCAGCCATGGATAAGTTGCAATCTGCATCACTTACGAGGAAGACTGGCACCACTGGAATCCATTTTAATCCTGGGCAGAAAGTCATCAAATCAAATGTTAGTCTTTTATGGCAGTTGAATAAGCATTAAGAAATCTTGGGGAGGGAATGACACTAATTTTCAAAGGTGATTGCTGAAAACTCCTGAGCAACTGTGACTTTAAAGATAGTTAGAAAAATAGAGAGGGTAGAATGGCTTCAGTCTGAAGACCTCAAAGTCAGGGAGCTACTTCCCTATGAATTCGTCCTGGATCTTTCTATTCCATCTGACATGTGTCTCAAGTGTTTTCAAAAAGAAACATCATAGAATCACCCATATGTTGATCCTAGAGGATGGGGGAGGCATTGTATTGCTCACCACTTGGTATTTAAAATACTCAATCCTTTCCCAGAACTCACTGTAGGACCCTATTCAAGTTACTGGAATTTTTTGATGGTTGAGAGTCAGATGTGGGACTATGAAAACTCAGTTTGTGGTGTATTATATGCTGGTGGTCATACAGATCAATGCAATAGTGAATGTGCAGTCAGAATCTATTCATTTTGTAATAATCTACTATAATATGTGGTCTCATTAGCCAAGAGGAGAGAGGCTATAACAGTGTTACATGCTACACAGAGAGAGATCAAGGATTAGGACTAAGAAAATGTCATTGGATTTGGCAATCAAGAGATCATTGCTAATTTTGGAGAGTTTATAGAACAATGACAAGAACATTAATTTTATCTTATAAAATGAAAATGCTACCTTTTTTGTTTAAAAAGAAGAAGAAAATTCATTGTCACATAGAGGCAGAGAAACAGGTTCAATGGAAGATACTTAGGTTTCCTTGCTATTGAGATTTATGCTAATCTTCTGAAATGTTTACAGTCTTCTTGTGTGTTCCAGTTGCTAGAAAGAGAATGGTGGGGGGTGGCTAGGTGGTGCAGTGAATAGAGCACCCGTCCTGAAGTCAGGAGGACATGAGTTCAAATCCGGCCTCAGACACTTAACACAAAAACTAGCTATGTGACTTTGGGCAAGTCACTTAACCCCAATTGCCCTCCAAAAAGCAAAAAACAAAACAAAACAAAAGACAATGGCAGTCATTAGAGACCCAGAAGATCTAATTGTAGAAAATGTTGAATGATCTAGCTCAGTGCAAGATAGCTGCATGAAAACACACTAACCTGAAGATAATTGAAGGGTATAGGCAATGCAAGATAGACTTTTATTTGGTCCCCATCTAGATACCATGTAACTAAATAAATGAAGTAGGTAAATTGTTTGAGACACTAGAGGTAATTTTTCCCAGCTTAGATCTCTCCCTCTTCAAATTTCCAATCAATCAATCAATAAGTATGAAACACATGCAAATTCTAACATATTGTGCTAAGCTCTGAGGATATGTTTAAAAAAAAAAAAGCAAAACCACCCATTTTATCTTGAGAATCTCACATTCTAATGGGGGAACCATGTGCCTATAATTAGGTACATGCATGGTAAGGCCTTGTAGCCCTCTATCACACCAGGAGGAATAAAGTTAGTGACTTTCATCTCATCCAAACTGTGTGAACAATAAAATACTACAAATGGGTTCCAGGCTGCCTCAGTTGGGGGGAGATTTAAGGAGGGAAGTCAAGATGGAAGAGAACCACCTAGCCACATGGAAGGAGGTTCTGGGACATTCAGGGACCAGGGTTGAAAGGGGCAATGAGGAAACCTGGTATGATGATGATGATGAAGATGATGATAATGAGAGAGAGAGAGAGAGAGAGAGAGAGAGAGAGAGAGAGAGAGAGAGAGAGAAGGGAGAAGAGGAAAAGACACAGGTTTTAGAGACATATACAAGACGCATGATATAGGTATGAGATGGATGAAATTCCAGCAGAAAAAATTGAGGAGTGGTCAAATATAGGTAGGAGGAGAACCAAGATAGACCAATGAAAACTCACAAGGAAAGAGTTTCAAGGAAAAGAAGTCCCCACTATCAAGTGTTAAAGACAGGTCAAGAAAGATGGAAGGACTGAGAACCAGCTATGAGACTGGACAAGATCTCCTTGATAACTTCAGAAAAAGGACTTTCAGTGGAATGATGAGGTCAGAAGATAAACTGCAGAGAGTTTAGAAGAGTGAGAATAGAGGAGTTTGATGCACTGAGTATAGATATTTTTCAAGAACTTTAGTTGAGAAGTGGAGAACAAATATGGAACAATCACTAGCAGATATTGAAGAATATAGGGAAAGTTTTTAAAGAATAAATGAGGCTTGGGCATATTTGTAGGCAGCAGTGAAGGAATCAGTAGAAATAGAGTGAAGATTAGGGAGGGGAAATGATGGTGGGGACAATCTGCTGGAGATGATGGGAAAGTAATGGAAAGCTGCCCCCAGCCTCAATATTCTAATTTCCTTATAGGCCCCATTGAACAACCGACCCACTGTCCCAACCTGGCCACTCAACCCCATCCCTCCTTCTCTGCCCTGACTTAAGATCCTAACTTCATACATGCCTCACTGTTCACTAGAACAAATTTTCACTCTGATTCCAGTTTCTTTAGGAGGATCAGATGCTATTGGGGATCCAACCCTATACATGTAGATGTTAGTAACAACCCTTTTGCACAATTGGGTTCAATAGTTATAAAAATGAATTTACTTATTATAAGAGGTTAACTTTACTCCAATTCCAATAAAAGACTTGGGAGTACACTTTTGATCATTTTGAAACATTTAAGGACCTTATTTCATACAGGTATCTATACATATCTGTACACGTATACATACACACACACATGCAACAAATCATGAAACTATAACAAAGGGAAGAGATGAATGTAGAGGAATTTTCTTTGTTAAGTTACCTCTTCATCAGAGTCTGGAATGAAGGAAGAGGTAGTGAAGTATGATGTCAGAGAGATGTGAGATGAAAAGAAAGGGAGAAGAGGAAGCTTGAGACAAATAGTAATTTTTTTTTTCAGGAAAGTGTGAGTCAAGGTTCTCAACTCAGAGGGTGGGGTAAGGGTGAGACATAGTTGCTTGAGGAAAAAAGGAAATGTTTGGATCAGATACTATTGTCAGTGGGACAGAAAATTAATTAGGGAGGAGTAGAGGAAATTAAGTTTATAATGGACTCAGTCTGCATGATTTCATAACTTCCTGTAGCCCTATTAAACAGCATGTGAGTTAAGAGGAGAAAGATGATGGGACTAAGTCAAGGTTGGATTTTATTCAGCAAGGGGTCAAAGGGCAAGAATAAAGGAATAGTGTAGAGTTCAACTGGTTCACCAAGGGGTCAAAATTAGCAAAGCAGGAGAATGTGACTCGAGTAGGAGTGATAGCCTGGGAAAGTACTGAGTCATGGAGGGAGGAATCAGGATGAGGAATAGTGTAAGGGGGAATAAAGCATTTAGAAAGGTGGCAAATAATAAATGATTATGACTAGATAAAACTGTTTCAGAATTCATAAATATGGAAGTGGGATACTTGTGGGTGACAAAATGGTCGATGGTATGACCATCCCTGTGTATAGCTGAAGTGGAAGTAGATTATCGAATTTGAGCATATTATGAGAACTAGAAAGTTAGACTATTTAAAGGAAAATCAACTCATATTTTGAAGTCCCTTAGCATGGAGAAAGGAGTTGGGATGAGAGACTGAAATTGGGAGAGTGTCAGAACTGGGGAAGTGGTGTCATTATAAAGATCATCAGGATATGTCTTTGTACTTTTCATGTTCTTTCTTGTATTTTTAATTTTGTATATATCTATCTCTCTCATTCAGTGAAACCAAAAACCCCAAAACCAGGCCTTTTAGTGATACTTTTTGTTTTTTCATCACAGTTATTTCTAAATACATACCCCTGCCCCCACTTCCCACCCTGTAAGTCAATTAAATTTTAAGTTCTTTGTGAGTATGGACTGTAGCAGGATAGCAGGTAGTAGAATACACAATAATAATAACAAAACAACTTATTTCTATAACACATAAAGCTTTTAAATGTACAGCATTGTCAAGTAGGAGGTGCAAATATTATTATCTCCATTTTCTTGACAAAGAAATCAGGATTCAGGGAGGTCTGGGGTCACATACCTAGTAGGTACTGGAGCTGGAATTTAAACATAGGTCTGACAGCTCAAGGGCCAATGTTCCCCATTCCTCACCCCCAAACAGCCATGTTGTTTAAGTACTTTTAATAAAAGTTTGCTGAATTGAATTGAACTGAACTGTATACACTAATGAAATTAAGCTGAATGCTAAGTCAAACAATAGATTATATAATATAATTGTTTTGCAGTTCATGTTCCAAGCTTTCCCCAATTTCCCAGTGAGCAATCTCGCTATTCTTCAACAAATGACAGTATAGAATTTATATGGATTCTTACATACAAAATATTTTTATTTAGAAAACCAAAAAGTTCTAAGGTTCATTATTAGGATTAAAGATGAGATTGTGCCAAGGATATATATAGCTAGAATAGAAATTCAAAACTTCCATTAATTTTTTTTAATATTTCTATTTTGTGTTAATCCAACAGAGCTTCCATTAAATCCCTAGTACTGTGGCTGACAAGCATTTCCACTGGTCTAAGGCCTTCTTCCAGTATTATGGCATCCATTTGGTCTTCTATTAAAGAATATTCCTTCAAAAATATTAATTTAAAAATGTCAACACTTTCTGACATTCCATCCTCGAATTTTGAAGCAAAAAAAATTAGAGTTTTTTAATAATCTTGGTAAATATTATTTGAACTTTGCTTCAAGCCAAAACAAGTTTCTTAGCGAAAAAAAAAATCCTTTCTTCAGCCATGGGCAATAAATTTGGCCAGGAGGTACTGGAAGCAAGGAACAGATGAACCAGCTAAATTCTAAGTGAACATTCATACATTTGAACACCACAAGTTTCAGAAAAGATGATCTACTCTCCTGAAACAGGAAGTGGCTTCCAGAAAATCCCCAGCTCAACACCAACCACCACCAAGTTCACTCACCATCTCTTTATCTTCTGAGTGGGTGTCTGAATATATGACTTGACTTTTTTTTTGTATATTCCCCTTTCTCCATTCAATCTATGATCTCTGTGCCTGGACCTCCAAAACAGAAAATGTCAATGACCGCTTCAAGTAGTTTGGAAGGAAAAGTGTAAGGCAAGGTTTTGGATTTTTTTACTGTCCTAATTAAAAGCTATGCTATTTGAGGAATAGTTTCTGGTCTGTTCATAGAGCATGAACTACATGAGGGCTTGAGACATATTTCTGAAACACTTTACATGAACCTGAGTGGTACTCAGTGGTTCCAAAGTTCATAGGATAATAAATTGAGAACTAGATTAGACCTTAGAGAACACTATAAATGCCACAAAGTCATTATAATAGATGGAAAAAGGATGAGAGAAATTAAGTGGCTTGTCTAGGGTCAGAGAGCTAGTAAGTGTCTGAGGCAAGGTTTGAATCTAGATCTTGACTAATAGTACTTGACTAATACTTTAGCTTTGAGAATATGGGCAAGTCACTCTGTTTCTTAACCTGTAAAGTAAAGGGATTAGATTCTACAGTCAGAGACTGGATTCTTTCCAGCTTAAAATCTTTTATCATATGAACATTAGGGCTCCTTAGTACCTCTTAAGTTAAATGTTTAGTGTTTTAGTAATATAGCTTAAGCTCTTATATAGTGCATTCTCTACCAATAGACAAATTCTTTGGGAACCATGCTACACAGATCCCCCACCCCTAGCCTGTCCCACTCCATACTTAGCAAGGAGATATATCTAGGACTTAAGCTGGGGAAAGAAAGAAATTGGAAGGGTTAAGGATATTTGTTGGAATGTTTTAAACCAGTAGAGCCTCAGAAACTAGTTATGTAGTTCACAAAATGTACATATCTGGTAGAGAGGGAAGGAGAGGAAATTAGGCCTTAGATACACTAAATGTTCCAATGTGAGAACTGTGCTCCCTCATTAAAATTTTTGAACTGACCATCTATTCAGTTTTTTCCAAAAGGATGATAGAGAAAAAATAAAAGTGGAAGGAGTGGAGAGAGAAAGAAACTAGAGTAAAAAAAGGAGAATGAGATAGGTTTCCCTCAACTCAGAAATGGAAGAAAAGAATTGGAGTTGTCAAAAGAGAAAAGAAGCACTCATTTTCTTTTCTTTTCTTTTCTTTTTTTTGGTTTTTGGAGGGCAATTGGGGTTAAGTAACTTGTCCAAGGTCACACGGCTAGGTTTTTGTTTGTGTGTGTTAAGTGTCTGAGGCCGGATCCGAACTCAGGTCCTTCTGACTGCAGGGCCAGCGCTCTACTCACTGCACCACCTAGCCACCCCAGAAGCACTAATTTTCAAACCTCAAGTGCCATTTAAATTTGGTCCAAGAAAGCAATTTACAGCATCTGGTCTAAGGTGATTAGAGATCTCAGGTGACAAAACATAAATCTAATCCAGGAATCTACTATTTTTTAGATAAAGAAACGACTTTTTTTTTCTTTTAATACTTTGCCAGTTAGGTATGTTCAATTTGACTGGTGGCCATATAGTGGTATCTACTCCAGAATATAGGTAGTTGTAATAATTTCAAGGTAAATGCAGCCACTTTCCATCAAGGAATGGTAGATAGTAGTAGGTCAATGGAAGCTGTCAAATGAGAGATCACTGAATAAAGGTTAAAGGAAAAAGTAAAGAATTCCCATTGCTATTCCTCTAACATGCCACTCCAGTTCCCAAATCCATTTTTCACTAGCAGTTCCCTATACCTGAAATACCCCCCCACCCCAATCTCCAGTTCCTAGTTGTCCTGCCTTCCTTCAAGTATCAACTAAAGTCCCATCTTCTGTAAGAAACCTTTCTCAATACTCCTTAATAGTTTAGTGCCTTTCCTCTGAGGATCCCCCCAATTTATCATCTATCTATCTATCTATCTATCTATCTATCTATCTATCTATCTATCTATATCTTATTTATGCAGTTATTTGTATGTTGTTTCCTTAATTAGACTGAAATCCTTGAGAGTAAGAGCCTGTTTTTGTCTTTCTTTATAATATTAGTATTTAACACAGTGCCCAGCACATAGTAAGCACTTAATAATAGTGCTTAGTAGCCTGACTGATTGGTGATTCCCTGGTGTTCAGGGGCATGAGGTAGCTATTTGTTGGCCTAATAATAATAGAGAGATCTGTGGTCTTCTGGGGATATGTATGAGGATTACCAAAGATTACAAAGTGTTGGGTAAAAACAAAGCAAAGCAAAAACCTGAACATCATAAAAACACAGGTTGTATTTTCCTCACTGTTGCCCATTGAAGTCAAGGGATGCAGAAGAGAAACATTAATTTAGGAAGTGAACAGTGGTGTCTGAGGTTTAGACTTCTAGAAAATGGCTTCAAATGTAGAGATGGCATTTTACTTTCATTTCCCCTTTTTTCTGGAAGGTGCCATATTTTGGCAAAAGAAAGCCATACACTAGCAAAAGAATGGAGACAGAAAGACTCACAGAAAAGAAAGTCAGACCCCTAAAGGAGAGTAGTAAACCACTGAGGATGCTCCACCCACATGAAAGGAGGGGCAAATTGTTTGAAAATGCTCAGATAAGTTTTCTTGTTTGGTAGATCATTGACAGCTCAGCCTGCTTTGCTGGGTAACACTCTTTATAGATTTAAAAAAAAATTAAGAATTCCTTCATCAACCCTGTCCCAAAGCCCATAAATATGGAATACCTTCCTTATTGGGAGAAATGAAGGACTTGCCCTGTGTGACTTCTTTTTATCTTTTCTTTCAAAGCTGGAAGGTCATTTGAAACTAAGCTCAAAAGATATTGCTTGGAGGGGCTCCAAAAGGGGACTGATGAAGGCAGGGGCTGTCTCTCCTCTCACATTCTGCCCCACCCCTCACATAGGGCAAAGCCTTCATCTCAACCAATAAGGAGAGAGTTATATAACAACCGGCTTTGGGACAGGGGTTGTAAAATAAAAATTGTAGAGAGGAAATGAGACATAGAACACTTCAACTCTCAGCACCTTAAGTTCCTATCTGATTTGATCCTCACAAAAACCCAGGCTCACAGAGCTAGCAAGTGACTGAGGCTGGATTTGAACTCAGATCTTCTTGACTGTGCTGCTCAATTTCTATAATATTTTCCTTCCACAAAAGACCAATATCACTAAACTACTCCACTAACTAGGAAAAAGGTCATCTCTGAAGTTGAAATCAATGTCTTGAACTCTTTATATTTATATATATATTATATATTTATATATTTAATATCAAAAGGGAGAGAGAGGGATGGAAACACAGGGAGAAGAGAGAGAGAGAGAGAGAGAGAGAGAGAGAGAGAGAGAGAGAGAGAGAGACCGACACCTATTGGTTTATGGAGTCCCTTATTTTGTGGTCTATTCCTTTATAGCAAACTGTTGCTCAAAATGTAAAGAACATTAGCTTATCTTAATGCAGTGTTGGAAGCCACTTGAAAAATATGTACAGAAAATAAGCAAAGATATATAGAAAGTTTAAAGAGTAGGACATTCCTAAAGGTAAGTTTTCCAGACAGTCAGAGTGGGAAAAGAAGGGAAGAGGACATAAAATTACTAGGTCCTAGTAATGGCAACAAGCCAGGTAACTATAGACAGATCAGTCAAGCATAGCCAGACAAGGTGATTCAGGTTAGCATCCTCCTTACTCTAGAACTGGATGACTGTCTTCTCCCTTAGGCCTAAAAGATTTTAGTATTCCCCAATCTTGCATAGCTTTCCCTTCCTTTGAACGTTTAGTCCCTCTTTCTAGCTGGGAAAAAATGCATTTACCTTAAGCCTCTTTACTGACACAGGTAATTAATGTAACCCACCCGAAGCTACTGGAGCTGTGCTGAGTTACAGAATACATTGAGAGACAATCATTTTTTATTTAAGAACAATGCCATCTACAGGATACAACTATGTACACATTCTTAGTGTACACACTGCCATAAAATGACACAACATGTATGCCATAACACACCACAGCATGCCATAACGTGCCATAACATGATATGATATAATACAATGTAATAAGATATAATTCACTTTTATGTCTCTCCTAAGCCTTCAGGTAGCCCTACAAGGTGGAGAAACCTTATTGTCGTGCTGAATGATGAGGTGGGGTGAGAAGTTGTGTCTCCCAGCTCCCAAAATTCACCTTCTTTCTTGAACCCTCCCTGGTATTCCCTGGGTCTCCACCCCCACCCACAGCATTCTTATGAGTCACCACCCTTTATTCTCCTTCAGAATGTGTTCTGGGAGCTCCAGTCATTTTAATATCAGGCTGAGATGGTCATGAATAGGAAAATTCAGCTCTTCCTCTTTGACTCTCCTATCTCCCCTGAATTCCCCTACAGCTGATTCTTTCTATAGCTGAAACAGCATAGTGTAGAAGGAGCCTTGGATCTTTCTTTTGTTTTTGTTTTTGTTTTTGCTTTTTTGGAGAGGGAAGGTAGGGCAATTAGGGTTAAGTGATGGTCACATGGCTAGTTTTTTGTGTTAAGTGTCTGAGGCTGGATTTGAACTCAGTTTCTGAAGTGTAAATGCTTACTCTGAAAATTTAACTGATAAGAACTGGCTCCAATCTCTGATGTAGCTCATTTGAAAGGATTTTTCTTCTTCACTAAAAGTGTATGGGGAGAAGTGGGAATGGGGGAGGTAGGAAAGAAGAGTCTGGCTTTTTAAAGAATCAATTGAAGATATTTGTGTCTTGGTTCAAGAAGCTATAAACTAGGTATGCTCTCTACTGGTCTTATCTCCTTAAATTAAGATCTGTAGCTAACCCTAAGGATATAACCATGGGCGTGGTGGAGCCAGCTCTAACCCAAGCCTGCAAATCAATTGTTACCTTTTCAGTGTAACCATTTACACATTAGAAATTGGGGAACTGCAAATCATGGCTTGATTGTGTTTTTTTAATTGTCTAGACTTAAGAAAGTGATGAAGAAATTGTTTGTAGTGAAGATTAAGCTTAAAAATGTATCCTCTGTGTGTGTGTGTATACATACATATGTATGTATGTATGTGTATATATGTATATATATATATATTTTTTTTCCCCCTAGAGAATCAGTTACCAAAAATTTATCAGTACTGGGTTTAAGTTGCAACTTCCTGGGACAGGAACAGAGATCTGTGATTTCATGAATCTAGGGAGCCCCTGGATGGGGAACTCTTTTTACCAGTGCAGATTGACTTCTTATTTGCAACTTATAATTTTAGAGAATTGTCTAGGACAGTGACTTGCCCAAGGGCCCACAGCCTGTATGCCTCAGCATGAGATTTGAACTTCCTGACCTCAAAGGTAGATCTCAACTTAAGTAACTGGCATTTATACAACACTTTAAAGTCTGCTGCCATGCTGTGATCTACAAAATTCTCTAATTTTCAGACTAAATAGGAGACTAGTTTAGTGATATGACTTGGCCAAATTCAGTGTAGCCCTAATATCCCTTTCCTTTGACAGACTTCTTTTGATTTGACATGCATATTGAAACAAACTCTTAATCAAGCAAAATACTTTAGCTTTGAATTCTGAACAATCTCCCGTGCTTTCTTCCAAGAGCAGGTTCCATTTAGACTTACCCTTTTGTGATCTTGGGGGAAAAAAAGAAAAAGACTGCTCAATGTCAATTAATCACTGCAAAATCTGGGAGTGGAATCAAAACAAACTTTCATTTAACATATCATTTAGATTCTTTCTTAGATGCAGGTGGGGGAATTCAATGACCTTTTGAAAGCTCAGATCTCTCAGACTGTTAGATTAGAATCACTTTCATAATTCTGGGAATTTTGTACTGGTCTTTTGGCAATCACTTCCAAATATAACAGTAATAATTCCTTTTAGCTTTTGACCTGTGATTTCATCAGTGTGGGTGAGCTCCAGTATGGAAACTCCCACTTCTAGTGCAGATTGGCTCTTCATCTGTAATTTAGATTTGGAGAATTGTCTGGGTGTCTTGAAGAGTTCAGTAATTTGCCTGTGGTTGTGTAGCCCATGTGTATCAGGGACAGGTCTTGAGTCCAGTCTTTCCATAATCCAACGCCAGGTGTGTACTAAGTCTCCAGTTTAGTCAGCTAGAAAGTAACAAGAGAAAATCCCCATTGAAGGCCTCCAAAAGATATAAATTATTTTGCAAGAGTAATTTTTCCGTGAGGCACCCAAACTCACAGCAGTTGTGAGCATTTCTAGATTGGTTCTAGTGATTTGTCAGGGTTCTGCTTAAACCTGTCCTGCTAATTCCCAAATTTCTTTATGGTTAGTCAATCAACAAGCATTTATTAAACACAATTATGAAAGCATGTATGCCTTCTGAGTTTTCTTTTGGGGACCCCTTCCAGCCCCTAAAATAGAAATAGGCTAAGTCTGAGTGTCTCTCAGGTGGGTTCCCAATTCATATCATTACTCCTGATCCCGTTCTTAGTGGGTTCTTGTGCTTTCCCTTTGTGGACTTTTGGGCTAGAAGTTGAGCCTCCTTAGAGTTGGTCCTTTCCCATCTCCCCTTTAATGAACATCTCCCTTTTAAAATTTACTTTGTCACTGGAATCATCAGTTTTCCTTCCTCTTTTAGGACAGAGATCTTAAAAACCAAGAGCACATTCACACTTGTCTCCAAATTACTAGATACATACAGATAGTTTGCTTTCATTTTCCTTATGCTGGTGCTCCAACATTTTTTAGGGATACCAACAAATGCCAGGGGATGCTAACCCTGGTGCTACTTTATTTTCCTTGTTAACTTCTTTAGACCCACAGTGGGCTAATGATAGAACTTACTAGATGTGACCAGAAGTGTGCTCTTAAGATGCCGTATTCCTGTATCAGGCTACACAATAATAGGGTTCCTTTCCTTGGACACTATCCTATTTCCACTTCAGCCACCTGGCCATTCCAGACCAAACATGTCAGTTTCACCAAATGTGCAGGATCTGCTCTGACTTGGGCTAGTCCAGTGGTTCAGGCTCAGAATGGGAATGGAATGAAACACTTGTAGACTATATGACATTTAATGAAAGAAATTTAGTCAAAAATAACATGGAAAGAATGTAGTTCTGGTTCAATTGGACACAGCACCATCATGCCCCCCACCAATTCCTCATGGGGGTGTGATTGGTAAGAAGGATATATTTCCTCACATGGCATTGAGGAGTCTATCAAGCCTGATGTACCCTAACTATGCCAGTACTGGGTTTTATGCTTAACTCAATTAGGAATGTAGTCTCTGGGACCAATCAGACCTTGAGAATAGCTTCAGTTCCTTCTAAGGACACTTAGGAAATGTTTGGTCAGTTTCCAGTTGTGCAAAGGGGATTACTATAATGGTTCCAGACAAGATTAGTGTAGATGGTATTCCTACCACACAAGGCAAAGGGATACATGATAAATTTATGAAAAATGCCAAACAGATAAGGTTGGCAGTTCAAAACCAAAAAGTTTTATGAAGATTTATGGTTGATGAGAGGAAGAATCAGAGGGCAAGTGAAGGGGCAGATTAAAGAGTTGGAAATTATTGCATTTATCTGAACTGACCCTATATTACTGCCAAAACTGTGGTAGATCCTTGGCCACTTAAATGACAGAATGAAAGCAGTGTTTGAGGAAGATTATTCTCAGATCAATTAGAAGTACCTAGCCCCTGACATATTGGAGTTTTTTGATGAAAGAAAACGAAAGGGGCAGTTAGGTGGTACAGTGGATAGAGCACTGTCCCTGGAACCAGAAGGATCTGAGTTCATAATCCAGCCTTAGATACTTACTAGCTGTGTGACACTGGGCAAATCACTTCACTCTAATTGCCTTGGGGAAAAAAAGAAAGAAAGAAAATGAGTAGGACTTTGCAATATTCAATACCCATTTTAAAGCTCAGTGAGGCTTGAAATGCTTTTGATGTTTAGTCTTGGTTGAATTGACAAAGAATGTTGTATATTCTGCAAAGTTTAAAGATATTTGGACAAAATGGTGAGACATCAAATGGCACAGTGACAAATCTTGCATAGAGTGAATAGAAGTCTCTCAGTAAATAATTGGTGAATGAGTTAACAAATGCTTGAATGAATTGGAAGCTTTTACATATGTATTTGCCTTGACCTAATTTTGAAACTTCCCAATTTTTCCTTTTTAAAAATTCCTTTTTTTTGAGTTAAAAACACTGAAGATCTGAGTATCTAGTTTCTAATAGTTTTAAATATAAGCTTTTAATAGTTGGGCATATTTAAAAAATAGAATTTCATTTCAACACCAAAGGTATTTAAAATGGAATAATTGAAACATAACCAAACCTTTCTGACTTTTAACACTTCTCTTGAAATCTTCTATCTAACTCCCATTCCATCTCCCTTCTTCCCCTGTGTTAAGCTTCTTGAAAAAGTTTTCTCTATTCTCAATCTTTATTTCCTCACTATCTACTCTCTCTTTAACCCCTTGTAATCTAGCTTCTACTTCCCTCACAATGAAACTACTCTAATCACTGAATTAAAACACATCTTCCTTGATACTGAAATTGTTGCTCACCCGCTTCCACTGAATTCTTTCT